>OV050030.1:347509536-347889684 GCA_920105625.2 Clusia tigrina
AAAACTACACTATTAGTCGAAACACCCAATTAAATAACAGAGACAACCGAACCTATAGAAACAATTTAAGTGACTCACACAATAATAGATCAAATAATTACGATCGCAATATTAATAACAATACATCCCAGATAAAGAATCTCTATCAACAGAACCGAAATATGATAAAAAATATAAATTGTATTATTGATTACCCCAAACGACAGCTAATTACAGAAAGTGCTACACTAATATTCTATCTTTCTCAAACTGAAGAGTCTTGTGATAAATTCGCATCCCAGGAAAATATAAAGGAAATATTTCAAAATCAAGGGACAGATCCCCTAAACACTAATGAAAATGTTCTTTTAAGCGATTTCGAGAAAAACAAACTAAAAAAATTTAGACACGCTTTTAATGAGGAAAATGATAATCTAACATTTACTAATGAAATGAACAAAATTGTTACAAAAAATGATATTCCTATCCACTCTAAATAATATAGATACCCAGAGATTCACAAGGAGGAGGTTAAAAGAGAAATTAATGATATTTTAAAGCAAAATATAATCCGTGAATCAAATAGTCCATATAACAGACCACTCTGGATTGTCCCCAAAAAATCTGACAACCCAAGCGATTTCAAATGGCGTATAGTCATAGACTACAGAAAACTCAATAGTAATTCCATAGAAGATAGGTATCCAATACCGAATATGGAAGACATATTCGACAAATTGGGAAAATGCCAATACTTCTCTGCAATCGATCAAAGGGTTTTCACCAGATTGAGATGGACAATAATGATATCCATAACACAACCTTTTCTACGGCGGACGGACATTACCAGTATTTACGAATGCCATTTAGTCTACGTAATGCTCCCGCTACTTTCCAACGCCTTATGAATAATATGTTAAAAGAGTTTATAGCAAAATCTGTCTCGTTTGCCTTGACGACATCTTAGTTTTCTCTACCAGCATAGAGGAACATATAGAATCTCTAAGCAAAATTGTTAATACTTTGAATGAAGCCAACCTGATAATTCAATTGAGCAAGTGCAGATTTTTAACAAAACAAACAGAATTTATTGATCACGTCGATTCAGCAGAGGGAATTAAAACAAACCCAAAAAAATAGAAGCAATAAATCAAATTAAATTGCCAAGACCGCAAAAGGAGAGCAAGTCATTCTTGGGAATTTACCAGCGTTTTATCAAAGACTACTCAAAAATTGCACACCACCTTTAAATATTTAAAGAAGAACGCAAAAATCAATTTAAGGGACTCTGACTACATAGAAGCATTTCAAAAGCTTAAGCTACTACTCCAAAGTGACCCAATCCTTACTCCCCCAGATTTTGGACATAAATTCACACTTATTACCGACGCAAGTAATTTTGCATTACGCGCGGTTCTTACACAGAATGGCAAGGTGATATCTTACGCTAGCAGATCACTTAATGGTCACGAACAAAAATATAGCACAATCGAAAAAGTATTGCTAGTGATCGTTTGGGCAACTAAATACTTTCGACCAAACTGCAAATTACAGCGTTGGAAAATAAAACTCAATGAATTTGGCTTTGACATCGAGTACATTAAGGGCAAGGAAAACGTTGTAGCAAATGGTTTAAACCGCATTGTCTTTGATGAGAATAAAAAGACAGACAACCATTCCTTTTTAGATGCAAATCTAAATAAACTTTTTGAAATCTCAGATAACGAGCTAAACAATGCGGCCTCACTAAATCAGGAAGAAAATTTAGATTGTGATGATGGAGACACTATCCACAGTGCACACACTGATAGTTTGAACCTTATCCCAATTACAGAAAAGCCAATTAACATTTTGAAAAACCAACTAATTATTAATCTCGCCCAAAGGCATCTAAAACTACAAAAATCTTATACGAGTATAGAAATAAAATAAGACATACAATACTAATAACTCCACAAAGTGATCTTTTGGTGATAATGAAAGAAATGCTTAAAATTAAAGGATTAATTGTTGTTTTTATTCAGAATCGTACATTATTTTTAAAGTTTCAGGACTTGTATTCAAAATACTTTTAAGCTAACAAAAACCTTAAAGTCTTGCAATCGCACACATTTATTGAGCATGTAATAGATACATAAAAGTTACTGGACTTAATTGAAAAGAAGCGTAGGGAAAACAACCACAGGGGAATTAACGAAATTTTTCGAAGAAATAAAGAATACTTATTATTATCCAAACTTAAAAAAAATTATGCAGAAATATATAATTAACTGCGAAATCTGTAACTTAGCAAAGTACGACAGAAACCCTATTAAGCACACCTTTAACGTCACTGCCACACCCCAAAAGCACAATGATATAGTTCATGTTGAGATTTGGTATCCTCAAAGGAACGTGATGGTTTCGACCAGTTTAGATAGATTGATAAAGTATGCTACCGCTCACGTTCTGAAAGACAGAACATGGCCATCTATTATAGACGCCCTCAAGAAAAGTTTCCAATACGTAGGTAAACCGACACTACTAATAACAGATAATGAACTAACCACTGTAAATATCAAACAATCTTTAATAGAGCAAAGTATCGATGTTCATTACACTACAACTTATCTTAAAACAGGTAATGCTGCTGTTCAGAGACTACATGGTACGCTGAATGAACTCATGAGGCGTTTTAATTCCGACCCCAATAACAAAGATGACCTGCAAGATAAAGTTTTCAAAGCTATAATAGCATACAATAACATGTTACACTCTGTGACAAAAAACAGACCGATCGACTTACTAAACAACTTAATTACTAAAGGAGAAATGACTTACATTTACAAAAAGTAGCCCACATTAATTCTTTAAACATAAAAAAGAAAAAAATGTGTAGAAATTTTGACAGCATATTTATTGATAATAATAGGGTAAGCAAAGCTCAGCCTAAATATAAGAAAATCGACAACTATAAGATAGAGGATAATCACTTCATTTCTAAGAATAATAAATTTAAGAAATCTCATAAGACCCAAATTAAAAGAAAATATAAATACCAAAATAATAGCAATGATCATACCGTAGAAATACATAATTTAGAAACAGCCAATCGATGTACATTACGATAGACCAACATTATTGTAAAAGAAAGGAAATCTTTGTTTGTATAAGAAAAAAATTATTAATAATTAGAAAAATTTTTTAAGCAATTAAACACTTTACTTCAGCAGGTACTGCTGCAGCTAGGGGTGGAGGAGTCAGTTATACATGTATAACATATGAAATAATAACAATAACAACATTAATATATAAAGACAATAATTTAATCATTGGTATGACGCGCATAGTTGTCGAATAAACTAGTGTACATAGAATACAAACAATTGTTATACATTTTGTATGAATAAAGTTGTATGAATGAAGTAATCATTAGAAGAAACATAAAGTGCAACATCTAATCAGTCGCTTAATTGGCGACGAGGACAACAAAATAAGAAAATATAAAAACCTTATGGCTTACCTTTACAAAGAAAAATAAAATGATAGAAAAGATATTGAGGAAAAAGAAGAAAAACATTAAACATAAAATAAATATAAAAGAAATACATATATAGTTAATACATATAGTTATTTAAACAACTTAAAATGCTTCACGAGTGTTTTGACGAAAAGGTCAGAAAAAGAACAATAATTAATTATTATAAACTGAAATAAATATATTGAAATAATTTAAATAAAAAACATTGACTTGAATAAAAAAGGAAAAACAATAGTAATGTTGTAATAGAAAGAACAGGTTTCCAATACCATGTTTTATTCGACCTTGAAAGGAGAATAAACGGAATTAACATCAACTTTAAATTCGCCTCACAGTTCAAAAAGAGAGCATTAGCAACCACAAGCTGCAGCAACGATTAGAGCAGTAACCGACTCCGACGTCACGTAAGCACATTAGGCAGCAGAAGTAAGGCATCAACAGTTAAGATCTACAACCATAACAGCTCCAGCATTTATCATCTAATTTTCATTTTTTGGAACTGGTAATTGCCAGCTTTAATTTAGTATTAAGTTGTATAAAAAATATCGATAATTTTGATGGTACTGACTTAAACCAATTACCTGATTTTTTGTCACAAGTAGAGATAATTATACCATTAATTGAAAATTTTAACCAAAGTTCTAAAAACATTATTTTTAGCTTTGTTAAAAATTAATGCACCGGACAGGCGACAGAAGAAATTCAAAGAACTGGGCAAGTTAATGACTGGTCGGACTTAAAAAAAGTTCTACTAGACAATTTTGGAGAAAAACCAACAATTGTTGAGTTAATGGACGAACTTAAAACATGCAGACGGTACGGCACAATCGAACATTGTTTTCATACAATAAACACTCTTACAAACAGATTAATTAACAGAAATTTAACACATAAGGACGGAACATACTCTACCGCCGAAAGTAATTGCATCGCTTTGAATTCATTCCAAGAGAATTTACCAGAACCAACAGGAAAGTATAATACTTGCTAGGAATACAGATTCGATTAGCGAGGCTTTTAAAATTATTCTCGAGGTACGGCACCAAAACTACACTATTAGTCGAAACACCCAATTAAATAACAGAGACAACCGAACCTATAGAAACAATTTAAGTGACTCACACAATAATAGATCAAATAATTACGATCGCAATATTAATAACAATACATCCCAGATAAAGAATCTCTATCAACAGAACCGAAATATGATAAAAAATATAAATTGTATTATTGATTACCCCAAACGACAGCTAATTACAGAAAGTGCTACACTAATATTCTATCTTTCTCAAACTGAAGAGTCTTATGATAAATTCGCATCCCAGGAAAATATAAAGGAAATATTTCAAAATCAAGGGACAGATCCCCTAAACACTAATGAAAATGTTCTTTTAAGCGATTTCGAGAAAAACAAACTAAAAAAATTTAGACACGCTTTTAATGAGGAAAATGATAATCTAACATTTACTAATGAAATGAACAAAATTGTTACAAAAAATGATATTCCTATCCACTCTAAATTATATAGATACCCAGAGATTCACAAGGAGGAGGTTAAAAGAGAAATTAATGATGTTTTAAAGCAAAATATAATCCGTGAATCAAATAGTCCATATAACAGACCACTCTGGATTGTCCCCAAAAAATCTGACAACCCAAGCGATTTCAAATGGCGTATAGTCATAGACTACAGAAAACTCAATAGTAATTCCATAGAAGATAGGTATCCAATACCGAATATGGAAGACATATTCGACAAATTGGGAAAATGCCAATACTTCTCTGCAATCGATCAAAGGGTTTTCACCAGATTGAGATGGACAATAATGATATCCATAACACAACCTTTTCTACGGCGGACGGACATTACCAGTATTTACGAATGCCATTTAGTCTACGTAATGCTCCCGCTACTTTCCAACGCCTTATGAATAATATGTTAAAAGAGTTTATAGCAAAATCTGTCTCGTTTGCCTTGACGACATCTTAGTTTTCTCTACCAGCATAGAGGAACATATAGAATCTCTAAGCAAAATTGTTAATACTTTGAATGAAGCCAACCTGATAATTCAATTGAGCAAGTGCAGATTTTTAACAAAACAAACAGAATTTATTGATCACGTCGATTCAGCAGAGGGAATTAAAACAAACCCAAAAAAATAGAAGCAATAAATCAAATTAAATTGCCAAGACCGCAAAAGGAGAGCAAGTCATTCTTGGGAATTTACCAGCGTTTTATCAAAGACTACTCAAAAATTGCACACCACCTTTAAATATTTAAAGAAGAACGCAAAAATCAATTTAAGGGACTCTGACTACATAGAAGCATTTCAAAAGCTTAAGCTACTACTCCAAAGTGACCCAATCCTTACTCCCCCAGATTTTGGAAATAAATTCACACTTATTACCGACGCAAGTAATTTTGCATTACGCGCGGTTCTTACACAGAATGGCAAGGTGATATCTTACGCTAGCAGATCACTTAATGGTCACGAACAAAAATATAGCACAATCGAAAAAGTATTGCTAGTGATCGTTTGGGCAACTAAATACTTTCGACCAAACTGCAAATTACAGCGTTGGAAAATAAAACTCAATGAATTTGGCTTTGACATCGAGTACATTAAGGGCAAGGAAAACGTTGTAGCAAATGGTTTAAACCGCATTGTCTTTGATGAGAATAAAAAGACAGACAACCATTCCTTTTTAGATGCAAATCTAAATAAACTTTTTGAAATCTCAGATAACGAGCTAAACAATGCGGCCTCACTAAATCAGGAAGAAAATTTAGATTGTGATGATGGAGACACTATCCACAGTGCACACACTGATAGTTTGAACCTTATCCCAATTACAGAAAAGCCAATTAACATTTTGAAAAACCAACTAATTATTAATCTCGCCCAAAGGCATCTAAAACTACAAAAATCTTATACGAGTATAGAAATAAAATAAGACATACAATACTAATAACTCCACAAAGTGATCTTTTGGTGATAATGAAAGAAATGCTTAAAATTAAAGGATTAATTGTTGTTTTTATTCAGAATCGTACATTATTTTTAAAGTTTCAGGACTTGTATTCAAAATACTTTTAAGCTAACAAAAACCTTAAAGTCTTGCAATCGCACACATTTATTGAGCATGTAATAGATACATAAAAGTTACTGGACTTAATTGAAAAGAAGCGTAGGGAAAACAACCACAGGGGAATTAACGAAATTTTTCGAAGAAATAAAGAATACTTATTATTATCCAAACTTAAAAAAAATTATGCAGAAATATATAATTAACTGCGAAATCTGTAACTTAGCAAAGTACGACAGAAACCCTATTAAGCACACCTTTAACGTCACTGCCACACCCCAAAAGCACAATGATATAGTTCATGTTGACATTTGGTATCCTCAAAGGAACGTGATGGTTTCGACCAGTTTAGATAGATTGATAAAGTATGCTACCGCTCACGTTCTGAAAGACAGAACATGGCCATCTATTATAGACGCCCTCAAGAAAAGTTTCCAATACGTAGGTAAACCGACACTACTAATAACAGATAATGAACTAACCACTGTAAATATCAAACAATCTTTAATAGAGCAAAGTATCGATGTTCATTACACTACAACTTATCTTAAAACAGGTAATGCTGCTGTTCAGAGACTACATGGTACGCTGAATGAACTCATGAGGCGTTTTAATTCCGACCCCAATAACAAAGATGACCTGCAAGATAAAGTTTTCAAAGCTATAATAGCATACAATAACATGATACACTCTGTGACAAAAAACAGACCGATCGACTTACTAAACAACTTAATTACTAAAGGAGAAATGACTTACATTTACAAAAAGTAGCCCACATTAATTCTTTAAACATAAAAAAGAAAAAAATGTGTAGAAATTTTGACAGCATATTTATTGATAATAATAGGGTAAGCAAAGCTCAGCCTAAATATAAGAAAATCGACAACTATAAGATAGAGGATAATCACTTCATTTCTAAGAATAATAAATTTAAGAAATCTCATAAGACCCAAATTAAAAGAAAATATAAATACCAAAATAATAGCAATGATCATACCGTAGAAATACATAATTTAGAAACAGCCAATCGATGTACATTACGATAGACCAACATTATTGTAAAAGAAAGGAAATCTTTGTTTGTATAAGAAAAAAATTATTAATAATTAGAAAAATTTTTTAAGCAATTAAACACTTTACTTCAGCAGGTACTGCTGCAGCTAGGGGTGGAGGAGTCAGTTATACATGTATAACATATGAAATAATAACAATAACAACATTAATATATAAAGACAATAATGTAATCATTGGTATGACGCGCATAGTTGTCGAATAAACTAGTGTACATAGAATACAAACAATTGTTATACATTTTGTATGAATAAAGTTGTATGAATGAAGTAATCATTAGAAGAAACATAAAAGTGCAACATCTAATCAGTCGCTTAATTGGCGACGAGGACAACAAAATAAGAAAATATAAAAACCTTATGGCTTACCTTTACAAAGAAAAATAAAATGATAGAAAAGTTATTGAGGAAAAAGAAGAAAAACATTAAACATAAAATAAATATAAAAGAAATACATATATAGTTAATACATATAGTTATTTAAACAACTTAAAATGCTTCACGAGTGTTTTGACGAAAAGGTCAGAAAAAGAACAATAATTAATTATTATAAACTGAAATAAATATATTGAAATAATTTAAATAAAAAACATTGACTTGAATAAAAAAGGAAAAACAATAGTAATGTTGTAATAGAAAGAACAGGTTTCCAATAACATGTTTTATTCGACCTTGAAAGGAGAATAAACGGAATTAACATCAACTTTAAATTCGCCTCACAGTTCAAAAAGAGAGCATTAGCAACCACAAGCTGCAGCAACGATTAGAGCAGTAACCGACTCCGACGTCACGTAAGCACATTAGGCAGCAGAAGTAAGGCATCAACAGTTAAGATCTACAACCATAACAGCTCCAGCATTTATCATCTAATTTTCATTTTTTGGAACTGGTAATTGCCAGCTTTAATTTAGTATTAAGTTGTATAAAAAATATCGATAATTTTGATGGTACTGACTTAAACCAATTACCTGATTTTTTGTCACAAGTAGAGATAATTATACCATTAATTGAAAATTTTAACCAAAGTTCTAAAAACATTATTTTTAGCTTTGTTAAAAATTAATGCACCGGACAGGCGACAGAAGAAATTCAAAGAACTGGGCAAGTTAATGACTGGTCGGACTTAAAAAAAGTTCTACTAGACAATTTTGGAGAAAAACCAACAATTGTTGAGTTAATGGACGAACTTAAAACATGCAGACGGTACGGCACAATCGAACATTGTTTTCATACAATAAACACCCTTACAAACAGATTAATTAACAGAAATTTAACACATAAGGACGGAACATACTCTACCGCCGAAAGTAATTGCATCGCTTTGAATTCATTCCAAGAGAATTTACCAGAACCAACAGGAAAGTATAATACTTGCTAGGAATACAGATTCGATTAGCGAGGCTTTTAAAATTATTCTCGAGGTACGGCACCAAAACTACACTATTAGTCGAAACACCCAATTAAATAACAGAGACAACCGAACCTATAGAAACAATTTAAGTGACTCACACAATAATAGATCAAATAATTACGATCGCAATATTAATAACAATACATCCCAGATAAAGAATCTCTATCAACAGAACCGAAATATGATAAAAAATATAAATTGTATTATTGATTACCCCAAACGACAGCTAATTACAGAAAGTGCTACACTAATATTCTATCTTTCTCAAACTGAAGAGTCTTATGATAAATTCGCATCCCAGGAAAATATAAAGGAAATATTTCAAAATCAAGGGACAGATCCCCTAAACACTAATGAAAATGTTCTTTTAAGCGATTTCGAGAAAAACAAACTAAAAAAATTTAGACACGCTTTTAATGAGGAAAATGATAATCTAACATTTACTAATGAAATGAACAAAATTGTTACAAAAAATGATATTCCTATCCACTCTAAATTATATAGATACCCAGAGATTCACAAGGAGGAGGTTAAAAGAGAAATTAATGATATTTTAAAGCAAAATATAATCCGTGAATCAAATAGTCCATATAACAGACCACTCTGGATTGTCCCCAAAAAATCTGACAACCCAAGCGATTTCAAATGGCGTATAGTCATAGACTACAGAAAACTCAATAGTAATTCCATAGAAGATAGGTATCCAATACCGAATATGGAAGACATATTCGACAAATTGGGAAAATGCCAATACTTCTCTGCAATCGATCAAAGGGTTTTCACCAGATTGAGATGGACAATAATGATATCCATAACACAACCTTTTCTACGGCGGACGGACATTACCAGTATTTACGAATGCCATTTAGTCTACGTAATGCTCCCGCTACTTTCCAACGCCTTATGAATAATATGTTAAAAGAGTTTATAGCAAAATCTGTCTCGTTTGCCTTGACGACATCTTAGTTTTCTCTACCAGCATAGAGGAACATATAGAATCTCTAAGCAAAATTGTTAATACTTTGAATGAAGCCAACCTGATAATTCAATTGAGCAAGTGCAGATTTTTAACAAAACAAACAGAATTTATTGATCACGTCGATTCAGCAGAGGGAATTAAAACAAACCCAAAAAAATAGAAGCAATAAATCAAATTAAATTGCCAAGACCGCAAAAGGAGAGCAAGTCATTCTTGGGAATTTACCAGCGTTTTATCAAAGACTACTCAAAAATTGCACACCACCTTTAAATATTTAAAGAAGAACGCAAAAATCAATTTAAGGGACTCTGACTACATAGAAGCATTTCAAAAGCTTAAGCTACTACTCCAAAGTGACCCAATCCTTACTCCCCCAGATTTTGGAAATAAATTCACACTTATTACCGACGCAAGTAATTTTGCATTACGCGCGGTTCTTACACAGAATGGCAAGGTGATATCTTACGCTAGCAGATCACTTAATGGTCACGAACAAAAATATAGCACAATCGAAAAAGTATTGCTAGTGATCGTTTGGGCAACTAAATACTTTCGACCAAACTGCAAATTACAGCGTTGGAAAATAAAACTCAATGAATTTGGCTTTGACATCGAGTACATTAAGGGCAAGGAAAACGTTGTAGCAAATGGTTTAAACCGCATTGTCTTTGATGAGAATAAAAAGACAGACAACCATTCCTTTTTAGATGCAAATCTAAATAAACTTTTTGAAATCTCAGATAACGAGCTAAACAATGCGGCCTCACTAAATCAGGAAGAAAATTTAGATTGTGATGATGGAGACACTATCCACAGTGCACACACTGATAGTTTGAACCTTATCCCAATTACAGAAAAGCCAATTAACATTTTGAAAAACCAACTAATTATTAATCTCGCCCAAAGGCATCTAAAACTACAAAAATCTTATACGAGTATAGAAATAAAATAAGACATACAATACTAATAACTCCACAAAGTGATCTTTTGGTGATAATGAAAGAAATGCTTAAAATTAAAGGATTAATTGTTGTTTTTATTCAGAATCGTACATTATTTTTAAAGTTTCAGGACTTGTATTCAAAATACTTTTAAGCTAACAAAAACCTTAAAGTCTTGCAATCGCACACATTTATTGAGCATGTAATAGATACATAAAAGTTACTGGACTTAATTGAAAAGAAGCGTAGGGAAAACAACCACAGGGGAATTAACGAAATTTTTCGAAGAAATAAAGAATACTTATTATTATCCAAACTTAAAAAAAATTATGCAGAAATATATAATTAACTGCGAAATCTGTAACTTAGCAAAGTACGACAGAAACCCTATTAAGCACACCTTTAACGTCACTGCCACACCCCAAAAGCACAATGATATAGTTCATGTTGACATTTGGTATCCTCAAAGGAACGTGATGGTTTCGACCAGTTTAGATAGATTGATAAAGTATGCTACCGCTCACGTTCTGAAAGACAGAACATGGCCATCTATTATAGACGCCCTCAAGAAAAGTTTCCAATACGTAGGTAAACCGACACTACTAATAACAGATAATGAACTAACCACTGTAAATATCAAACAATCTTTAATAGAGCAAAGTATCGATGTTCATTACACTACAACTTATCTTAAAACAGGTAATGCTGCTGTTCAGAGACTACATGGTACGCTGAATGAACTCATGAGGCGTTTTAATTCCGACCCCAATAACAAAGATGACCTGCAAGATAAAGTTTTCAAAGCTATAATAGCATACAATAACATGATACACTCTGTGACAAAAAACAGACCGATCGACTTACTAAACAACTTAATTACTAAAGGAGAAATGACTTACATTTACAAAAAGTAGCCCACATTAATTCTTTAAACATAAAAAAGAAAAAAATGTGTAGAAATTTTGACAGCATATTTATTGATAATAATAGGGTAAGCAAAGCTCAGCCTAAATATAAGAAAATCGACAACTATAAGATAGAGGATAATCACTTCATTTCTAAGAATAATAAATTTAAGAAATCTCATAAGACCCAAATTAAAAGAAAATATAAATACCAAAATAATAGCAATGATCATACCGTAGAAATACATAATTTAGAAACAGCCAATCGATGTACATTACGATAGACCAACATTATTGTAAAAGAAAGGAAATCTTTGTTTGTATAAGAAAAAAATTATTAATAATTAGAAAAATTTTTTAAGCAATTAAACACTTTACTTCAGCAGGTACTGCTGCAGCTAGGGGTGGAGGAGTCAGTTATACATGTATAACATATGAAATAATAACAATAACAACATTAATATATAAAGACAATAATGTAATCATTGGTATGACGCGCATAGTTGTCGAATAAACTAGTGTACATAGAATACAAACAATTGTTATACATTTTGTATGAATAAAGTTGTATGAATGAAGTAATCATTAGAAGAAACATAAAAGTGCAACATCTAATCAGTCGCTTAATTGGCGACGAGGACAACAAAATAAGAAAATATAAAAACCTTATGGCTTACCTTTACAAAGAAAAATAAAATGATAGAAAAGTTATTGAGGAAAAAGAAGAAAAACATTAAACATAAAATAAATATAAAAGAAATACATATATAGTTAATACATATAGTTATTTAAACAACTTAAAATGCTTCACGAGTGTTTTGACGAAAAGGTCAGAAAAAGAACAATAATTAATTATTATAAACTGAAATAAATATATTGAAATAATTTAAATAAAAAACATTGACTTGAATAAAAAAGGAAAAACAATAGTAATGTTGTAATAGAAAGAACAGGTTTCCAATACCATGTTTTATTCGACCTTGAAAGGAGAATAAACGGAATTAACATCAACTTTAAATTCGCCTCACAGTTCGAAAAGAGAGCATTAGCAACCACAAGCTGCAGCAACGATTAGAGCAGTAACCGACTCCGACGTCACGTAAGCACATTAGGCAGCAGAAGTAAGGCATCAACAGTTAAGATCTACAACCATAACAGCTCCAGCATTTATCATCTAATTTTCATTTTTTGGAACTGGTAATTGCCAGCTTTAATTTAGTATTAAGTTGTATAAAAAATATCGATAATTTTGATGGTACTGACTTAAACCAATTACCTGATTTTTTGTCACAAATAGAGATAATTATACCATTAATTGAAAATTTTAACCAAAGTTCTAAAAACATTATTTTTAGCTTTGTTAAAAATTAATGCACCGGACAGGCGACAGAAGAAATTCAAAGAACTGGGCAAGTTAATGACTGGTCGGACTTAAAAAAAGTTCTACTAGACAATTTTGGAGAAAAACCAACAATTGTTGAGTTAATGGACGAACTTAAAACATGCAGACGGTACGGCACAATCGAACATTGTTTTCATACAATAAACACTCTTACAAACAGATTAATTAACAGAAATTTAACACATAAGGACGGAACATACTCTACCGCCGAAAGTAATTGCATCGCTTTGAATTCATTCCAAGAGAATTTACCAGAACCAACAGGAAAGTATAATACTTGCTAGGAATACAGATTCGATTAGCGAGGCTTTTAAAATTATTCTCGAGGTACGGCACCAAAACTACACTATTAGTCGAAACACCCAATTAAATAACAGAGACAACCGAACCTATAGAAACAATTTAAGTGACTCACACAATAATAGATCAAATAATTACGATCGCAATATTAATAACAATACATCCCAGATAAAGAATCTCTATCAACAGAACCGAAATATGATAAAAAATATAAATTGTATTATTGATTACCCCAAACGACAGCTAATTACAGAAAGTGCTACACTAATATTCTATCTTTCTCAAACTGAAGAGTCTTATGATAAATTCGCATCCCAGGAAAATATAAAGGAAATATTTCAAAATCAAGGGACAGATCCCCTAAACACTAATGAAAATGTTCTTTTAAGCGATTTCGAGAAAAACAAACTAAAAAAATTTAGACACGCTTTTAATGAGGAAAATGATAATCTAACATTTACTAATGAAATGAACAAAATTGTTACAAAAAATGATATTCCTATCCACTCTAAATTATATAGATACCCAGAGATTCACAAGGAGGAGGTTAAAAGAGAAATTAATGATATTTTAAAGCAAAATATAATCCGTGAATCAAATAGTCCATATAACAGACCACTCTGGATTGTCCCCAAAAAATCTGACAACCCAAGCGATTTCAAATGGCGTATAGTCATAGACTACAGAAAACTCAATAGTAATTCCATAGAAGATAGGTATCCAATACCGAATATGGAAGACATATTCGACAAATTGGGAAAATGCCAATACTTCTCTGCAATCGATCAAAGGGTTTTCACCAGATTGAGATGGACAATAATGATATCCATAACACAACCTTTTCTACGGCGGACGGACATTACCAGTATTTACGAATGCCATTTAGTCTACGTAATGCTCCCGCTACTTTCCAACGCCTTATGAATAATATGTTAAAAGAGTTTATAGCAAAATCTGTCTCGTTTGCCTTGACGACATCTTAGTTTTCTCTACCAGCATAGAGGAACATATAGAATCTCTAAGCAAAATTGTTAATACTTTGAATGAAGCCAACCTGATAATTCAATTGAGCAAGTGCAGATTTTTAACAAAACAAACAGAATTTATTGATCACGTCGATTCAGCAGAGGGAATTAAAACAAACCCAAAAAAATAGAAGCAATAAATCAAATTAAATTGCCAAGACCGCAAAAGGAGAGCAAGTCATTCTTGGGAATTTACCAGCGTTTTATCAAAGACTACTCAAAAATTGCACACCACCTTTAAATATTTAAAGAAGAACGCAAAAATCAATTTAAGGGACTCTGACTACATAGAAGCATTTCAAAAGCTTAAGCTACTACTCCAAAGTGACCCAATCCTTACTCCCCCAGATTTTGGAAATAAATTCACACTTATTACCGACGCAAGTAATTTTGCATTACGCGCGGTTCTTACACAGAATGGCAAGGTGATATCTTACGCTAGCAGATCACTTAATGGTCACGAACAAAAATATAGCACAATCGAAAAAGTATTGCTAGTGATCGTTTGGGCAACTAAATACTTTCGACCAAACTGCAGATTACAGCGTTGGAAAATAAAACTCAATGAATTTGGCTTTGACATCGAGTACATTAAGGGCAAGGAAAACGTTGTAGCAAATGGTTTAAACCGCATTGTCTTTGATGAGAATAAAAAGACAGACAACCATTCCTTTTTAGATGCAAATCTAAATAAACTTTTTGAAATCTCAGATAACGAGCTAAACAATGCGGCCTCACTAAATCAGGAAGAAAATTTAGATTGTGATGATGGAGACACTATCCACAGTGCACACACTGATAGTTTGAACCTTATCCCAATTACAGAAAAGCCAATTAACATTTTGAAAAACCAACTAATTATTAATCTCGCCCAAAGGCATCTAAAACTACAAAAATCTTATACGAGTATAGAAATAAAATAAGACATACAATACTAATAACTCCACAAAGTGATCTTTTGGTGATAATGAAAGAAATGCTTAAAATTAAAGGATTAATTGTTGTTTTTATTCAGAATCGTACATTATTTTTAAAGTTTCAGGACTTGTATTCAAAATACTTTTAAGCTAACAAAAACCTTAAAGTCTTGCAATCGCACACATTTATTGAGCATGTAATAGATACATAAAAGTTACTGGACTTAATTGAAAAGAAGCGTAGGGAAAACAACCACAGGGGAATTAACGAAATTTTTCGAAGAAATAAAGAATACTTATTATTATCCAAACTTAAAAAAAATTATGCAGAAATATATAATTAACTGCGAAATCTGTAACTTAGCAAAGTACGACAGAAACCCTATTAAGCACACCTTTAACGTCACTGCCACACCCCAAAAGCACAATGATATAGTTCATGTTGACATTTGGTATCCTCAAAGGAACGTGATGGTTTCGACCAGTTTAGATAGATTGATAAAGTATGCTACCGCTCACGTTCTGAAAGACAGAACATGGCCATCTATTATAGACGCCCTCAAGAAAAGTTTCCAATACGTAGGTAAACCGACACTACTAATAACAGATAATGAACTAACCACTGTAAATATCAAACAATCTTTAATAGAGCAAAGTATCGATGTTCATTACACTACAACTTATCTTAAAACAGGTAATGCTGCTGTTCAGAGACTACATGGTACGCTGAATGAACTCATGAGGCGTTTTAATTCCGACCCCAATAACAAAGATGACCTGCAAGATAAAGTTTTCAAAGCTATAATAGCATACAATAACATGATACACTCTGTGACAAAAAACAGACCGATCGACTTACTAAACAACTTAATTACTAAAGGAGAAATGACTTACATTTACAAAAAGTAGCCCACATTAATTCTTTAAACATAAAAAAGAAAAAAATGTGTAGAAATTTTGACAGCATATTTATTGATAATAATAGGGTAAGCAAAGCTCAGCCTAAATATAAGAAAATCGACAACTATAAGATAGAGGATAATCACTTCATTTCTAAGAATAATAAATTTAAGAAATCTCATAAGACCCAAATTAAAAGAAAATATAAATACCAAAATAATAGCAATGATCATACCGTAGAAATACATAATTTAGAAACAGCCAATCGATGTACATTACGATAGACCAACATTATTGTAAAAGAAAGGAAATCTTTGTTTGTATAAGAAAAAAATTATTAATAATTAGAAAAATTTTTTAAGCAATTAAACACTTTACTTCAGCAGGTACTGCTGCAGCTAGGGGTGGAGGAGTCAGTTATACATGTATAACATATGAAATAATAACAATAACAACATTAATATATAAAGACAATAATGTAATCATTGGTATGACGCGCATAGTTGTCGAATAAACTAGTGTACATAGAATACAAACAATTGTTATACATTTTGTATGAATAAAGTTGTATGAATGAAGTAATCATTAGAAGAAACATAAAAGTGCAACATCTAATCAGTCGCTTAATTGGCGACGAGGACAACAAAATAAGAAAATATAAAAACCTTATGGCTTACCTTTACAAAGAAAAATAAAATGATAGAAAAGTTATTGAGGAAAAAGAAGAAAAACATTAAACATAAAATAAATATAAAAGAAATACATATATAGTTAATACATATAGTTATTTAAACAACTTAAAATGCTTCACGAGTGTTTTGACGAAAAGGTCAGAAAAAGAACAATAATTAATTATTATAAACTGAAATAAATATATTGAAATAATTTAAATAAAAAACATTGACTTGAATAAAAAAGGAAAAACAATAGTAATGTTGTAATAGAAAGAACAGGTTTCCAATACCATGTTTTATTCGACCTTGAAAGGAGAATAAACGGAATTAACATCAACTTTAAATTCGCCTCACAGTTCAAAAAGAGAGCATTAGCAACCACAAGCTGCAGCAACGATTAGAGCAGTAACCGACTCCGACGTCACGTAAGCACATTAGGCAGCAGAAGTAAGGCATCAACAGTTAAGATCTACAACCATAACAGCTCCAGCATTTATCATCTAATTTTCATTTTTTGGAACTGGTAATTGCCAGCTTTAATTTAGTATTAAGTTGTATAAAAAATATCGATAATTTTGATGGTAATGACTTAAACCAATTACCTGATTTTTTGTCACAAGTAGAGATAATTATACCATTAATTGAAAATTTTAACCAAAGTTCTAAAAACATTATTTTTAGCTTTGTTAAAAATTAATGCACCGGACAGGCGACAGAAGAAATTCAAAGAACTGGGCAAGTTAATGACTGGTCGGACTTAAAAAAAGTTCTACTAGACAATTTTGGAGAAAAACCAACAATTGTTGAGTTAATGGACGAACTTAAAACATGCAGACGGTACGGCACAATCGAACATTGTTTTCATACAATAAACACTCTTACAAACAGATTAATTAACAGAAATTTAACACATAAGGACGGAACATACTCTACCGCCGAAAGTAATTGCATCGCTTTGAATTCATTCCAAGAGAATTTACCAGAACCAACAGGAAAGTATAATACTTGCTAGGAATACAGATTCGATTAGCGAGGCTTTTAAAATTATTCTCGAGGTACGGCACCAAAACTACACTATTAGTCGAAACACCCAATTAAATAACAGAGACAACCGAACCTATAGAAACAATTTAAGTGACTCACACAATAATAGATCAAATAATTACGATCGCAATATTAATAACAATACATCCCAGATAAAGAATCTCTATCAACAGAACCGAAATATGATAAAAAATATAAATTGTATTATTGATTACCCCAAACGACAGCTAATTACAGAAAGTGCTACACTAATATTCTATCTTTCTCAAACTGAAGAGTCTTATGATAAATTCGCATCCCAGGAAAATATAAAGGAAATATTTCAAAATCAAGGGACAGATCCCCTAAACACTAATGAAAATGTTCTTTTAAGCGATTTCGAGAAAAACAAACTAAAAAAATTTAGACACGCTTTTAATGAGGAAAATGATAATCTAACATTTACTAATGAAATGAACAAAATTGTTACAAAAAATGATATTCCTATCCACTCTAAATTATATAGATACCCAGAGATTCACAAGGAGGAGGTTAAAAGAGAAATTAATGATATTTTAAAGCAAAATATAATCCGTGAATCAAATAGTCCATATAACAGACCACTCTGGATTGTCCCCAAAAAATCTGACAACCCAAGCGATTTCAAATGGCGTATAGTCATAGACTACAGAAAACTCAATAGTAATTCCATAGAAGATAGGTATCCAATACCGAATATGGAAGACATATTCGACAAATTGGGAAAATGCCAATACTTCTCTGCAATCGATCAAAGGGTTTTCACCAGATTGAGATGGACAATAATGATATCCATAACACAACCTTTTCTACGGCGGACGGACATTACCAGTATTTACGAATGCCATTTAGTCTACGTAATGCTCCCGCTACTTTCCAACGCCTTATGAATAATATGTTAAAAGAGTTTATAGCAAAATCTGTCTCGTTTGCCTTGACGACATCTTAGTTTTCTCTACCAGCATAGAGGAACATATAGAATCTCTAAGCAAAATTGTTAATACTTTGAATGAAGCCAACCTGATAATTCAATTGAGCAAGTGCAGATTTTTAACAAAACAAACAGAATTTATTGATCACGTCGATTCAGCAGAGGGAATTAAAACAAACCCAAAAAAATAGAAGCAATAAATCAAATTAAATTGCCAAGACCGCAAAAGGAGAGCAAGTCATTCTTGGGAATTTACCAGCGTTTTATCAAAGACTACTCAAAAATTGCACACCACCTTTAAATATTTAAAGAAGAACGCAAAAATCAATTTAAGGGACTCTGACTACATAGAAGCATTTCAAAAGCTTAAGCTACTACTCCAAAGTGACCCAATCCTTACTCCCCCAGATTTTGGAAATAAATTCACACTTATTACCGACGCAAGTAATTTTGCATTACGCGCGGTTCTTACACAGAATGGCAAGGTGATATCTTACGCTAGCAGATCACTTAATGGTCACGAACAAAAATATAGCACAATCGAAAAAGTATTGCTAGTGATCGTTTGGGCAACTAAATACTTTCGACCAAACTGCAAATTACAGCGTTGGAAAATAAAACTCAATGAATTTGGCTTTGACATCGAGTACATTAAGGGCAAGGAAAACGTTGTAGCAAATGGTTTAAACCGCATTGTCTTTGATGAGAATAAAAAGACAGACAACCATTCCTTTTTAGATGCAAATCTAAATAAACTTTTTGAAATCTCAGATAACGAGCTAAACAATGCGGCCTCACTAAATCAGGAAGAAAATTTAGATTGTGATGATGGAGACACTATCCACAGTGCACACACTGATAGTTTGAACCTTATCCCAATTACAGAAAAGCCAATTAACATTTTGAAAAACCAACTAATTATTAATCTCGCCCAAAGGCATCTAAAACTACAAAAATCTTATACGAGTATAGAAATAAAATAAGACATACAATACTAATAACTCCACAAAGTGATCTTTTGGTGATAATGAAAGAAATGCTTAAAATTAAAGGATTAATTGTTGTTTTTATTCAGAATCGTACATTATTTTTAAAGTTTCAGGACTTGTATTCAAAATACTTTTAAGCTAACAAAAACCTTAAAGTCTTGCAATCGCACACATTTATTGAGCATGTAATAGATACATAAAAGTTACTGGACTTAATTGAAAAGAAGCGTAGGGAAAACAACCACAGGGGAATTAACGAAATTTTTCGAAGAAATAAAGAATACTTATTATTATCCAAACTTAAAAAAAATTATGCAGAAATATATAATTAACTGCGAAATCTGTAACTTAGCAAAGTACGACAGAAACCCTATTAAGCACACCTTTAACGTCACTGCCACACCCCAAAAGCACAATGATATAGTTCATGTTGACATTTGGTATCCTCAAAGGAACGTGATGGTTTCGACCAGTTTAGATAGATTGATAAAGTATGCTACCGCTCACGTTCTGAAAGACAGAACATGGCCATCTATTATAGACGCCCTCAAGAAAAGTTTCCAATACGTAGGTAAACCGACACTACTAATAACAGATAATGAACTAACCACTGTAAATATCAAACAATCTTTAATAGAGCAAAGTATCGATGTTCATTACACTACAACTTATCTTAAAACAGGTAATGCTGCTGTTCAGAGACTACATGGTACGCTGAATGAACTCATGAGGCGTTTTAATTCCGACCCCAATAACAAAGATGACCTGCAAGATAAAGTTTTCAAAGCTATAATAGCATACAATAACATGATACACTCTGTGACAAAAAACAGACCGATCGACTTACTAAACAACTTAATTACTAAAGGAGAAATGACTTACATTTACAAAAAGTAGCCCACATTAATTCTTTAAACATAAAAAAGAAAAAAATGTGTAGAAATTTTGACAGCATATTTATTGATAATAATAGGGTAAGCAAAGCTCAGCCTAAATATAAGAAAATCGACAACTATAAGATAGAGGATAATCACTTCATTTCTAAGAATAATAAATTTAAGAAATCTCATAAGACCCAAATTAAAAGAAAATATAAATACCAAAATAATAGCAATGATCATACCGTAGAAATACATAATTTAGAAACAGCCAATCGATGTACATTACGATAGACCAACATTATTGTAAAAGAAAGGAAATCTTTGTTTGTATAAGAAAAAAATTATTAATAATTAGAAAAATTTTTTAAGCAATTAAACACTTTACTTCAGCAGGTACTGCTGCAGCTAGGGGTGGAGGAGTCAGTTATACATGTATAACATATGAAATAATAACAATAACAACATTAATATATAAAGACAATAATGTAATCATTGGTATGACGCGCATAGTTGTCGAATAAACTAGTGTACATAGAATACAAACAATTGTTATACATTTTGTATGAATAAAGTTGTATGAATGAAGTAATCATTAGAAGAAACATAAAAGTGCAACATCTAATCAGTCGCTTAATTGGCGACGAGGACAACAAAATAAGAAAATATAAAAACCTTATGGCTTACCTTTACAAAGAAAAATAAAATGATAGAAAAGTTATTGAGGAAAAAGAAGAAAAACATTAAACATAAAATAAATATAAAAGAAATACATATATAGTTAATACATATAGTTATTTAAACAACTTAAAATGCTTCACGAGTGTTTTGACGAAAAGGTCAGAAAAAGAACAATAATTAATTATTATAAACTGAAATAAATATATTGAAATAATTTAAATAAAAAACATTGACTTGAATAAAAAAGGAAAAACAATAGTAATGTTGTAATAGAAAGAACAGGTTTCCAATACCATGTTTTATTCGACCTTGAAAGGAGAATAAACGGAATTAACATCAACTTTAAATTCGCCTCACAGTTCAAAAAGATAGCATTAGCAACCACAAGCTGCAGCAACGATTAGAGCAGTAACCGACTCCGACGTCACGTAAGCACATTAGGCAGCAGAAGTAAGGCATCAACAGTTAAGATCTACAACCATAACAGCTCCAGCATTTATCATCTAATTTTCATTTTTTGGAACTGGTAATTGCCAGCTTTAATTTAGTATTAAGTTGTATAAAAAATATCGATAATTTTGATGGTACTGACTTAAACCAATTACCTGATTTTTTGTCACAAGTAGAGATAATTATACCATTAATTGAAAATTTTAACCAAAGTTCTAAAAACATTATTTTTAGCTTTGTTAAAAATTAATGCACCGGACAGGCGACAGAAGAAATTCAAAGAACTGGGCAAGTTAATGACTGGTCGGACTTAAAAAAAGTTCTACTAGACAATTTTGGAGAAAAACCAACAATTGTTGAGTTAATGGACGAACTTAAAACATGCAGACGGTACGGCACAATCGAACATTGTTTTCATACAATAAACACTCTTACAAACAGATTAATTAACAGAAATTTAACACATAAGGACGGAACATACTCTACCGCCGAAAGTAATTGCATCGCTTTGAATTCATTCCAAGAGAATTTACCAGAACCAACAGGAAAGTATAATACTTGCTAGGAATACAGATTCGATTAGCGAGGCTTTTAAAATTATTCTCGAGGTACGGCACCAAAACTACACTATTAGTCGAAACACCCAATTAAATAACAGAGACAACCGAACCTATAGAAACAATTTAAGTGACTCACACAATAATAGATCAAATAATTACGATCGCAATATTAATAACAATACATCCCAGATAAAGAATCTCTATCAACAGAACCGAAATATGATAAAAAATATAAATTGTATTATTGATTACCCCAAACGACAGCTAATTACAGAAAGTGCTACACTAATATTCTATCTTTCTCAAACTGAAGAGTCTTATGATAAATTCGCATCCCAGGAAAATATAAAGGAAATATTTCAAAATCAAGGGACAGATCCCCTAAACACTAATGAAAATGTTCTTTTAAGCGATTTCGAGAAAAACAAACTAAAAAAATTTAGACACGCTTTTAATGAGGAAAATGATAATCTAACATTTACTAATGAAATGAACAAAATTGTTACAAAAAATGATATTCCTATCCACTCTAAATTATATAGATACCCAGAGATTCACAAGGAGGAGGTTAAAAGAGAAATTAATGATATTTTAAAGCAAAATATAATCCGTGAATCAAATAGTCCATATAACAGACCACTCTGGATTGTCCCCAAAAAATCTGACAACCCAAGCGATTTCAAATGGCGTATAGTCATAGACTACAGAAAACTCAATAGTAATTCCATAGAAGATAGGTATCCAATACCGAATATGGAAGACATATTCGACAAATTGGGAAAATGCCAATACTTCTCTGCAATCGATCAAAGGGTTTTCACCAGATTGAGATGGACAATAATGATATCCATAACACAACCTTTTCTACGGCGGACGGACATTACCAGTATTTACGAATGCCATTTAGTCTACGTAATGCTCCCGCTACTTTCCAACGCCTTATGAATAATATGTTAAAAGAGTTTATAGCAAAATCTGTCTCGTTTGCCTTGACGACATCTTAGTTTTCTCTACCAGCATAGAGGAACATATAGAATCTCTAAGCAAAATTGTTAATACTTTGAATGAAGCCAACCTGATAATTCAATTGAGCAAGTGCAGATTTTTAACAAAACAAACAGAATTTATTGATCACGTCGATTCAGCAGAGGGAATTAAAACAAACCCAAAAAAAATAGAAGCAATAAATCAAATTAAATTGCCAAGACCGCAAAAGGAGAGCAAGTCATTCTTGGGAATTTACCAGCGTTTTATCAAAGACTACTCAAAAATTGCACACCACCTTTAAATATTTAAAGAAGAACGCAAAAATCAATTTAAGGGACTCTGACTACATAGAAGCATTTCAAAAGCTTAAGCTACTACTCCAAAGTGACCCAATCCTTACTCCCCCAGATTTTGGAAATAAATTCACACTTATTACCGACGCAAGTAATTTTGCATTACGCGCGGTTCTTACACAGAATGGCAAGGTGATATCTTACGCTAGCAGATCACTTAATGGTCACGAACAAAAATATAGCACAATCGAAAAAGTATTGCTAGTGATCGTTTGGGCAACTAAATACTTTCGACCAAACTGCAAATTACAGCGTTGGAAAATAAAACTCAATGAATTTGGCTTTGACATCGAGTACATTAAGGGCAAGGAAAACGTTGTAGCAAATGGTTTAAACCGCATTGTCTTTGATGAGAATAAAAAGACAGACAACCATTCCTTTTTAGATGCAAATCTAAATAAACTTTTTGAAATCTCAGATAACGAGCTAAACAATGCGGCCTCACTAAATCAGGAAGAAAATTTAGATTGTGATGATGGAGACACTATCCACAGTGCACACACTGATAGTTTGAACCTTATCCCAATTACAGAAAAGCCAATTAACATTTTGAAAAACCAACTAATTATTAATCTCGCCCAAAGGCATCTAAAACTACAAAAATCTTATACGAGTATAGAAATAAAATAAGACATACAATACTAATAACTCCACAAAGTGATCTTTTGGTGATAATGAAAGAAATGCTTAAAATTAAAGGATTAATTGTTGTTTTTATTCAGAATCGTACATTATTTTTAAAGTTTCAGGACTTGTATTCAAAATACTTTTAAGCTAACAAAAACCTTAAAGTCTTGCAATCGCACACATTTATTGAGCATGTAATAGATACATAAAAGTTACTGGACTTAATTGAAAAGAAGCGTAGGGAAAACAACCACAGGGGAATTAACGAAATTTTTCGAAGAAATAAAGAATACTTATTATTATCCAAACTTAAAAAAAATTATGCAGAAATATATAATTAACTGCGAAATCTGTAACTTAGCAAAGTACGACAGAAACCCTATTAAGCACACCTTTAACGTCACTGCCACACCCCAAAAGCACAATGATATAGTTCATGTTGACATTTGGTATCCTCAAAGGAACGTGATGGTTTCGACCAGTTTAGATAGATTGATAAAGTATGCTACCGCTCACGTTCTGAAAGACAGAACATGGCCATCTATTATAGACGCCCTCAAGAAAAGTTTCCAATACGTAGGTAAACCGACACTACTAATAACAGATAATGAACTAACCACTGTAAATATCAAACAATCTTTAATAGAGCAAAGTATCGATGTTCATTACACTACAACTTATCTTAAAACAGGTAATGCTGCTGTTCAGAGACTACATGGTACGCTGAATGAACTCATGAGGCGTTTTAATTCCGACCCCAATAACAAAGATGACCTGCAAGATAAAGTTTTCAAAGCTATAATAGCATACAATAACATGATACACTCTGTGACAAAAAACAGACCGATCGACTTACTAAACAACTTAATTACTAAAGGAGAAATGACTTACATTTACAAAAAGTAGCCCACATTAATTCTTTAAACATAAAAAAGAAAAAAATGTGTAGAAATTTTGACAGCATATTTATTGATAATAATAGGGTAAGCAAAGCTCAGCCTAAATATAAGAAAATCGACAACTATAAGATAGAGGATAATCACTTCATTTCTAAGAATAATAAATTTAAGAAATCTCATAAGACCCAAATTAAAAGAAAATATAAATACCAAAATAATAGCAATGATCATACCGTAGAAATACATAATTTAGAAACAGCCAATCGATGTACATTACGATAGACCAACATTATTGTAAAAGAAAGGAAATCTTTGTTTGTATAAGAAAAAAATTATTAATAATTAGAAAAATTTTTTAAGCAATTAAACACTTTACTTCAGCAGGTACTGCTGCAGCTAGGGGTGGAGGAGTCAGTTATACATGTATAACATATGAAATAATAACAATAACAACATTAATATATAAAGACAATAATGTAATCATTGGTATGACGCGCATAGTTGTCGAATAAACTAGTGTACATAGAATACAAACAATTGTTATACATTTTGTATGAATAAAGTTGTATGAATGAAGTAATCATTAGAAGAAACATAAAAGTGCAACATCTAATCAGTCGCTTAATTGGCGACGAGGACAACAAAATAAGAAAATATAAAAACCTTATGGCTTACCTTTACAAAGAAAAATAAAATGATAGAAAAGTTATTGAGGAAAAAGAAGAAAAACATTAAACATAAAATAAATATAAAAGAAATACATATATAGTTAATACATATAGTTATTTAAACAACTTAAAATGCTTCACGAGTGTTTTGACGAAAAGGTCAGAAAAAGAACAATAATTAATTATTATAAACTGAAATAAATATATTGAAATAATTTAAATAAAAAACATTGACTTGAATAAAAAAGGAAAAACAATAGTAATGTTGTAATAGAAAGAACAGGTTTCCAATACCATGTTTTATTCGACCTTGAAAGGAGAATAAACGGAATTAACATCAACTTTAAATTCGCCTCACAGTTCAAAAAGAGAGCATTAGCAACCACAAGCTGCAGCAACGATTAGAGCAGTAACCGACTCCGACGTCACGTAAGCACATTAGGCAGCAGAAGTAAGGCATCAACAGTTAAGATCTACAACCATAACAGCTCCAGCATTTATCATCTAATTTTCATTTTTTGGAACTGGTAATTGCCAGCTTTAATTTAGTATTAAGTTGTATAAAAAATATCGATAATTTTGATGGTACTGACTTAAACCAATTACCTGATTTTTTGTCACAAGTAGAGATAATTATACCATTAATTGAAAATTTTAACCAAAGTTCTAAAAACATTATTTTTAGCTTTGTTAAAAATTAATGCACCGGACAGGCGACAGAAGAAATTCAAAGAACTGGGCAAGTTAATGACTGGTCGGACTTAAAAAAAGTTCTACTAGACAATTTTGGAGAAAAACCAACAATTGTTGAGTTAATGGACGAACTTAAAACATGCAGACGGTACGGCACAATCGAACATTGTTTTCATACAATAAACACTCTTACAAACAGATTAATTAACAGAAATTTAACACATAAGGACGGAACATACTCTACCGCCGAAAGTAATTGCATCGCTTTGAATTCATTCCAAGAGAATTTACCAGAACCAACAGGAAAGTATAATACTTGCTAGGAATACAGATTCCCCATCGGTAACCAGACAGTAGATCTCGCTGTCGTTGAAAGCGAGGTGATCCAGTTGGATACGCAGATTCTCCAGCAGGTGAGGCAGCCCTACGTCAGAGGCTTGCTCCAGGCTGATAGTGGCTTCGTCGAGGATGGAAGGCATCGAGACGGTACAGGTTCGCGAAAGTGCGTCTGCCACAACGTTTTCTACCCCGTGAACGTACACAAATCGTGTGTTGAACTGGAGGATGTAGTCCAGGTGTTGGCTCTGCCTCGGCGTTGCCTTGTCCGAGCGTTGTTGTGCGGCGAAGGCGAGCAGCTTGTGGTCCGTGTGGATTGTGAAGGCGTGTGCCTCCAGGATCCTCCTGAAGTGCCTGACTGCGGCATACACCGCGAGCAACTCCCTGTCTTAGGCGCTATAGCGAATTTCTGGGGGATTGAGCTTCCTAGAGAAGAACCCCAGAGGCTTCCAGGTCCCATCGGATTGCTCTTGGTGGAGTGCTGCTCCGATGGCGGTGCTCGATGCGTCGGTGTAGAGAGTGTTTGGCGCGGAAGGCGAGAGGAAAGCTGAATCTGCAGCTGCTGCGATACTCGCCTTGCACTGCTGGAATGCCTGCTCCGTTTGCGTCGTCCAGCTAATCGCCGCCTTCTTTTTCGTTAGGTTCCTCAGAAGCTCGTTGAGTGGGGCCTGTAGTTCCGCGGCGTGCGGTATACACCTGCGGTAGTAATTAACCATACCCAGGAAACGTCTCAGCTGGGTAGAGTCTGTCGGGCTTGGAAAGCGTCGATCGCCTCGATCTTTGGGCGCGGGGGCCTGAACCCCTCTTTCGAGACCCGATACCCAGCGAATGTAACTTCCTGAGCACCGAGTTGGCATTTGTCCAAGTTGATGCATAGGTTCGCCGCTTTCAGCGTCTCCAACAATTGGCTCAAATGATGCAGGTACTCGTCATGCGTCTCGGATGCGATGAGCAGGTCGTCTACGTAGCCCTTCACGAAGGGGAGTTTCCTCAGTAGGTGATTAATTACCCGCTGAAGCCTTTGCACGGAGTTACGCAGGCCTAATGGCATACCCACGAACTCGAAGAGGCCGAAAGGTGTTGTGACTGCCGTTTTCGGGATGTCAGCTTTGGCCACCGGGATTTGGTAGAAGGCTTTCTGCAGATCGATTACAGAGAAGACTTTTCCCCGGCTCTCCCGGATCAGGTCCTCGATGATCGGTGGAGGATATCGGTCTGGCAAGGTACACGCGTTGAGGCGGCGGTAGTCGCCAGTGGCTCGCCAGCTTCGATTCGGCATTGTTACCATGTGTAGCGGACTAGCCCATGGGCTCGATGATGGGCGTACCACCCCCTTGTCGAGGAGGTCAGCGAACTCTTCTTTGGCAGCAGCGAGTCGTTCACCGACGAGTCTACGGGGGCGCTCGAAAACGGGAGGGCCCTCCGTGACGATGAAGTGTTGTACCGGTAAGTCTGGTACAGTGGCCATAACCCCTGCTTGTGAAGGAGGCGCTGGACGAGCTCTGTATACCGGTCGCCGTGTGGTCCCACAGGTGCATCAATGCGAGCCACTGTGGAGATGCCGTAGATTCGAGCCGAGTCCATGCGGCCCGTTGCCGCGATATTGGTAAGGGGGTCTACGATGCGTCGCCTCCTCAAGTCTACCAGGAGCCCCTAATATGCCAGAAAGTCCGGCCCGAGAATGGCGGTTTGCACATCGGCCACAGTGAACGCCCAAGTAAAATCCCGACGCAGGGCGAGGTTCAGCTTCAGCGTGAGCTGCCCGTATGTGGCTATCGGCGACGAGTTGGCGGCGTACAGCGTGAGGCTGTTTCGCTGTAGTTTGCGGGCGACCGTTCCCCTCGGCAGTAAGGAGACCACGGAACCCGAGTCCACGAGAAAGCGAGTGGATGTTGTTCGATCCGTTACGTGTAGGCGTTTTTCGGTTGGTGGACGGCCGGCGTCGTTCGCCCAAGTCGGCGTCGGCAACGCTAGTTTCCCGACGGCGTCGAGGCGACGGCCATGGCGGCGGCGGCCATGGCGGCGGCAAAGATACACGGTGGTCGGCACTGCTGTGCTGTCGCCCCGTATTTCAGGTGGTACCAACATTGGCCAGGCGCTGTAGAGCGATCTCGATGCCGGCTGGGGCTGCGGGTATCAGCGCGACCCCTCTGAAGTTGGGGCATTATTTTACGCAGCAGCTCCTGATTCTCCCGCGTTATTGCCACGAGCTGTGCCACTGACTGGCGCAGTGCGGCAAGCTCTGCGTGCACGGAGTTACCCGTTGAATCGTGCGACGATCTGTTCGCGAATGGAGAGCGGGGTCTCGGAGACGAGGGTGGAGGTGACGTAGCCGCCACTGTAGGTCCATTGTCGACCAGCTCGTCGGCGACCTCTGCTAGCTCCTCCAGGCTGGCAGCTTTCAAAATCTTCAGAAGCTGTCGCGTTGACGGCGGCATCAAGTCGAGCCACTTCACTCGGATGACGTCATCCGTGGCCCTGTCACCTGCCAAGGCGCGCATCTGCCGCAGGAGTTGAGACGGCTTCCTGTCACCCAGCTCGAGTTGGGTGAGCAGCTTGTGGAGCTGTCGATCCGCCGAGTTGGTGAGGCGAGTTAGTATGGCTGCCTTCAGCGCCTCATACTTCCCCACGGGCGGCACTGTGCGAAGTACATCCGCAACCTCGGAAATGGTCTCTGGGTCGAGCGCCGCAACTACTAAATTGTAACGGCTGTTGTCGTTGCGCACATTGTGGACCTGGAACACTGCCTCGATCTGATAAAACCACAGATCGGGGTTACTCCTCCAGAAAGGTGGGAGCCGGCAGCTGTTCACCGGCTCGATCGCGGGCGGCGAGGAAAAGGAGACGTGTCCCCCAGGTTCCCCTGCACGGTGTGGCGGCAGGTGGTGTGTCGGTAGCAGCAATGGCGTTGGCATAGCCAACTGTGCGTGCGCATGCACGTGCTGTGGTTGTAGCTGCTGGTGCGGAGTGTACGTTGCTTGAGTCGGCGGCTGCTCCGGTGGTGTCGGCGGCGCCGGTCCTGAGGCCGTTGGCGAGTGGAGCATCCTGTGCGTCGTGTGCTGGTTGTTATATAATATACCCCTCTGGGTGGGGCGAATGCGTGCTTAGATCACGTCGGGGTCACCAATTTGGCTGCTCGCGCGCTCAACGTTGCGTTGCCAATAAAAATCAGAAATATTTGTTATATCGTATATATAATATATGATAAAATACGTTCCTGCGAATTTATTTGTTATATCGTATATATAATATATGATGGAATATGTTTCTGCAAATTTCTAGAGATTGTCTTAAGTCCAGTAATTAATATAACTTTTAATTGCACAAAACGCTCTATAACACGTCACCACAGCTTCAGCACAGAAAGAGAAAGAAAGTTGAATGAAAGGCCGATAACACGAAGTGTGTTGTTCAGCAGCCAACACAGGTGTACGAATTCATATAAATATCAATCGCACAACCTTCAACTGTAACATAATGTTTAATATGCAAAGTATATTTGTATGTATCCATACGTTTGTACCCACAACAACAACAAGGAATATGCAGTCTGCGCGTGCAGTAGCATTGTGGCTCAAATGACACCTGCACAAGAATTAGGTGCATTCCCAAAAATGCAACATAAGCATTTGGGTGGCATTGAAACGTATGTTCATTGAACTTGCACATGCTTCTATGCGCTGCTGTTATATTCTGCTGATATTTACTTTTAGTACTTATTAATTATTATTGATGATGTTAGCAATAAGTTATTATTTAAGACGATGAATTTCAATAAACAAATCACTCTTTGATTATTTAGCAACAAGAAAACTGAGTCTTTTATTTCAGCGACGGATTGTTCAGGTTCAAGTGCTTGAACAATCAAATCATTCTTCCTAGTCTCATATTGGTTCAAGTACCTGTATGAGACGTCAATAAGGAATACATCACTACAGTCAAACGAGGCTGTATTTACATTTGGTGACCCCGACGTGATAGAAGGACGAGAGATATACAGGACATAAAATTGATTCAGCAAAAGCACAGCAGTGTGAGCATTCAATTTTATCACAATTCATCAATCGGTTTTAGTTCGAGCACACAGGGTGCTACAAAACACGATACTTAAGAAGCAAGAGCACAATAGTGTGAGCGTTAATAATGACAACTATGGACGATCTCGTCCGTCATCAGGACGACAATGCAATTGGTCTCCAAAAGGCCATTTCATCCTTTAAGAAGACGCCGAAAGATCGGAAGACACTCGACTATATTGAAAGGAAATCCAGAGAAATTGAGGAGCTATGGTTAACTTTCCAACGTATCGACTACCAAATTAGAAGGGATCCAACGGCAGCTAATGACCATCCATACTTTGTGAAGGATCTATACGCATCAATGGGCAACCGATACCAAGACTTCCTTGCAGACGTCAAGGAGAGCAAACAAATACTCACAGCAAAGGGCATAATTCAACCACAAGCAGTTAGTGTCCCAAGTTGCTCAACGAAAACTGCAGAGAAGGGCATTACTCAACCACAAGGAGTTAGTGGCCCAACTCGTTCAGCAGAACCCATAGAGAAGAGGCTTCAAAAGACTAATATGCCTAACATGGTGCACAAGCAAAAGACAGTTATTGCACTCGTGCAACGCATGCTAGGCTGTTGGCACACCCCATTCATGCCAATATTATACTACAATGGCCAACCTTATAGAATATCATTGGAATGCAGCCCGGAGATTTAATGATGTTATACTGGATTCTATAGATGACATGAATTCTGACGATTATAATTTTGAAGAATACCTGAGCATAGAGATGCATGTCAGTAACAGAATTCTTCTGCTTCAAGAGAAGGGAGTGACCGTTCCTGCAATTTCGAATCGAGCGTCACTCGCCGAACATTTGCCAAAGGTAATACTGCCAAAATTCGATGGAGATTACCTGAAGTGACAACAATTTTATGATTTATTCAATGAAATGATCCACAAAAGGCCACTTCCAACAATACAGAAGATGTGGTATCTTAAAACAAATTTGATTGGAGAAGCAGAACGATTAATTAGACACCTCACTCTAACTGAGAATAACTACCAAACTGCATGGGAATCAATCCAGGATCGATATAGCAATGTGCGATTGCTAACTTCAGCTCTGTTGGAAAAACTATTGGGGCAAAACAAACACTCAACAGACTATCCATCAGCGGCAGCACTAAAGGGACTTCATGATACAACCCAGGAAACCTTACTGGCATTAAGAAACCGTGGTTTAGATACGAATTCTTGGGATCCAATTATTCTCCACCTCCTAGTGAAGAAATTAGACAAAGGCACGCGGATTGCATATGATCAGTAATTGGAGACGCCAAAGGAATTACCTACCCTAAGGCAATTCTTAAAGTTTATTGAAACGAGATTCCAGTTTCTCGAGGCAATCGGCCAAAGAGAGTATACGGCAAAAACATTGACAACGGTAATAGCCACAAAACAAGGAATCAAGAAATGCTTGTCTTGCAATAGCCAAACACATCCGCTGTTTGCATGCCAAAGCTTTTTGAAACTTTCTGTTCACAAGAGGTTACAGTTCCTAAAAACACATAAGCTATGCATTAATTGTCTAAAGCCTGGACACTGGGCAAAGGATTGTATGTCAAGAAAATGTACTAAGTGTAATCACAGTCACAATACATTAGTACATTCTGAAGGATATCGCAGCGAACCAGCCGTAAACCAGGTCAAGTATGAACCATACCCTCAAAAGCCCACAGCACTAGCAGCTTCGAAGGAGTCGAAGCAACAGGGATATGTGCTCCTCAGCACTGCAATGGTGAAAATAGTCAGCAACAACGGGCAGGAAGTTGAATGCAGAGCCATTCTGGACTCCGGATCTCAGATCAATATCGTGAGTGAACGGCTTCTCAAGAGCCTTGGAGCTTCAACGAACTCCACAACAGTGAATATCCAAGGAATAGGCAAGGGAACTCGGAGATCACAGCGTTGAGTTAGCCTTGAACTACAGTCACGAATTAACGGCTTTTCCACTCGACTGGAGGCGTTCGTTCTAGGAGATATAATTTCTCCGCAACCAACAAAACCATTTGACATATCCATTTGACATGGCCAATTCCGAAGAACATCACTTTAGCGGATCCAGTATTCAACCGTCCTGAAAAAAATCGATGTTTTATTAGGAGCGGAATTCTATCACCAAGTATTGTTAATTGGACAGATACGATTAGCAATCGAACTTCCAACACTACAAAACACAGTGTTTGGCTGGATACTATCAGGAAGGATAGGAGAACTTCAGATGGCGTTAGCAACTTGCGGTATTTGCAGTGAGGATGATGATGATACAAACCAACTTATTGAACGGCTATGGAAACTGGACGAAGTCGAACTAGCTGAATCAATTTTATCCCCAACAGAAAGACTTTGCGAAAATCATTTTATACAAAATACAACTAGAACCAATGATGGGCGTTTTATTGTAAAATTACCATTCGTAGAGAATGCAGCTGTTTTAGTTAGTTCAAGGGATATAGCAATCAACAGATTCCTGGCGCTTGAACATCGATTATCTAAATTCAATGCCGTTCGTGAACAATATATCGAGTTTATGGAAAATTATGAAGCCTTGGGCCACATGAGGGAGATCAATATCAATTAAATATTCTCACCTAATTACTTCATCCCACACCACTGTGTACTTAAACCTGACAGCAGCACAACAAAACTGCGGGTGGTATTTGACGCATCTTCAAAAACGTCATCGGGAGTCTCACTCAATGACATAATGCACATAGGTCAAACCATACAATCCGAACTATTTTCAATCCTGCTAAGTTTCCGTCTACCGAAATTTGTATTCACCACCGACATTGAAAAAATGTATCGGCAGATACTGGTCCACTCTGAAGCTCTCCATTATCAATTGATCATATAGAGGAGCGACCCTAAGAAACCACTGAAGTGTTACGAACTTAACACTGTCACATATGGGACAAGATCGGCACCATACCTCGCCACAAGATGTGTCAAACAAATATCATCAGAAAACGCCATCCGGTATCCACTAGGTGCTTCAGGATAACTTTTATGTCGACGATGGTCTTGGTGGATCAGACAGTCTGATTACCGCCATGGAAACTCAACGGCAACTCGTCACTATGTTGAATGGGTATGGATTCAATCTACGCAAATGGTGTGCAAATCACCCTAAACTCCTGCAGAACATTCCATTAGGTGACCAGGAAGTTAATTTGGATTTTACTAACGACAAGAATGATTCAATAAAAACCCTAGGCCTGACATGGCTGCCAAAGACTGACCAATTGTGTGTAAAGGTGAATCTCAACCCCGTTAAACGAATTACCAAGCGGTCTGTCACCTCAGACGTAGCGAGATTATTTGATCCTCTTGGCATTCTAGCTCCAGTTGTAATTACATCAAAAATCTTTATACAAGCATTGTGGCAATTAAAAATTAATTGGGATGAAGCTCTACCAGCAGAATTACATACAAGATGGGAGCGTTTTCGAAGCGCATTGCAAGAATTGGACAACTTTAAATTCTCACGACACATTCATAGAAGTGAGATCCCAACATCAATTCAACTTCACGTCTTCTCCGATGCATCAGAAAAGGCCTTCGGAGCAGCAATTTATATCAGATCTATCTTCAAAGAAGGAAGAGTAGTAGAGAGGTTATTATGTGCCAAAGCACGCGTAGCTCCCTTAAGCTACAAACATTGCCTCGCTTGGAACTATGCGCAGCAGTACTAGGCTCACAGTTGGCAGCTAGGGTAAAAAATGATTTACGGTTAAAGGATTGTCGCACCTTTTCGTGGACAGATTCACAAATAGTTCTGTCTTGGATTAATTCAGCCTCCTCATCATTTCAAACATTTGTAGCCAACAGGGTACCTACTATTCAAGGTTTGACATTAGCAGAACAGTGGCGTCATGTTAGCTCCAAGGATAACCCAGCTGACGTTGTTTCACGAGGATTATCACCCAGAGAATTTGCAAGATGTGACCTGTGGCTATACGGGCCATTTTTTCTACATGGGAAAGAATCAGCATGGCCTCCCAAGTTTGCTCCACAGCTAGCCATTCCCAAAAACATCGAGAGAAAAGGAACGAATCCTTCATCCTTGGTAGCATTTGACTCTGAAGAACTGGTTTATGCAATCAACCACCGGAACTCTTTTAGGACTCTTCAACGCATCGTAGGATACATTTGTCCTTTAATAAGCAACACTAGATGTGGCAAGGACGTACGAAAAACTGATATAGCGCTGACTCCCATCGAATTAGATCATGCATTAAGAATCATTGTTCGAACAATGCAAAGATCTGATTTAAATGACGGCATCATGTACCTCAAGAAACACAAGGATCTCAAGGGGACGAGTACATTGAAGAGCCTATCACCATTTTTGGATGACGCAAACATTTTGCGAGTTGGAGGACGATTGGAAGCATCACTGGTACCTTGTGAAGCAAAACATCAAATGCTGATTCCGTATAATGATCCCTTAGCAAAACTACTATTTGAGATGACTCACATCGAGAATAAACACTGTGGACCTCAAGCCTTGCTGGCCATAATAAGGCAAAGGTACTGCCCCATAAAAGGCAAATCATCGGCCAGATCAACAGTACAGCAATGCATACGATGCACCAGGGCAAGGCCTCAGTTGCTGAACCAATTAATGGGAAACCTGCCAGCAACACGAGTTACACCAGCACGCCCATTCATTAACTCTGGAGTAGACTACTGTGGACCATTCTGGGTGCATTACAAAATTTGAGGGAAAAGACCACACAAGGCTTACATATCCGTTTTCTGCTGTTTTGTTACTAAAGCTGTCCATTTAGAGCTTGTAAGCGATCTTACGACAGAAGCATTCATTGGCGCTCTGAAACGTTTCATTGGCCGATGTGGCAATTGTCAAAACTTATATTGTGACAATGCGAGAAATTTCGTTGGCGCCAAAAACAAGCTTACGGAACTGACTACATCAATATATTCAGATGAAGGGAGAACAAAAATTGAGACAGAATGCGGTAAAAAGGGAATACAATTCAATTTTATTCCTCCAAGAGCCCCTCATTTGGGAGGTCTGTGGGAAGCAGCAGTGAAGTCTGGGAAGCATATTTTGGTTAGGAGCGTGTCAACAGCATCACTAACCTATGAAGAGCTGGAAACAGTCATTATTGAAATAGAAGCCATTCTCAACTCAAGACCAATAAGTTCGATGTCCAACGATCCAAATGACTTAGGCACCCTGACTCCGGGCCACTTCTTGATAGGAGAACCACTCAACACGCAAGTCGATGTAAATAACATCCCGTCAACTTCAAATATGCTGACCCGGTGGAAACTCGTATCCCACATCAAAAATGAGTTTTGGAAACGATGGTCGCACGAATATTTATGCGAGCTTCAATCTAAAACCAAATGGACACATCAGCACAATAACATTAACCAAGGGGACATGGTAATAATCAAGGAAGACAATGTTCCAGTTCTTCAATGGCCACTAGGAAGGATAACAAGGACGTATAAGGGTGATGATGGAGCAGTACGAGTGGCTGATGTTAGAACAGCTACTGGAACTTGGAAACGTGCAATCCATAAATTAGCTCTACTTCCCATAAATGATAATAGGATCCATGACCAACCAACAAGCCATGAGAATCAAGATGAAAAAGTAGAAATACCAACAAAACGAATAAAAACAAGACATACGGGACTCACAACAGTACTGCTGGGATTACTCATCATACCAATTGTCATGGGAGGTCCAATAAGATTTTCGCAGATTACTAACACCAAATTCAACACGGAATTGGGTATTTACTTCGAAGGAATAGGTTCAGCACATTTCGAGAGGTCAGAATGGAAACTTGTAGTGTACTACGAACTAGAGTCATACTGGGCAGAACTTACGACTTTATCCAAGGGCATCAGTAGTTTACGACAGTTATGTCAGAAGCTGCCACCATTTACTTGTCATGATACTCTTGTGAACTTCGAGCATGTTGAAGCTGAATTACAAATGGATAACAAGATATTGTTTCCCCATCGATCTAAAAGAGGTGCTGTGGATATAGTGGGAAATATTGCAAACTCATTGTTTGGTGTTTTGGACTCAGAATATGCAGAATCAATGTCAAAAACCATTCAGCAAGTGAAAGAAAATGAAGGCCATCTATTAGTCCTGCTCAAAAACGAAACATCAGTGATTGATTCTACTATCAACGTGATCAAACAAGATCAAATAGAAGTCAAACTAAAATTCGATAATCTTGACAACCAAATCAATGACATAATGAAAACCTTAAATCACATTGAAGGAGAAAAGTTTCAAGCCAAGCTGACTCATTATTTCATCACTCTGACCCTCCAACTCATTATGATAGCATCTCACTTGCAAAGAATCCAATCATCAATATTGAATGTTATGACAGATACACACCATAACAAAATCAGCCCATTATTGCTATCACCAACTCAACTACAAGAAGAAATTCTCAAGATAAAAACTCTTTCAACATCCCTCCAAATACCAGTGAATCAAGAGGACTCACTGCAACTGTACAAATTAATGAAGGTAGAAGGCGGTTTAACAAAGAAGCATGCCATTTTTAGAATCTCATTGCCATTAATTGCAGAGGAAAGATTCGAACTGTATCGGATGGTACCAATTCCTAACATAATAAATGGCACAATGACTACAATAGAATCTTGTAACAGATTTCTAGCCATAAACGCGCACAGAGATCAATACGTTGTCATGAGTTTAGCTGATTTGGAGGCTTGTACAGTGATGAAGCCATATACATACTTATGCGCCAACACCCAATTGATACACAACAGAGGGTCTGAAGTATGTTCATGTGAAGTTAAACTGTTTGCCAATGATACTCAACGAGATTGCATCCACCATGAAGTTCAAGACAATTCAACCTGGATTCAAATGGATCATAAGAACGAGTGGATCTACGCCTTGAAGTTTGCCACTCGCTTGAGTGCAGTATGTGATGGTGAAACCTTGCAATTAACATTAGAAGGATCGGGAATGCTGAAGCTACAACCATCTTGTGTTCTGAAACACAGTTTTATCACAATTCACGGCTATGAAACTCTCTCAAGCTCAGTACAAACCTCATATGTCAGCTTGGCCAATGCTACTGGCATTCTCAAAATGGATCAAGGCCAGCACCGATCATACTACACGAATAATATTGAACACTACAACATGCAATTATCCAATCTCAGCACCATTCAAGGTCAATTATCAGAAAGAGTTTGGGAGTTACAGTCCAAAGTCCAAACAATGGGTGTTCACCTTTCTGCAGTCGGATATTTAGCGCTTACCCTATCGTTTGGTGTAATTATGTATTCAATCTGGAAGTTCAATCAAAAAAGCATAAATGTGATGTCAGTCTGCCGCAGCCATTACCGCGGAATAGGATGCAAGAACCAGAAGACGAAACAAAATTTGATACAACTTTTTAAGGTTGTTGACGCAGTCAACGTGCGGGAGAATGTACGAATTCATATAAATATCAATCGCACAACCTTCAACTGTAACATAATGTTTAATATGCAAAGTATATTTGTATGTATCACGTTTGCACCCACAACAACAACAAGGAGTATGCAGTCTGCGCGTGCAGTAGCATTGTGGCTCAAATGACACCTGCACAAGAATTAGGTGCATTCCCAAAAATGCAACATAAGCATTTGGGTGGCATTGAAACGTATGTTCATTGAACTTGCACATGCTGCTATGCGCTGCTGTTATATTCTGCTGATATTTATTTTTAGTACATATTAATTATTATTGATGATGTTAGCAATAAGTTATTATTTAAGACGATGAATTTCAATAAACAAATCACTCTTTGATTCTTTAGCAACAAGAAAACTGAGTCTTTTTATTTTCAGCGACGGATTGTTCAGGTTCAAGTGCTTGAACATTCAAATCATTATTCCTAGTCTCATATTGGTTCAAGTAGCTCTATGAGACGTCAATAAGGAATACATCACTACAGTCAAACGAGGCTGTATTTACAACAGGCTAGTGCCGGTTTTTCATAAACACGCTGTGCGACAGCGACAGCGTGTTTGTATGTATGTATATTTATATGCATTTCTATATGTATGTGTATGTGTATGTATATGTATATCTATATGCATATGGGAATATGTATGTGTATTTCATATGTATATGTATATGTTTATATATGTGTATATGTATGTGTATGTATATGTATATCTATATGCATATGGGAATATGTATGTGTATTTCATATGTATATGTATATGTTTATATATGTGTATATGTATATGTATACGAATATGTATATATATGAATATGTATATGTATATACAAATGTATATGAATATGCATATGTGAGTTATGAGTTACGATAAAAATATCGATTGCTTTTAACTAAAGGAAATTATTAATTACAATAAATAGATATATTATTTTTTCAATAAAATTATTTATTCAGCCGAGTTAAGAACTTAATTTCTTAAACGTCATATCTTATATCTGTCATAGGAAAAATGCTTATTTGCTATATCTTAGGACCATTACCAAAGACAATATGAAACAAGACTATGCAAATCGCTCTTTAGCAAACAGTGGAACTACCACGCATGGAATCGCCGTGGAACTGCTGTCAAAATGTAAAATTTTTCTGCTAAAAATGATTATAAGAAATTTGAAAAAATTTTATTTCAAACAAAAAATTTATAAAATCTCTAAATTATTGAAACGTATTTTTTTTCCAACATTTATTGCTGTTTACAATATATAGATATTATAATAAACAAATTACTATTATTACGTTAATTTCATTTTGAATATTTCTATATATGAAACTGCATCGTGGCCAATGTTGGGCAAAGGCACAGTATTCAATAAACGTTCTGTTGTTGGATATAATGAATTCCAAATACCAAGCAAATAGATTGTCTCCCAATATATCGGAAAATTATCGAAACTTGTATAAGAATCAAAAGCGCAGGTGGTAAAGCAGTGGTCTGTTAATTTTATGATGCCAAGCGCTGAGAAATGTATTTATTTTTATATTTTTTTAATTGTTCATCCTTTTTTTGCAAGCAAACTAATAATTATTTTTATAAAAAAGAATATAAGTAGTATTCAATAATTTTACTGAACCACATGGAATTGCTGCTGCTATAGCAGATCATTACAGAAGTTATTTATATTTTCTAAAAATAGTCGTAACGGCGATTCTTAACTCCCATACATAAATTCATGTGTGCATGAAATGGTGTTAGTATTTGTACGATTTCAATATCTTTGTGGATGTTAGTTTTGCAATGCTTTTGATTTTCAAGATTTCTGCATTTTCTGTAAACTCATAAATTTCACAAAATCTATTCCAATAAAACATTTCATTCGTTCATGAATATAAATTAAATTAAACAAAGTTTAATTTTTTTTTTTTAAATTATTTTTATCGCTATTCGCGAACTTTATTGTTTGAATTCGAAATTAGAACTGACTTAACAAAATTTTTGATATCTTAATAATAACTTAAACTGCGCTGCTACCTATGTGTTTTTGTTGGTGGATTAGTTGTTGTTTTTGATTTGTTGCTTTTGTTGCTGAAACTTGCTGACGCGTGGGTTCCCATAGATCGACGAACTGCAGCTAGTGCGCGTGCATTTGAAGACATGGTGTCAACATTATTATTGTTCATGTGTGTTCAGGTGCAAAGTAAATGTTTGTTTCGTTAACTCCTCCCCCTTTATATTCAAACGTCCTCGTTTGATTTCTTCCTAAAAGAGTTGAATCTGATTTATCCTTTTTACCTTCTTTTCCAATTCTGTGGTTTGACTATGTTTGTCTTGTGGGATGTTCTGTTGTTCTTCAGGATGACAATTTTGTATGTTGGAAACTATTTTGATTGGAGTGCTTCTTTTAAGGAGTCAAACCCAAGCGATGATTATGATTAGCAAAACAATTCCAAAGGTTGAGATTCATAAACTTGCAATAAATTTAGTTTTGTGTTCTGTCTGCAATAAGTCAATTTTTTGTGTGTTTTTCATATGAAGTTCCTTGAGCATTTCAAGTGAAATGATTTCTTCAAAATCGGTGGATGCATTTTCGGATTGTGCTATTACTGGTTGTGGGTTGACGATTGAAATTTCTTCATAAGCGTAGGTTTGATTCGCGATTGTTATTGTAGTGTTGTGGTATTTAATTAAAAATGATCCTTGTAAGTTTATATCTTTTTCTTTCGTTGTAATAACTCCTCGGAACTGGTTGAGGAGTAAAATTCCAGGTAAAATCTCTGCTACTGAGGCTATGTGTTGGTTGTTGATTGTTGTGCAGGCTAATGGTTGTCCTTTTAGTATTTTTGGTAGGCAGCGGGTATCAGTAATATTATAATAGTTTTCTCTTTTACGTTATTTAAAGTTTTATTTATTTTTATTTAAAAGGATTAATCACAATAATAAATTATTATAACTAATTTAAGAAGAAGAGTCATAGCTACCAGGGCCTTCAACTCGATTTTAATATATTATTTTACATATTTACTTATTTAGGTATTTAAATATAATTTTGGATGTGGCATTCTTTTAAGAATTTATTAATCTTTGTTATGTTATTCTTTGATGTATCTTTTAGAGAATCACTTGGAATCTGGTTATGGAATATATATATAGACGGGTTTTTTGGAAGTTGGGGCAGTTATTTAGCAAGTGTAACGAGGATATTGATTCCCCACAGAATTGACAGTTATTTAACGGTTCCCCACGTAGCAAATGCTCGTTTGAGCATTTGGTGTGTCCGATGAGGAGTCGTACAAAGTTTTTTGTTTGTTGGCGAGAGCAAGTTACAGGATAATATGGTTTCATTCCGTCTGTGTTGAAGGTGGTGTAAAAGTGTTTATATTTTTTCCAAGTGCATAGTTCGTGGCACAACATGGAGAGAAATTATACTCGTATGTCGCAGTAGGTCTTTAGTTTCTGTGACTTGGAAGACGTAGTTTGGAGCAGTAATTGACTCTGCAGCAGCTATATCTGCAAGTTCGTTACCTGGTATCCCCGAATGTCCTGGGACCCACATAATTTTTATTTTCTTGGAGTATTTAATACTCGAGTTACGGATATTGTTTATAGTTCTGCTGCTATCATTATTGAAGTTTCGAATGGTTTCAATAGTCGATTTGCTATCTGTACATATGAGGAAGTTTCCTTTATTTTTGTGAGCAAAGTCGATGGCACATTTAACAGCAAAAGCTTCGGCAGTAAATACAGAACTAAAAGGAGGAAGACATCTTGACGTAATTAAATTTCCGTTGTGGTGGACTACAGCAAATGATGTGCCAAGAGTTCCTTTTGATCCGTCTGTATAGAGTAGGCTCCATTTTTTGTTTATATATTCACTTTCCGTTTCTGTAAAAAGTTGTCTATAATCTTTGGGATCGGTAACTGTTTTTGGATATTGCAGTAAATTCAATTTATATCCCAATCAAGGTTTTTGGAGAGTTGGACACATCTAATTAATGTTGAAACATGTTAATTAATGTTGAAATGTGTATTAAACTGTGTTTGGATGTTAGGTATTTAATAATGTTGAGGCGGGTAGCTAGACTTTTTCTTAACTGTAAACAATGCTCCTTAAAGTTAAACTTCTTATCAAAAATAACACCAAGAATTCTCAGATGTTTTACAAGTTCAATATTTACATTATCATATTTAAGGCTAAAACAATTACATTTGGTTTTCTTACATATATGTAGTATTTTACATTTATTAACAGATAGTTTGGCGCCAGAGAAGTTGCCCCAATTTGTAATTTCATTAAGTATTTTTGTGAGAGTAGATTTGATAGTATCGAGATCTTTTGTTTTAGAAAATATAATGGCGTCGTGTGCGTAAATTGTGTGTTGAATATTTTTGTATCCATCGAGTAATTTACTGAATTGGTCGAATGCAATAATAAATAGAACAACCGATAGGGGGAACCCTGCGGTATGCCATTGACGAGGGGGTATGTATTTGATAGTTCTGTATTAACTCTAACTCTTATTTTTCGATTTGATAAGAAAGCTCTGACGATATTAAAAATTTTCTTTCCTATACCCCAGGGCGCCAGTTGTTGAAGGACAACATGTATTCCTATGCGGTCAAAGGCTCTATGAAAATCAGTAGCTAAAACGGTAACATGGTTTTTGGTGGAAAGTGAAGTTGTAACGTAATGTTCAAAGTGAAGCAGTGCATTAATTGTGCTTTGTTTTCGCTTGAAAGCTACTTGGTTATGACTCGTTAAATTGTTTTTTGATATAAACCACATTATTCTTTTAGCTATTATTATCTCGAGTATTTTTCCGGTGCAAGGTAATAGGGATATAGGTCTGAAACCATTAAACTCATACTTGCTTTTATTGGGTTTTGGGATGGGAACAACCTCAGCTGTTCGCCAATTTTGTGGGTAAATGCCTTGTTCAAGGATGTTATTGTATAAATTTATGATTGTAATTTTTGCGTGTTTGGGTAGGTGTTTCAACATTTGGTATGATACGCAGTCAAAACCAGGAGTTTTGCTCTTAGCATTGGATAGGGCGGACTCGAATTCTACTGTGGTTACATTTGATTCTATTTGTTTGGCTGAGTTAGATAATTTTTTGGGTTTATATTTTGTTTGAAGTGCTGTTTTTTTTTAATTCTAAAGTGTGGGTGAAAGTTATGGTTCTGCGAGAGATTAGACCATGATGTGGCAAAGAAATTAGCTATGTCTGTGGATTTGGATAATAGATTCGCACCATTTTTTATTGTTTTTATTTTTTCAAGGTGCTTGCCTCCTACAAGGCCTAATGTTGGACCAGATTTTTTTGGGGCTGGTTTGCGGATTTATATTTTCCGTGAGTTTTTCGAGATTATCTCTGGAGTTTTTGATTGCTTTTCTGAAAACAGCATTGGTTTTCGTGTATAAAATCAGATTAGGTATACTTAAGTCTCTTATATCTGTACCATGAATTTTGTTTTTCCTCTCGCAGGTTGGATAAGTGGGTACTCCACCAAGGAAAAGTAGCTTTAACTACATTTCCTTTAGACTGGGGTATAGCTAGATTTGCGGCATTACGGATGATTTTTTGTATTTTTGCAGCATCTTTATTCACATTACTGGATTGAACGCAGGTTGGAAACTGTTTCTCACAAATTGAGTTAATAAGTGTCCAGTCGGCTAGGTCTATTTTAAATTTTGGTTTTATTTTACTTTTTTCTATATTGAATTTAGAATTTATTTCTATGAAGATCGGGAAATGATCGCTTCCGTGCAAATATTCAGAAATTTTCCAAGAACATTTAGGAGCAATTTGTGAGGAGGATATGGTGAGATCTATGTGTGAAAAGGTTTTATGAGTAGAAAAATGCGTAGGCGAATGTAAATTTTGCGAAGTGAAGTTTTGACATGGGGGGATATGCATATTGATTATATTGAAAATTATGCCAATATTGATTTCGATTATGTGTGTTGCTAGAAGAGAATTAGCTGAAACCAGTTTGTGAGGGATGTGTTTTTTTATGAGCAAACCTACGCCTTGTTTAGAAGTAGTGTTGGTTGTCAAGTTATGAAAGTACCCTACATATTGTTTTGGTACTATTGTATTATTTGTTGAAAACGGGATGTGTGTTTCTTGTAGCGCAATTATGAACGGGTTAAAGTCTTTTATTAACAATTGTAATTCGTGGTAGTTGTTTACGAATCCTTTTATGTTCCACTGTAAGAGTCATTTATTGTGTACCAAATGGAGAAATAAAAAAGCAAAAAATGCGTTGTTTATTTTATTATTCTTCTTCGTCAGACGAAAGAAGAGTTTTGTGTGTTGTTTTGGATGAATAATTATCTATATTTCGTAGAGAATTAAAAATGGGTAGTGTATTATTGTTTTTGGATTCAAGAGAAGAATTTGTAAAATGGTTAAGAGATGGTTTTTTAATAAGAGAGGAAGTGTTGGAAGTAGAGGTGTTTGAAGCGTTGTCATTTTTTGTTTCTTTGTGTGTTAAGAAACTACTAAAACTGGTTTGTTTATTGCTGTTGTTGGATTCGAGAGAGAAGCTGGTTGAAGTAGTTGTTTTTTTACTAGTAGCGGTTAGTTCTGTTGTGGGAGTAATTTTTACTTTATTTGTTGTATGGTTTGTGGTTTCATTGTTTTCGTTTAGTTTTGTTTCTGTTTGATTTTTTGGAGTAGTGTGTTTTATGTTAGAAGAGGAAAGTACGGAAGCATAGCTATGTACAGAGGCATTTAAAAGTGTTTGGTTTCTATGAATTCGCCTGGCTTCCCGTATTGTGCATTTGTTTTTTGTTTTTATGTGCACAATTTATTTTTTTGGATGAACCTTTTACAGTGCCTGGAAGAAGAAGGGTGATCTTTTGCACAGTTAGCACAGAAAGTGTGGGAGCAATTAATGGGAGTATGTGGTGGGAGGGCACAGTTCGCACAAGCAGGGGTTCCTTTGCAGCGTTTAGCTGTATGTCCCAGCTTATGACACGATTTGCAACGCATCGGATTGGAAATGTACTCCCTTATCTTTACTGTATGCCAGGAAATATCAATTTTGTCCGGAAGATGATATAAATCAAAGGTTAAGAGTATAACTCCGCTAGGGTGTGTTTTACGTTCCGTGATTTTTAGGAATTTGTGGATGCAAGCGACTCCTTGGGAACTTAGTTCACGAACGATTTCTTCGTCTGAAACAGTATTTAAATAGGGCGCATACGTACCCTTTGAATAATTTAGGGAGTTGTGCAATGTGCATTTAATTGGGTCCATGTAGTGTTTTAGCTGCTAAAAATTTCTCGGCTATCGTTTGGTTTTTAAATAGGAGCATAGACTCACTCCCCGAGGGTCGCAGGTTCAATTCCTGCCACGGGCTTGGTCTCCAAAATGCTTCTTTCTATAAAATCTTTTTCGCTTCGAGTCGAAAGCCTCTGTAGCTAGTACTCATTCCCCCAACACCTTGCACTCATAATTAATTATGGTGTAAGGTATAATAATAACAATAATAACAATAACAATAAATAGGAGCAGCAATGTGCCGTCATGAAGCTCTGAGATGGAGGTGATGTCTTTGCTAATGAGCTGAAGAGATTTTTGCACTGAGAAACAGGAGAAGTTTGACAACGGAGTTTTTTCATCAGCAGAAGCTACAACAATGAATTTGGGATTAGACTGGATGGTTTTTGGGAGATCGGGGAAGGTGATGGAGGAACTAAGGTTGTGCCGTTTCTTTTTTTTGTCTCAGGGCCGTCCGCAAGTAAAGCGAAACGGTTGCCTTCGACGGAGGGGGGCCCGGGGGCCATGATCTACTTTATGGAGTTGTACACTATTCACTTGATGGAAAGTATTTAATGTGTAAAAATACAAGTACGAACCGTAGTAAAGATAATGTGAAGTGAAACCGCGAACGGTATGCAAAAACTTTCTTATTTCTAAAACATAATTCTTACAAACTATAATATTTTCGTAAGGAATTTTCAAAGTAATATTTTCATGTTTTATAGGTTTAATTAACAGTTTTTGACAATTTTCTTTGTCTGTCTGAGGTAAATTCACTATGAAAATAATTGTTGAAAAATCTGATGCTATTCTTACCTCTCCGAATTCGATAGCTTCTATTAAATTAATATATGGCATATCTTGTTCTTTGAAAAATTCTTGTGTAATATTCATTTCGGAAGTTGAAAAAATAAATGAGTTTATTACTCCTACTTTAGCCCATTGAATGGCATAGTCGATATTAATTAAATCGTCTTTAATAATTTTAATTTTCCTTTCGATATTTTGAATTATTTCGTTTTTTACAATATTACTTTTATTAACAGTTTTCAAAATTGTATTTGTAACATGAGTTATCTCATTAATTTTTTCTAGATTATTCTTATTTATAATAACTTGATTATTATTATTTACGAGGACGTTATTTATTTTATCGCTAATTATCTCAAAATCATCATAATCCGGGGAACCTGCCATTTCCAAGCAGTCCCTAAGAAATTTAACGATCGTTTATTCCGATTTAATTTTAATCCATTAAGTATTGAGTTAATCTGATCTGTTTCGTGTAAAAGAAAAAGTCTTGCGTTGTCATATTTTGGTAGGTTATGTATAATTTGGTCCTCTAAATTATTTAAAATTTCCTGATAATTTGTCAAGTTGATAATGTGTATAATTTTAAAGCTTCCTATCTCTAATTTAGCCATCCCTGTATCAACTGTAGTAATTTGTGCATTCGTATAGTCCAGTATTTGTATCTCGCATGATACAAGCCATAGTTGCGCTCTGAAAACATAAGATAAAATGGTTTTAAGAAAAATAAATTCAATTTCGTATGTTGCTCTTGTGAACAATTTTTCCGCTTTCTGTTATTATAGTCGTGTCTCTATCCTCTTTCACTATTTCCTTTTTAAATCTTTTTGACAGTTTTGAACCAAGTCTTTTGCTCTGTTTAACAAATATTTCTTGTCCTACTAAGCAATTTTTTATTTTGTGTCTTTTTTATTATGTCTTATGAGGTCCGTTTGTTGTTTTTCCTGAAGTTTTTGTAAATTATTTCGTTTCGTTTTTTCGTAGTCATCAGGTCCAAAAGTAACGGTGCGTCCGTAATAAAGGTGGCTTTTTCCCGGTTGTGGAATGAATTGTGTGGGTGTATTCGTTGACTGCTCTTTCGAGTAGTTCTTCAAGATTTCTGCTTGTTTTAAATTCCTCATAATTTCAGTTAGTGTAGAATGGAAGCGTTCGACTTGACCGTTCACTTCACTTCTGTAGGGTGGTGTTGTGAACACGTCTATTTTAAGTTCGTTCTTCATCATAAAAAGGATTTAAGCGGAGTTAAAAGATGCTTCGTTATCCATAACTATTGACTTTGGAACACCAAAGAAGAAAATTAAGTCTCTAAGTGGTCTTATAACGTTTTCTATTGATTTTCCGTCGAGTATTTTCGCTTGTGCATGCTGTGTAAATTTGTCAAGTGCAGTGAGTATCAGTTTACTGTCCGTGTTATAAATGTTTTCTTCACAAACCGAACATAATTTCAGAATTCGATCAATTTTGTTGGTCATGCCAGGGAAATAATATTTTTCTATAATCTGCAGACGATTTTCTTGTTTATTTCTATGTGCTCTATTGTGTGTTTCTATAATAATATTTTCTTGATCTTGCTCGCTAGTAATATCCTGTACTTCTGCTTGAGTAATTCTAATTTTGTAATTTTTAAAGTGTAGAGGAACAATATCTTGCATGATACCCATAACGTTTTCTGTTGTTTTTATTCCGTTTATTTTCTGAAGGGTTGAGATATCGTTTAAAGAGACATATAAGTTTACTGGCTATATAGGAAGTTTCTGATATTATATGTCTATGGTAACCTGGAAAAATGATTTTAAATTGATAAGAAGAGGTGTCATCGCAGTTTAGAAAAAGTTGGTTTTTAAAAACGTTTATCGGAGCTTCGACACTTGGAACTAAATTTTCAGGAGAACTTTCGGCGCTATGAACTGAAGGTGTCAAAGAATTTATTTCGTTTTTTGGTGGACGAGACAGAGAATCTGCCACTACATTGCTAGTACCTGGCTTATAGAGTAACTCATAATTGTACTCTTCTAAGATAGCTTTACAGCGCTTCATCGTAGAATTTGCGTTTTTGGTACTGAGAGCACATGTGAGCGGTTGGTGATCGGTATAGATTATAATTTTTCTTGAACCATAGAGAAAACTGCGTAGTGATGTGAGTGCCCATATAATGGCAAGCATTTCTTTCTCATTGGTTGCATATGATTCTTCAGTTTTAGTAAGGCTTCTTAATAAAAATGTAATTGGCTTAGAATCTTGCGAAAGAACTGCTCCTAACGCTTGATTGGAGGCATCTGTTGTAAGTTCGAATGGTTTTTGAAAATCAGGATATGAAAGCATAACTTCTTATGATACTAAGCACCTTTTGGCTTTTTGCCATGCCTCTATTGCTTGATCGTTCATAACTATTGGAGTATTTTTTGATAGATTTTTGGACATACGTCCATTCTGTCCTCTTAAGACTGGATAAATCTTCTATAGTAACCTGTCATACCTAAGAAGGATCTTAAGTCTTTTAAAGTTTTTGGTTTCGAGAGTTCTAAAATTGCTTGCACCTTTTTGGGTTGGTTTTGAGTCCATCCTTTGAAATAATGAAATCTAAAAATTCAACTTCGTTTTTAATAAAGTCGCATTTGTCAATTTGAACCTTGAAGTTGGCATTCTCTAAAGTTTTAAATACCGTTTGGAGGTTTGCGAAATGCTCTTCTTCGCTCTTTCCGAATGTTATTATATCATCTATATAAACATAGCAACGAACACCAATGTGTTGTCGCAAGACGTCATCGAGGGCACCCTGAAATATAGAAGGCGCATTTTTTAGCCCAAAGGAGTCTATTAAATTCGAACTTTCCATTATTAATGGAAAAGGCCGTTTTCTCTTTGTCTGATTCTTTGAGTGCTATTTGATGAAAACCACTCTTCATATCGATAATAGTAAAGTATGCATTTTTACCAAGATTGTATAGGACTTCATTGATTTCGGGTATTGGATACCTGTCTGCAATTGTAATGGAATTAAGTATGCGGTAGTCAATTACGATAAGAAATTTTTGTTCACCAGATGCGTCTGGCTCTTTTGGAACTATCCAAACTGGTGAGTTATATGGGGATTTCGATGGTCTTATTATACCGTCTGCGAGAAGTTCTTCGACTTGGTTTTCTATTTCCTCCTTGAGTGCCATGGGGTAAGGATACGACTTTGAATAGATTGGGGTTTCATTTGAAGTACGGATTTCACCTTTGATTCCAGTTGTAAATGTTAATTTTTTATCTGGATCATAAAATAAGTTAGGGCATTTTCGTATTATTTGATTAAGTTTTATCTCTTGTTCGGGTAGTAGATGTGGTGTGCGTAACTCGATACTATTGATGTCTTGTGTGATTTGCTGTTTAAGAGGAATTTTGATATTTGACAGGATTGTCATATAACTTTTGTCTGTATGAATGACTGATCTAGGTTCTTTTAAGGTATCGTTTCCTATGATACCATGAAAAGGTTTTAATGAAGTTAAAATAAAACATTTAAGTTTTTCGGTTTTTTCTCAAAAAACGTTTACAAAAGTATGGTGAGTTATTGGAATATTTGCAGCAGCAGAATTGCCAAAAAAAAATTTTTATTAGGGATAGGATTTCTTATTCGGGTGGATTGAATATAGTTCTTATTAGAACCTGTATCTATTAAGAATTTTAGAGTATCTCCACTCCTAGCCAAAAATTCAAAATATGGGAGTGAAGAAGTTTCTAATCTAAAAAATAAACGTTATCGACGTCATCGAATTCTTCAGACTGTGGCTCGAAAAGATGATATCCCTCATAATCATGTTGATGATTGTCTGTATAATCCGAATAAATTTGATTTGGATCGGGATTTGTTCCTTGTGCATTTATTTCAGATTCTTTAGGATTAACTACATTTATGTGAAAATTTCTCTGTATCTTATTTGGGCTATGATCTTGTCGAGTAGCCGGACGTTTCTGTGAGTAATTATTTTGTTGGAAATTCGGTCTGTTTTGGTAGTTAATTTGTCGAGATTGTATTGATGGATCGACTTCCATCGGTACTGGTGGTTTGGGTGGAAAATGTATTCGGTTATTGAATCCTGTTGGATTCCATTGGTTACATCGAGGCATTGGTTGTTCATGAATTGATGATTATTTTGTGGAAATCGAGTAGACGTATTTTGATGATGGTGATTGAGGTCGGTAAGAATTATTATTCCTAAATTGAGGAGCTTGTGCCAGTTCTGGATAGAAATTCCTTTTTATTGGTTCGCGGTGGTAAATTGGTCTGGGTGGTAGTCTAGGAGGTGGTACAGGATTATTGACCCTCTTATAGTTACTCTGAGCATGATGAATTCTGTACATTATGTTATCTAGTTTCAAGCACATGTTAAGTGCTTGTGGTAGTGTGGTAGGTTCTCGTATGCTATCAAGCTATCTTGTCCAGTATTAGTGATAAATTCTGATAAATTTTATGATAAAATTCTGTTATGGTGTTCTGGCGCTGGGTTAAGGGCATCATTTGGTACTCTAGTGTATCAATGTCTCTTTTGTCCGAATAATGCATCATTAAGCATTTTCGGATGTTCTTCCATTCAAGTGGCGTTCGATAAGACTCTAGTGCCGCATCGGCTTCACAAACAATCTTATGTCGTATCATATGTAATATAGTATAGTATTTTGATGTTCCCCTAGTGTGCTCAAACATGGCGAGAATTCGTTCTACGGTCTTTCTCCAGGAGTTGAATTCTCCGGGCTTACCTGAAAATTCCCTTAGACATTTTACAACGTCAAGAATCCTATCTAAGTCGCTTGAATTCCCTGAAAAGTCGGCCGGTTCGTCATGGTCGTCTACCTCAAAAAATGGATTATTTAAACTAGCTATTGTCTGCGTCACTAAGTCGGTTATCTGTTTAGTCAATTCAGGACTAAGTGTGGCTGGTGGTGGATTATGCGGTTTATAGGAAGAGGCGTTTCGCTGAAGATTCAAGCTACTGAGGCGGTCAGCGAGTGTTTCTGGATCTGTCATTTTTCTTTAAAAATTTCACACTAAATTTACTTGTTCAAATTTAATTTCTTTTGGAAAATTTTCCTTGTTTATGGTTATTCGATAAAAATTTCTCAGAATTTTGATAAATTTTCTAAAAATTTTCACAGGCTAAAACTTTCTTCTTAATGAATTATTTCTTAATAAATTATTTTTCAGAATTTTAATATTAATAAATTTTTCTTCTTTTTTTTCTTTAAATTCTTATCATAATAAATTTTCTCTTAATATTTTTCCTTTTAAGAATTTTCTTTTAATAATAAATTTGTATCAAGATTTTTTTTAATTTTTTGTTTTAAATTCTCTCTTAATAAAATATTTTGATATCTTTACTCCAATTTTGTTCACTTGCTTTAATTTGTTCTTAATTTAATTTGAATTTAAATGATTTCAGATTTATTAGCAACGTTTACTTTTGTACAAATATTTTCACTTTTATTAAAGTTTTTACTTAGCTTACATTATTAATCTTAACTTAGCTTACATTAGAATGAACTTAATCATTATCCAGCGTTTGTTGTGGAGCCGTTTGTTGAACAAATTGGGTTATCCTTTTTCCTTAAGTACTGGGGGCCCTTGTTGTCACTTCTGAGGCAATCCTTCTTATCCGATTTGCCGCTTATCGTTGAGCCTTACTTTTTGATGTTCAGGCTTTTTAATGAGCTTTGTTGTTTGTTTTTATTCACAACGCTCCCGAAACCTTAATTTTTTTTCGGGTTTTTATTAACTTTATTATATTTCACAACGTTCGCGGAACCTTACTTTTTATTTTCAGGTTTTTACTAAAACGGACCGCTAGTCCCTGCTCGGGCGCCAATTAAATTAAACAAAGTTTAATTTGTTTAAAAAAAATATTTTTTTATCGCTATTCGCGAACTTTATTGTTTGAATTCGAAATTAGAACTGACTTAACAAAATTTTTGATATCTTAATAATAACTTAAACTGCGCTGCTACCTATGTGTTTTTGTTGGTGGCTTAGTTGTTGTTTTTGATTTGTTGCTTTTGTTGCTGAAACTTGCTGACGCGTTGGTTCCCATAGACCGACGAACTGCAGCTAGTGCGCGTGCATTTGTAGACATGGTGTCAGCATTATTATTGTTCATGTGTGTTCGGGTGCAAAGTAAATGTTTGTTTCGTTAACTTATATGCAATTTTAGTAAGTTAATGTTTTTCCGTATATACTATATTAAGCAAATTTTTAGATTGAATTTTATACTTATGGTAGGAAATAGAAAAATTTTGTAGATGTATTAACATTTTTGATATTTCTTTTATATTAATACATTATTTACGAAATAAAAATTAACTTAAATTAATATAATTAAATTAATATTATTATAATATATAAAAAAAACATGCAGTTGCATAGAAGAACTTAGACACGAATGTCAAAAGAGATAATTTCAAACTATTTCCTATATAAGTGCATACACATCCAAAGACAAGTTCACACCAAAATACATTTTCCAGGTATTATTAATTGAGTGAGTGAGAGGAAAACAGTCATAATATGTGTCAAATCTGCTCTCTTAACGAATGTTGTATACGAAAACAAACTAAAAAAGAGAAATAAATAAATTATTGTGCTTGGAATATTTTTCGAAGACTTAAGCTTAATGAGCATGAATTTGGAGGCAGCACTTGGACATGGGTGGACCAAGTCTCAAAAGGAGGTCTTAAAAAGCCTTCAGAAATGTTTTTGTGTCTAATCAAATCATTAGAAATCATTTTTATAGAGTTCAAGGGAAATAAAATTGTGCACTGCAAGAATTTCCGTGAAAATTTAATGAAATTAAGCACTAAAGTTAATTTACCAAATGCGGTAAAACATTTTTTTTATATGTCGAATGTATTTTAGTATTAAATTTTTAAATAAAAAATTAGAAACTCAAAAAAAACAGAGAATAATAGGTAATAGTAAATTATTAATAATATTATTATATTAGTTGTTATATGTGTGTATGTATAAATTTGTTTTTAAATAATAATAAATGAAAAAAACCCAAAAAAAATAAAGGGCATTTGAGTATTATTGAATATTTACTTATTACGAAAAAAACTGCAAAGCCCAAAAATAGCGGCCAAAATTGACAAAAGAAGCAACATTGTTTATTCATTTTGACACTTATTATGACTGAGAGAAAATGACATTTGGAGAGCGGTCTTCTATTAATAATACCTGGTAAATGTATTTTGGTTCACACGCCCAAAGAAGCACGAAGCAGTAAGAAGCTTTTGCACATTATTATTTGTTTCCATAACTCAAGTCTCCACGTCAAACGAGTGATGTATTGAGTTGCCGGTTGTAGTTTTTCGAATGGCGTTTGTGCAAAAACATGCAAGCAAGTCGACTTGGATAAGCCCTGCACACATAATGGAGACATTTTTTGAGGTAAATGTCAAATGTAATGGACAAAAATACACACCTTATATTAAAGTATGTTTTACTAAATATTATTTATGCTAATATAAACTAAAAATATTTTGGATTTTGAAATACTTGTATAGATTTTTGATTATAATGAAGTGGGAACACAATCATGGTTGAACTATATTTTTCCATAGTAAATAAATGTTTATATATAGGTTATTGTATTATATACGGTTTTATTTACAAAACTTTGAAAATCAATGTATAGTAAGAACATATTAATTTAATACTAGATATTGAAGTTCATAAAATTTACCAACATTAACATATCATATACTATGTAAATGCGGAGAATCAGTATTCATAGATATGTATGTACATATTCATGTACATAAGATTGGTTTAATTTGTAATAGAATGTGGGTATAGTATTTCAAGCTGATCTGAAAAGTAACTAAAAATGCTTAAAATCTTGATTTTGTTGACTGTACACTTAATGTAAAAATATTTTAGATAAATATACTAATGGAATAGGCATTATACTCTCATATGAATATTTAAAGATCATTATTAATCTTAGCAAAATAGGTTTTTTGTGCATAATTATTCTTTCTTCAGATAGAGTCACAAAATGTTTGATCATCATTTCATTCATTTTATGGCAGAATTCGCTACCTGCCAAAATAATCGAAACACAAATTTGTACATACATATTATGTATCTACATATGTATGTATATGATTTGTCAAGATTGAATTTCATAATACTCCACCATTTCCAGTCTTCCTCTATAACAGACATGAAATAATTTTGCTCTAGTTTTGGTCCAGTAAAATGATACAAAACTGGTCAATTTATGGAAAATAGTAAAATACTTTTATAACTATTTATAAAAATGATTATTAATTTTTAAAAAAATTAATAAAAAACAGCCTTTTGCTGGGCTCGAACTCTAAACCGGAAAAACTACAGACCAACGCGTAAACTATTGATCTAGAAACACTCACTCCATCTTCGTAGATTTTGGAGTATATTAGTATTTGCTGATACAAATCTGAATTTACTAAAAAAATGCGAGAGCCATGAGCAAAAAGTATTATTTAGATTTGATATTATTGTCTTACTAATTAAAATTATTTTAATTTTTATCAATATACTATTAATTAATACATAATAAGATTATTAAATCTGGATTTCTTAATACAATAAAAACCATTCCTTCCTAAACTCATATTAACTTAACTATGAATCTGTAATGAATCGTTTTTAGCAGAAAAATGTTATGTTTAACATCTGTTAACGGTTCCACGGCGATTTCCATACAACTCGATTCGCTCTTTTGCCAAAGAGAGCGACGGAAACTCTATACGTAAATACTCTTTGGTATATTGTCTTTGTTTGCAGCTCTCTTCGGAATCGGCATATGCAATGAAGATCAGTGAAAGTCAGCGATGTTCTTTAAAACTTTGTTTCTTCGGTACTCTTTAGTATTTAGCTCTTTATCTAATGTTTTGAAATCTATCTGCAACACACGTATATTAATTTGTAAAAACAAACTAATATAAAACAGTTTCAATAAAATTATAATCGAAAAAAGAGATAAGTGTTAAACAAAAAAGAAAAATATATTATCTGGGGTTGTGAGAAAGTTCACAAAAATTAACAGTGAAGCAAATTACAAAAAAAAACATAGCCGAAATTAATTCAAGCGAACCCAGCAAAGAAGAGTGCAGTACAGCAAAAGTAAAAACACCTACGAATACAAAAACAACAACTGCTCTTTAACCAAATATTTACGATATATTACGAACATGCAAAATTCCCCTTTTTAGTACAAAATCTTAAAATATTACTTCAAAAACTAGTATCCAAATTTTTGTTGCAGCCACCATTTTTAATGTTGATGATTTGTGGATCTCATTTGTATGTGGAGACTAATTGCTTTTTCATTTTGTATCTTATATTCTTAATGCTTTTACGATCATACGTTCTTTTCTATATTGGTTTCATAAAAGTAAAGCATTACCCATTTTATATGTACATACATAAATTAAATACAAATTTACATTTGGAAGCATTGATTTGCTTGAATTTATTTTCTCGTAAATGAATTAGAATCAATAATTCATGTCAATTTATAGAGAATTGTATTGAAATGCATCATATGTAATTTTTTAATTTTAATTGATATTTAAATATAATTTTTAATTTTATAATATGTATATAGAAAAAAGATGTTTTATAACCAATTTTAATTATTTACATATTTATGATCTCTCAAAATTAATGAATGTTTTCACTGATTCGGACAGAAGATATACATACATATGTTCATATGTCTGTATATACATAGTATATTGAATATGTTTAAAAAATGATTAATATAAAAAATACCCTATTTTTATAATAAAATTATATAGAATTGCTTGACTTTATGTATTTGAAATGCATGTCTCATTTTTAAGTAATAGGCCCAATTAATTACAATAACAAGAAAAATTTTAAAAATTACAAGTACTAGTTGCATAATTTGGCCTTTTTTCTCTCACACTGTCATGAAAACTTGAGTATGTTTGTGCGTTGCGTATATAATAAAAACAAAGCAGCCCCTTCAATAATTTCGGCTCTCTACATGCTTCAGATTTTGGAGAGCAAAGATATTATTGTGTTTCGATCATTTTGGCAGGTAACGAATTGTGCCATAAAAAGCATGAAATGAAAATAAAGCGCCTTCATGTCTGGTATTTGAGTTTTTATTTTATGTGCTTCTTTAAATACATACATATAAAGTGGAGCGGAATTCAATTTGTCATGAACTTTGGATATTTCAATATTTTGAAAAAGACAAATGGCAGCAAAATTTACTCTTTAGATGTTATATTTCATTTTTTCACACTTTAGCAGCATGCGATAATCCTTCATTAATTTCGCGATGTTGGCTTATGTTTTCTAGATCAGAAAAGTGCGCGAACTCTTCAAGAGATATATCATACCGATTTTTAAGTAAATGTCAAATGTAATGGGAAAAAAGACGCACCTCATATTAAAATATGTTTTACTAAACATTATTTACCCTAATATAAATTTCAAATATCTCTGATTTTTAAATATATGAACAAATTTTTTAAATAATTCTGATTATTATTATTATCGATTATGAAGGGGTTTATTATGAGTTGGAATATAATCCTGGTTGAACTACATTTTTCCATAGGAAATAAATGTTTATATATAGGCTATTGCATTATATACGGTTTTATTTACAAAAATTGGTACATCAGTGTATAACAAGAACATAACACAATTCACGTCAAAATTTACTATGTAAAATCGGAATGTTCGTACGAGTAGTATAATTTGTAATAGAATTTGGTTGTAGTATTTCCAGTTGACTTTCTAGACTGTACACTTCATTTAAAAATAATTTAGATACATTTTTGTAACGGAATAGGCAACCGAGGAATATATAAATATTAAAATATTATTATTAATTAAGATTATTTTTCAACGAATTTATTGACAAGACAAGTTGCAATAGTAGTTGCAATTGCATATGTGTGGTTATGCCACCGTAATAATTATCAGAAGACGAAGAATTATTGAAACATTTTTTGGCAGATCTTATAGCTATTTCGGACACGCCACTTGTCCTCATCAGACATCTTTCAATGAAAGGCAATTTTTTCCCAAGCATTTTTTATTATGTCTCAGAAATCAACAACCAAGTATGAACCCTCTCAGGAATCGAACCTTGGCCTGAGCTGTTGTAATCTGTCCATACAGACAACTACGCTAACTGCAGGTGGTGAACTGACTGATAAAATTCTGTCCATGTACTGTCTCATTCCACCACACTCTAATCAACTCTGTCTCAATATTACCTCTCATTTGTTCCGTTAGGTCTCTCTCTCTCTGTTTTTATTGCATTTCAGTGGTGTCATAGTATATTACTTTTGTTAGTGGACAGGCAAATGAAGCCTGATCAACACTAACTTTTTAGGATATATTCTAAAAAGTTTACAATTTCTTGTGAAGATTCGTCAGTAGAATGTGAGTAAAGGGCTAACCAAAATAGACGAGACGTAACGAGTAAGTTCAAGCATATGTGAATCAATGTTAATAGCCAAAATGGCGTATTTGATCGAAACTGAACGAAACATTTAGGCGTGACGGTCGGTTCCGTAAGAACCGAACTGCAAACGTCTGCTACTCGTCACAAAGCTACTTTGTTGACACGATTGTTATTTTGTTTAAAAATTAAAATTAAAATGACGGAATTTTGCTACAATTTAATCGCCGCTGTGAGGGCTGAGCTCGCAATTTGTGGAAAAAGCCATCCATCGATGCGTTTGATAGCGTCACATTTTGGGTTTAATGTCAAAATCGAAGTAACGAGTGCAGACGTTCCTCAAATCGCTATCGATACGTCTCGTCTATTTTGGTCCTACCTTAAGTCGATAGTCATCAATTCTGTGAACATGACGATTATTTTTCAACGAATTTATTGACAATTGCGTATGTGTGTCACAAAATTGACGACTATCGACTTACTCACATATTCAGATTATCATTATTTTAACAAAATTGGTCTTTTGTGCATAATTATTCTCTCTTTGGATACACTCACAAAATGTTTGCAATTGCGAAATGAAATATGCAAAGAAACAGGTATACTATATTAAAAAAATTTATAATTTACAATGTAAATTAGATTATGCTATCAAAGAATTAAAAATCTAAAGAAGTTTCAGCTAAAAGCATTACACCAAACAGCAATGCCTCCCCTGCTACAGTATCATTTGCAGAAATGTCATTATCAGACAGTCAGAGGTACTACATTAATGCACAAAAAGTAATGCAAAATATCCACTACAGATCCAATGCCGCATATAAATTAATGCGAAATGACTTTGGTTTCAAAATGCCAGCTGTGAGAACACTACAACGCTGGAGACCAGTGAATATTGGTCACACTGGTATTAACCCAATTGTAGTTTATAACCTCCAGAAGTAGGTAGATATTATGACGGTTACGAAACGAATCGTAGTTCTATTAGATGAAATGCAGATTCGCACTGATCTGTCATAAAATAACCATACTGATTAAATCGATGGCTTCGAAGATTATGGAGGAAATTGTAGAACGAAAACAGTAGCCGTTAAATGCCTAGTTTTCATGGTAAAAGGACTTTTATGTGGTTGGAAATACGTGGTCAGCCACAATAAAATCCATTGAATATGTTAACCTGAAGAAAATGCTTCTTTCAGTGTTAAATTACTTATTTAATATGCAGCTGCGAGTGAAAGCAGTTATATGCGACCAGGGTGGCCTGAACATAGGTCTTGCACAGGAATTACAAATTGTAGAAGAAAAACCCCATTTTATATATAGAGAAATAAAAATATATTTCCCATTTGATTATATTGTCATTTGTTTCAATCAATAAGAAATACAATATTCAGATATGATGTGCAAACTGCTAATAGAATAGTTAGTAAAAAAGTACTGGAACGCATATATGAGACGGATAAAAATAATGTTAATTTCAAATTAAGTCAAAAACTGACTAGTCGTCATTTATATCCAGCATATTGTGAAAAGATGAATGTTCGACTAGCAGCGCAAGTGTTGAGCAAAGCAGTAGCAACAGCAATCCAATTGTGTGAAGACATGGAGCTCTTTAAAGACAGTTACACAAAAGCATGTGTAAATGCAAGTAGACTTTTTATACAAAAATCAAATAATCCATTTGAGTATTAAACAGCAAAAATTTACATGATCAAAATCCATTTCGCGAGGATATAAATGCGTTGGAAGTAAAGAACGCGATATTCATTTACAGCATTGTTGAAAAGTGCAATGTTACCTGCAGGAAAATATGGGAAGTGTATAAAAGGCACAATTCTAACTCTGAAAGCAATGATGATGCTTTCAGATGAATTTTTTGAGTTTCCAAACATCCAATTTATTTTATTAGGAAAAATTAATTAGGATGCTTTGGAAAATACAGTTTTCCGGATAAGATCAGCGATATCAGAATTCCAATATATATTGGCCAAGTTGATATCGATGAAGATAACCACTTTTGAACACCAGAAGCAGTTAGGAAACTGCGAATCTGATGAAGGTACATTCCTGCAATGGCAGAGTGCCACCGAAGAAAGAATACAATATAAAATGGACTTTACGGAGATTAATGTGAATGAGGAAGCAGTTAACTTGACAGAGGGACAGGAAATATTGAATGCAACACCAAGTACTAGCTCCGAGATCACCTCCAATGTCCAGCGATATTTTATTGGGTACGGAACTCTTAAAAATAAATTACAATATGAGACATACAACTTGCTATTAGTAAAGGTAACTAATGCATTGGAAGACGTAAGCGAATTGTGGATACATGAGAAGAACTATGAGTCTGAGTCGAAAAAGATGTTTCTAAAAAATCCCTCAAACAGTTTTTTCAATTTATGCGTACAGCACTTTACATGGTATACGGAACTATTTGCTAAATGTCTCGCATAGCAGAAGTAAAAGGAAAAATTATGGAGATAATAAAAATGAAAACAGGTGATTTACCTGCATTCAAGAACTGGTTTTGCCTGTCTGAAGACTGCTACCAGTACCATGTTGTAATTTAGAATTTTGTATAAGAGTTCTTCTGTAAAAAAATGCAAAGTGGCTAATAGCTCTACAAAAGACCAAATTTTAGAAAAAACCGTAAAAAAGCACAAAAACTGAAAAAGTTAACCACTTGAACACAGTTAACAGAGATAAATATTTTCAAATTATTTTTTCATTTATACCATATTATGCAAGTGCACAAGACCCCTTCATCCCATTATTGAATGTTGACAGAATATTTCGAAACATACCTACAATATACAATAGTACAAAAGAAAACGCTTTTATTTTGATAAAATAGCAATTTCAATATTAATGAGTAAAGAATTTATAAAATTTATATTCAAATTATGCCCAGACAATATTATATGCGTTACTATTGCAATCTCGTTTTCTCGAATGATATATGTATGTCGTTAATGACAATTTCAAATAATCCTTTTTTTATTTTTCGTATATGCAAAATATATTCTTGCTATAATCAAATTATTCATGATCTATAAAACTCTAAAAGATGACTTGAAATCTGATGAAAGTTGCTGACCTACATTCACAGTCATGTCGAATAACTGTTTTAATTGTCTTCTATTCAAAATACATATACATACACAAACTCTATCGGTGCCCTGCAGTGTTGGGAACTAGCTACGAACTAGCGAATTCTACGTATCACATTAGACCCATTAGTACCACTAATTCCGCTTCAATCTACTTTCTTCGCAAACAACTGGCGAATTTAACATGTGTATGTCCTACGCAGGGGTCAATTGCTACCACACGATACACCCAGTAGCTAGTATTTTCGCCAGTCACCCTTCAGTAGCTACTTTCGGACCGAATACTTCGCTAGTGCCATAGGACCATACAAATTGCTAGCATTAGAACTTGAATTAAAAGCCGATTTTTTTCAATTTTGTTTTCTTTATTTTTATGCACTGATATAAAAACTTACAACTAAATAGACAAAATATTCATCCTTAGCACAAAACAAAAATGATAATTCTAAAAAAAGTATATAGTGATAAGTGATAAGTATATATAATATATAAATTGAAAGATTAGAAAAACGTGTTTTTCTAATTTTTTTTGGATTGGGACATCCTTTTAAAATAGCGTTTTTTTTGTTATTGCACCGCTCGACGCAAACGCTCCTCTGCGGTTCCAATACCCGATATTTGAGCAATAGAATCTAATTAATTATTTCTATAAAGTAACGAACAAATATATTTCAATATTAATTTTATATTATTACCAAGCAGGGCTCCACAGAAATTTGCATAGGTTTTTATACTCTTTTTCCCATGCACCCCGTCGATGTTGTGAGACATAATTATTTCGTCTCCCAAAATAAATTTAAGACGTTTTTCCACGCCTCCCGATTCAAGCAATAATCTCATAGATGTTATCTGAAATAAGATTTTATAGTGTATAAACTCGCTGTTTAGAAGATTTTGTTTGTTTTCCCATTCTTACGTAAGAGTCGCGGTTTTCGGCAGAAATTTTTCCATCTGTTTCTCTTAATATCGTCTCTGACAACAGAGGGAAAAAAGATAACAAGGACTGGGAAGTCCTGTCTCTCTGGAGGAGCTTTTTGAGCATTGCTGTTTGCTCACCTTGACTCTCAAACAATTTCTTCATTTGCCCTATAAAAGAAATGTATTCATTAAAAAATTATTAGAGTTAATAATGTATTCGTTAATACATCATTACCTTCAAGAACACTCAGTCTTTTGTTTGTATTTTCCTGTTCATCTATAAAAAAATAAAATCAAATTTGAAAAAAACATATTAATATATTTCAATACCTATAAATTTTAATAATTTATCCTCCATTTTTGTACAGTTTGGACAACCGAATTCACTTGCATCTATAATTACAGACAATTGTTAGTATCACTGAAATAATAGGTTTATGAAATAATTAAATTAACTTACAGTGACTCCGGAAGTCCAGATGCGACGTTTTCCTAATTTTTTGGGGTGGAGTGTTCTCTGCTGTCATATTATAAGTTTTTGGAATTTTCTAGATATGTAAGTACGTTAAGTAAGTCTATTTATAAATATTTATTTATCCTCTTATAAAAGTAAAAAAAAACCGTTAATGACAACTATGCAACATTGGAATTAAAAATATATTTCCACCATATGGTATTCCTATCAATTTGCATACTAACTCCTTTATAGAAAATTGTTCTTCCGCAGCAGATGCGTCGGGATCAACTAAACATATTCCTAATGTCACGGAATTGACTGGCTCATTATAAACACTTCTAGCGTTAATAAACCTATTTCCAATGACAATACTCTCCTCGATAGAAATGTTTTTTATTTTATAAGGAATATAATTTATCCTATAGCAGTAATTAAGTGGGTTCGTTGAAGTCAATATACAATTATTAAAAGTTAAGGCTGCAGATTTTTTGTATGTTGTGAAACAACTTTTTTCAACCAAAATATTAAAGTCACTTTGTGAGATTCTTATATGAATTTGTTCCAAAATGTTGGTTGGTTTTTTGATAAATTTCTTTAAACATTGCAGGTAGTTCTCAAATTCATATGCTGAACTCTTTGTGGGAATACCTACGTATCTAGAAGTTTCTTTTAAATGTAATAAGTTATGAATGTTGTATGATACACTATTGCGTCCAAATAATATCGGAAAATTTTCAACAAAAAGGTTTAACATGCTTTGGGCTATTTCTATGTTGAAATGAAACTGTTTGGGACAACATAATAGTCTGTATGCGCAATGTAATAAAAGAAACTCATAATAAAGGTCTTCGTGAATATTGCCTTTTAAAACCACAATACCGGTATACAAAAGAAATTGTCGAAATTCTGTGGCTTTCCAATTCAATATTTCTTTTAGGGACCTAGGTTTTCGAATAAATTCCTTTGGAATGGATTTGCGTAATGCTTCCAGATTTTCAGATAAGTTTTCTTTACTTTCACGTGATATTTTAAAAGATACTTTGTTTTTTAATATTCGAAAAAGAAACTTCCTCATTACACCCAAATCAATTAGGTGCGTAAGATCTAAAGTTGTTTGAGAAACCATTTTTGGTCCGAGCTTCTCCAGTGGTGTTTCTATTTCAGTATAATTACTGTTATGATGAGTGAAATATTTTCGTGTTTTAAAATCCTCATCTGTAATTAAAGTCCCAGTTTGCGTGCTGTAAGTAAGTACACCATCTACTTTCTTTCCAATTTGGGTACATTTACTGCATCCATATCGAGATTTATGACCCGGAATCCCGCATATGAATGCTCTTGCTGGAGCGTCACAAATTAGTGCTCTAAGTTGAAGACTTATTTTCTTATTTGTTAATTCTAAGCCATTTTGTTTTAAATATAAGAATTCATCAACAAATTTTTTTAAGAAATCCTCTCTATTAAGTGGTTTACTTTTGCCTAAATAAATGCCTACTGGAAAAATCGGCACATTGTCAACGTTAACGATCCTAATTAAAATAGGCCACAACTGAGCTCTAGAGCTTTTGTAAAGTGGAACTCCATCAACGTTAATATCTAAAAGTAAATTTTCTGGTAATCTGCAAACTTTCGATAATTTCATTAACTGATTCTTAATTCCAATATGAAGATAAGACCCGCCTGCAGTGTTCTTTATAACAGCCTTTGTATTGTTCTGAAACAATGACGATATATTGACATTTAAATTCTCTTCCTTTAAAATTGAAAATAAATCCTGAACACATTTTCGCGAAGGCCTATACTTAAAAAACCAGACTTTTAATTTATCATTAAGGCAATGCTTCTCACAGTTATTTACTGAGTCTGAATTTAAACTATTTTCATCAGCTTGTTGCATACAATTTTTTGTTATAGTGTGAGTCAAAAAAATTGCCTTTTGCATATGTCAGAAGTGCGCCTTCTTAGTTTACTAGATATTCTTTGCTATCGGTGCTTCTAAAAAGTTTGTCTGTGTATTTACAGAAGACAGATTTCAAAAAGCTTATATAGTTACATACAAATATACGGATGTAAGAAACCCAAAAAATCACGCCACCTCACAATTCAATGTATGTGTAAAAAATATTTAACATAAATATAAAATCTGAAAATTAAATTAAAGGATAAAAAATCTCATAGTTTCACATATTTATGATTATTTTATTAGTCCAATATTAAGAATCTTTTCATATTTAATATTGGAACTAATTTCATCAAATACTATACATTTACACTATAATATTTTATTATACTTATAATATAAAGTATCTGAATTAAATATTCACTTAATATTTTGTCATTTTCGCATATTCCCATTCGTCTAATTTAATTCATCCGCAGACTAATAAACAACCTGCCGGCGAATCAAATTACATAGAAAAACTAATCATAAGAAAATTGAAATTTGCTTTAAAAGTCGCATTCCACTTGAACCATGTGTAGGGATATTTTTCATAAACATTTGATTCTTTTAAACATGGTGCTACTAGTTTCTAGCACCACATTTTAGTACTGGAGGGGTGATTGTCGCATATACTGACGTACTGACGTACGAAAAGAAACAGATGAGACGTTGTTGCGCTTTGCCTTTGGCTTACATTGTTGCGCTTTGCTCGCCTATACGAACTGCTAGTACTGCGGCCACAAGATCAATTTCTTGACCATCAAGTTCTCACATGTATTGTCTATCAAGTTGCGACTGTGACGCAGCTGAATTCAACTTGATGGACAAGATGGTATTCAATTTATTTTCAAAATTACGTCGTCACATATGTATGTATAATAAAATATTTTATTTATCATACATTTATTATATATTATTTTATCTATATTTTTATTTTATTGCCTTTATTTTAAAAAAAGGTTGATACATTTTTTTTTAAAATCTAATCTGGGTTTTCCTTTATTACTCAGTACCCACACAAAACAGCTGACAGATAATTGAAAGCCGAATTGATTCTCGTCTTGAAACATAAATTGATAATCAAGTCGACGATCACGTACTAAAAATATGTATGTGTTTCAAAAAAATATGAGTGTATTGCGACTTGATGGTCAAGAAATTGATCGTGTGGCCGCAGTGTTACATGAAATTTGGAAAGCGGAAAGGTTTTAGATTTCATAAAAAGCGCATTCAGCGAAATACGGTGAGAGCATACGATAACGCTTTTATATTAGATACGTATCGTATGTGACTATATTCCTAAAATATCGTAATTGGTGATAGCGGTTGGACCAAATACTCCCTATTAAGAATATACGACAACCTTCCAGTTAGTACAAAATCTTGAAATGTTGTTGTCGAATATGGGGATTAACATTATAACTAGTGTAGCTTTTAAGTGGCTTTTAATTCCGTCTGTATTTTGATTATTATTATTTAGATTGTTTTCTTATCATTCGTTGTGCTTTATATTGATTTCATATGCAATTAAAGCGCATTTTTATACGTACATATGTTTATAAATTACTTGCGTACATCCAACACACTTATTCGGTTGGGTTTATATTATGGTATGAATACATATTGTGAATACATATCATGAATGAAATGTTTAATATTAGAATTGAGATGATTGATATTTGATATTTTCATATTTTTACAGGCATTTTGAAAATTTTATAAAAATTTACTTTTGAAACATTCACATATAAATACATTTATATTTATATATGTACATATATAATTCACTATTCATATAATTTATAATCGAAAATCATTTTATATGTTGTATAGTATCTATTTTTGGTAATGAATATGTACATACACAAAATGAATATTTTATTGATGCAGTGATCATACTGCTATGTGCTAATGAATGAAAAAGAATTTATAATGATTTCAGTGAACAACACAAGTAGCAAATTATTACAAGAAACAAACAGCTCTTTCAAAATTTCATTTATCGTAAATATTCAATGGTACGATATGGGGATTTATATAAAACATACATATAAATTAATTGGTTTTTTTTTATTTTTTTTATTTAAGTTACTTCAACGATGAAGAATTATTTGGCCAAACTTGGACAGTTATAACGCCACCACCATAAAATGTGAAACTTAAGTCTTATATATAGATATCAATATCCTTTAAAAAGTCGGTGATTATTTTGAAGGCGTGTTCTTCTTTAGCCTGGATTAGGGTTCTTAGAGAGTTGAATTGTATAAGTGCTGGGAAAGAATTTCTTGGCAAATTATATTTAGTACAATGAAAGATGATGTGTTCTGGGTCTTCAGGGCATTGGCAAACTTCACAGTTTCCATCTTCAATTACTCTTAGTTTCTTCAGCGTCTTGTTACAGAAAGCGTGTCCTGATAAGATGCGGTTAATTTGCTTGACTTCTTTAGGATTCAAGTTCTTATTTTTTTTAAACCAAGGATTTTTCAGAATATCGGGAAACAGTTCTCCATACTTCGTGCCTTTTTCAGAAATTAGATTGACATATTCCCTTTTCCATTGTTGTTGGATTTCATGCTGTATCTTGTTTATTGCATCTTGGAGTGGCCATGGGAAGTCAACTTCCTCACCTTCATGACCTGCATTTTTGGCTTCTTTATCGACACGCTCGCTGAGATTTATTTTGCTGTGGCCTGGGATATAATGAATATATAGTGACTCCATAGTGCTATTTTTAATTTTTGATATTATTTGTGAAGCAATGAAATTATTGGAATTGTGGTTTAGGAGATTTAGTGCTCCATTTTTGCTCTCTGTAAGTATGGCGATTTTTGTTTGGTTATTTTCAATTGCAAAGTCTACGGCTTTGTCAATGGCCAAGAGTTCCGCTGACATTGATGATAGTTTCTTTTTAATATAGAAACTTTTCGTTGAGTTGGAGTTTACATGCAGAAAAGCAGCCCCTGAGAGATCATCTTTGACGGAGCCATCAGTAAAAAATATTTCAAAATTATTTGAGTAGAGAAAGTTCATTTTTTCTTTGAATAAGGCATTGATGACGGTCTCGTTCCCTTAATTTTTGTTTTTTTGAGTCCCTTTGAAGAAGTCAAGATCACAATTTAATTTCTTTGTAGAAGGAAGTAGATGCTGGATGATACCAATGTCTGTGAAAATTGTTTTAAATTCTTTGAATATGGAACCATAGCTTGATTTTAATCGGTCATTGAGAAATAAAATATTGGTGATTGGAAGATTTAGTGCAAAGCATTTCGCTAACTCCTTCGCAGTGTTCAGTTTTAATCTGAATTTTATCGGTAGTACGGCTGCCATATGATATAAGATGTGAATGGGGGTTGAACAGATGAGTCCCATACACCTTCTGAGGTTCGCGTTACAACAAGTTTGGAGTTTTTTCAATGCTGTTTTATTAATGTTTGCAAAAGTAGATGTCGCATATTCTAGTTTAGCACGAGCAAAAGCTTTGTAAAGATATAAGGCTTTAATTGGTTGGATGCCAAATTTACAACCGCTGAGTATGTTCAGAAAGTTGTATTTTTGGTTTGTGGCTGAAACTATTTGATTTACGTGTTCCGTTGCTGCATTATTTGATGTAATGTATCTTCCTAAGAATTTGATTTTCTGTACTTGTCTGATGTTAATATTATTTAGTTGAATGGCTATGTTTTTACTCCTATTGTTGAAGTGGATGATGTTGGATTTTTGAAAGTTGAAAGAAAGGTCAAGATTTTTACATAGTTGGGCGAAGGCTTGGATTTTCTCCTTTATAATGTGTATAGCATTATCCACATTTTTGTGGTGTACAGTGAAGAAGAAATCATCTGCAAATTGGAATATATTGCAGTTGTCATCAGTAGTTTGATGGAGAGAGGCTGTATAAAGGTTGAAGAGAATGGGACTGAGCCCACTGCCTTGGCATACACCTTGATTTGTGTTTAATGTGGCAGTTCCCAGGGTTAGCGTTCTATTTAAAAGAAAATCGCAGATCCAGCTGATTATTTTGTTATCAAAGTTCATATTATTGAGGATGTTATGAAATTTATAAATATTAACGCAATCGAAAGCTTTGCTAATATCTAAGCATATACCCAGTACTTGCATTTTTCGAGATTTTAAATGCATCACATTGTTTATGAGATCATTAATGCACATAGAAGTAGAGTGAAATTTTCTAAATGCGTAAGATCTAGCTGGGAGTAGGTTATTTTCATCAATATGATTGTCAATTTTTAATTTCATTAGCCCTTCGGTAATTTTTAGAAAAGTTCGTAGGAGACTTATTGGTCTATAATCTTTAATATCTGCAGGGTTCGAGTTCTTCTTGAGTATAGGGATGATTTTAATTATTCTCCATTCTGCTGGTATGTCGCCTTTTTCCCATATTTTTAGAATTACATAGAAGATATTAAGCTTTTGATCCATTGTTAGATGCTGAAGGATGTTGTACGAGATTCCGTCCCATCCAGGGGCTGAATGTGGATTTCTTAAATTTAAAAATGTTTCGAACTGTTGGAATGTGGCTAGCGGAGTTGTTGAAGGAATGTTCAAGGTTGAAAGCTGGTTTGTTAGGGGTGTGGTGCTTGGTGATTGGATAGAGATTTGTTGGAGGAATTCATAGTTCTGCTCCTTTGTGAAGGAATTGCCAACGTTCTTCTCCTGTTCATATTTTTTCACTCTGTTGATCATACCCCACCAATCCTGTATTGAAGGAGGGTTGGACAGTAGGGTGACAATTAAATGTATGGGCAAGTTTTTTTTTTTACTTTTCTTTGGTCTCATACTTTTTTTGGGTTGAGTTTTATAAAAAAATAATCCCTGTAAAATTTCAGGGCCCTAGGTGGAGGTTTAGGGGTCGCGTCGGCCCCCCAAAGTTACACAAAATGCGTTTTTTTAAGTAAAATCTCACTTTGATTGTTTGTAACTTCTGTTGTGTTGACTTTGTAAAAAATTGTTGTTGACTTTGTGTTTACATGACTTTGTGTTGTTCATTTATGTGTTTACAACAACTTATTCATACATCATTTTTATCTAATGCCAATATTTACTGAAATAAATTTAAAAATGCTCACAATCACCTTTTAAAAAATTTAACATGAAATAAATTAACAACTTTGGTTAGAGTGCATGTTTTTATTGATTAAGTCTAAAGAACTTGGGTCAATGTTTTTTTATTACAATCTGGAAACCGATTCCGATAATCACTCACAATTTTAATAACAAATTGCTTTTGACGTTCATTTTTTGTGAACAATTCATTGAACTCCTCCATCAATTTGACCCCCCTTTCTGCACTGTCATTTACAACTTTAAGTTTGTTAATCACTTCAACCACTTTTTTATACGACTGGTCCTGATGCCATTTTGCAGGATTAAGTTTTAAAAAATTAGTATTTATTTGAAATCTTTCAAATAATGCCTTTGTTGCGACCGAGACGAACTGCTCAATTCCGCCATTGAATATTTCAGCTATTTCTCTACCATTTACATTAACTCGTTTTGTGTTCTGCTCTAGTTCACAATCGTTTTCCAAAGCTGCAACCATTTTTTGTTTTGTAGACACTGGTACGTTATTATCAAAAAATGCAAGACCAACCGCCTCAGGACTTAAGTACCACAAATGGTTCTTAAACTTTTTCAGCGCAACGAGCGATATTTCAGCATCAATATTCTTAAAATTTTCCAGTTTGCGCAAAAATACAAAATCTTGGTATGGCGCTTCAACAGCCAAAGGAGCAGAAAACCACGCTTCAACATAGACTTCAACAATAAAAATACAAATTCGACGAAGTCCATTTATTTCGAGTGTTGACAGCTGGAACTCGTTGCGGAATAAAAATATTTTAAGACAATAAATGGCTTTTGCCATCCATCTGGCATGGTGAACAGCTCCTGGTGAGCGAAACAATAGGCTGTTTGGGTGTGACTTGTTAGGTTTTTCACCCAGAAATAGTAAAGTCAGTTCCAGAAATTCCTTATAGTCTTCCCTGGGTTGTTTTACCTTTAAGACAGTATTTACAGCATTAATAATTCGCGCAGCTGATTCGTTCACGTAATTCTTCACAAGGGGATCTAGAAGGCCATACTCAAAGTTGCTTTTATTAATTTTAGCCCAAGCATTTTTAAATTTCTCAAATAATTTAACGTTGGGACTTCCGTAGTAGCTTATTTTTTCGTCGAAAACGCATTTAAGAATTATCTCGTATATATGATGCCGGCATGGTAACCACAAAAGTGGTCTTTGCAAACTGTTTTCTATTAAGGTACAAGTACCATTGAATCGCCCAGTATTGACCGCTGTTGTGTCAAACACTAGAGCTTTAATGTGATTTTGTAGGCCATATTCATAAATTGCATCGCACACAGCGAATGCCTGTTCTTTTCCGGTACCAGAATTCAATGCAGGTATTTGTAGAAGCTGTTCAACTTGCCCGCTCGTTATTATAATAGGCAGCCTATCAACTTTATCATTTCCCGTCAGCGCTGGCAAAAGTTTTCCATCCCAATGTAGGCAGATTGTATCCAGCTCATTTAATTTTAGCTTCTTTCTCAATGTTGAAACTCTTTCTTCGCGGATTTGTTCCCTTGCCTGGTGCAAAGACGTTCGGTTTAAAACATACTCTTCGATATTGTGGCCCAAAGATTCAGCTACTGCACTTATTATATGAACTGCATATCTGTCACTAATTTTACAGGCGTCCAATGCGGCCGCAAGTTTTGGAGTTATTATTTTATTCTTTCCTCTAAGGTTTTTGGCTGGAGGTTGACTACAACATGGTTCACATTCTGCACTTGTAAAACTATTATCCCCCCCTGATTCAGATGAGAGCAATTCTGCAGTTTCATCTAGGAAAAAGGATTAAGTCTTAAGAAAATAAAAATAAAAAAAAACAATAAAATACAACGAACCAATTAATGCAATTTCATGATTATTTCGTTCCACCTGTTTCATCAAATTTTGTTTACGTTTCTCAATTTGGCGCTCTCTTCGTACTGCCTCGTAATCAATGCCATACATAAAGCCTGGGCGTCCGGGGTGCCGTTGACTTATCAAGAAAGCTCTATCTTCTTCAATAGACATCATTTGCAATGCATTGGAATGTGCCACGTCAAAAAGCTGATCCAACTTTTCTATCCACGCTTTCACTTTGTTGTTATGAAACTCAGACGTCTTTTTACAATCTTTTTGCATACTTTGCCATTCTTTGTATAATTTCTCAACCTTACTTATGCAGTGTTGTTTATCTCTGGTGGGAATGCGGGCTTTTTCCCAGAATACAAATAGTTCTGTCACAACTAAATTTGCACTTTCCCGTAAGTTCTTTTTCACTATACGTAAATTAAAAAACAAAACTTTCAACAACTCTAAATTTGATGGAAGTTTATTTCCTGTTAATGAATTTGAACAATATCCGATTAAATAAATTCGTTCACGTAAAATTGTAGAAGACATTGTCGACTTTTCACTCTCAAGTATTCACTGCAAATAAATAGAGAAAAGTAAATGTTATTAATAGGTTTCTTGAACCAACGATATTTTTCGATGGTTTTATATGCCAATTATTATACCGAATAAAGAAAAAAACGCACGGGTTTAAAATTGAAGTACAAATTATATTTGCTTTATTTACAACAACAAGAGAGATTTTAACTGAAGCCGAATGCTTGAGAAACGACTTGACAGCGAGATGAAAGCTAGATAACAACTGAACTAATATCGAAAATCAAAAGGCAATTATGCTCAAGTAGCTTGTTATGTTAACGTTAAGATCAAAGAGAATGAAAAAAAAGAGTAAGAAAAGAATGTAAAGGTTAAATAGTAAATGTATAAGAGAACTATGGTTTGTTTAAGAGCAATGATAATGAAAAGAGATTATTGAAGGCTTAGATCACAACAAGGTTATTTAAATTTATTTCAGTAAATATTGGCATTAGATAAAAATGATGTATGAATAAGTTGTTGTAAACACATAAATGAACAACACAAAGTCATGTAAACACAAAGTCAACAACAATTTTTTACAAAGTCAACACAACAGAAGTTACAAACAATCAAAGTGAGATTTTACTTAAAAAAACGCATTTTGTGTAACTTTGGGGGGCCGACGCGACCCCTAAACCTCCACCTAGGGCCCTGAAATTTTACAGGGATTATTTTTTTATAAAACTCAACCCAAAAAAAGTATGAGACCAAAGAAAATAAGACTTTCGAAATTAACTGTCACCCTACTGGACAGGTCTTCTATTAACGTTTGGAAATTTGTCCTTTTAGTTTTCACTAAATGCCTGGTTAGAACTTCCTGTGCTTCATTAAGTTGGATGCAGTCTTCGAATTTTTTGGTGGTATAATATTTAAGTCGGGTAGCATTGCGAATCCTGATAAGTCTTTCTGTTTCGGAATTCCACCACCTTTTTGGTATATATTTGTTATCTTTTAGTTTTATAGTGTTTTTCTTAATTGAGTTTCTAATTAAATTTGAAATATCAGAAATGTTATCTGAAAATTCAATGTTGGGTAGATCCTGTAGGAGTTTAGAAAAGATTAGTTTTGAGTGCTGCGGTGCATCCTTTTGGACTTTTTTAATGCTTATAATTATCGGAAGATGATTGCTGTTGGTGATGCTACTTTTTTGCAAGCCCATTTGAAGTTAGTTGGTTGTTTGTTAACAAATGTAAGATCAAGTACTGAGCTAATATCCCGAGTTTTATATGTTGGAGAACCGTCGTTAATGCAGAAAAAGTCGTTATTGATAGCGGTATTTTCAAGAGCAAGTCCTTTCGCATCTCCAGATGGGCTTCCCCAAGTTGTCGATTTAGCGTTGAAGTCTCCTCCTATTATTGTAGTTTTGTTTAAAGAGTGCAAATACGAAAAAAAAATTTTCTGTTTCTATTTTGAAAAATTCTGTGGATTTGTTTGGTGGGAAATAAGAGCTGATAATATTGAAATTTTGTTTTAAGTTCAGTGTAGCTACGCCGATGCATTCTGCGTCTGTTGGGATTTTTAAAATTGAAAATTTAATTTTTCTGTTGATGTAGATGCCGACGCCTCCGTAGCCATCATTTCGGGCATTATGCGCGAAGTTGTACTTGGCCAGACTGGCACTTGCATTATTTTTGAGCCATGTTTCACTTATGATTGCGATGTCTATTTTATTTGTTTGTAAAAAAATGTCAAGTTTTTCTTTATTTCCAGGTGTCTTGATACTTTGAATATTAAGCTGACAGCTTTTAAACTCCATATTTCATCTGTATCTTATTTAAATATTGATCCCTACTATTAATGTTTAAGAGTTCCTTATAAGAATGAAGCAAATTTATTACAACTGTAGGAAGATTGTATTGATTAATTGATTTATTAATTATACGTGAGGTTTAAGTCGAGGTTTCTTCGTTGTATGGGGTACTGCTTTCATCAGTGACGATGGTTCCGTGTTGTTGGATGAGATTTGGTTTGTGATCACTACGAATATCTTTGATAATATCTTCTCGTGCTTTACATTTGGAAGCATTCATTTGCTTGAATTTAATTTCTCGTAAATGAATTAGAATCAATAATTCATGCCAATTTATAGAGAATTGTATTGAAATGCATCATATGTAATTTTTTAATTTTAATTGATATTTAAATATCATTTTTAATTTTATAATATGTATATAGAAAAAAGTTTTTTTATAACCAATTTTAATTATGTACACACATATTTATGATCTCTCAAAATAAATGAATGTTTTCACTGATTCGGACAGAAGATATACATACATATGTTCATATGTCTGTATATACATAGTATATTGAATATGTTTAAAAAATGATTAATATAAAAAATACCCTATTTTTATAATAAAATTATATAGAATTGCTTGACTTTATGTATTTGAAATGCATGTCTCATTTTTAAGTAATAGGCCCAATTAATTACAATAACAAGAAAAATTCTAAAAATGAAAAGTACTAGTTGCATAATTTGGCCTTTTTTCTCTCACACTGTCATGAAAACTTGAGTATGTTTGTGCGTTGCGTATAGAATAAAAACAAAGCAGAGGAAACCCACTCCCCTTCAATAATTTCGGCTCTCTACATGTTTCAGATTTTGGAGAGCAAAGATATTATTGTGTTTCGATCATTTTGGCAGGTAACGAATTGTGCCATAAAAAGCATGAAATGAAAATAAAGCGCTTTCATGTCTGGTATTTGAGTTTTTATTTTATGTGCTTCTTTAAATACATACATATAAAGTGGAGCGGAATTCAATTTGTCATGAACTTTGGATATTTCAATATTTTGAAAAAGACAAATGGCAGCAAAATTTTCTCTTTAGATGTTATATTTCATTTTTTCACACTTTAGCAGCATGCGATCATTAATTTCGCGATGTTGGCTTATGTTTTCTAGATCAGAAAAGTGCGCGAACTCTTCAAGAGATATATCATACCGATTTTTAAGTAAATGTCAAATGTAATGGGAAAAAAGACGCACCTCATATTAAAATATGTTTTACTAAACATTATTTACCCTAATATAAATTTCAAATATCTCTGATTTTTAAATATATGAACAAATTTTTTAAATAATTCTGATTATTATTATTATCGATTATGAAGCGGTTTATTATGAGTTGGAATATAATCCTGGTTGAACTACATTTTTCCATAGGAAATAAATGTTTATATATAGGCTATTGCATTATATACGGTTTTATTTACAAAAATTGGTACATCAGTGTATAACAAGAACATAACACAATTCACGTCAAAATTTACTATGTAAAATCGGAATGTTCGTACGAGTAGTATAATTTGTAATAGAATTTGGTTGTAGTATTTCCAGTTGACTTTCTAGACTGTACACTTCATTTAAAAATAATTTAGATACATTTTTGTAACGGAATAGGCAACCGAGGAATATATAAATATTAAAATATTATTATTAATGAAGATTATTTTTCAACGAATTTATTGACAAGACAAGTTGCAATAGTAGTTGCAATTGCATATGTGTGGTTATGCCACCGTAATAATTATCAGAAGATGAAGAATTATTGAAACATTTTTTGGCAGATCTTATAGCTATTTCGGACACGCCACTTGTCCTCATCAGACATCTTTCAATGAAAGGCAATTTTTCCCAAGCATTTTTTATTATGTCTCATTTCAGTGGTGTCATAGTATATTGCTTTTGTTAGTGGACAGGCAAATGAAGCCTGATCAACACTAACTTTTTAGGATATATTCTAAAAAGTTTACAATTTCTTGTGAAGATTCGTCAGTAGAATGTGAGTAAAGGGCTAACCAAAATAGACGAGACGTAACGAGTAAGTTCAAGCATATGTGAATCAATGTTAATAGCCAAAATGGCGTATTTGATCGAAACTGAACGAAACATTTAGGCGTGACGGTCGGTTCCGTAAGAACCGAACTGCAAACGTCTGCTACTCGTCACAAAGCTACTTTGTTGACACGATTGTTATTTTGTTTAAAAATTAAAATTAAAATGACGGAATTTTGCTACAATTTAATCGCCGCTGTGAGGGCTGAGCTCGCAATTTGTGGAAAAAGCCATCCATCGATGCGTTTGATAGCGTCACATTTTGGGTTTAATGTCAAAATCGAAGTAACGAGTGCAGACGTACCTCAAATCGCTATCGATACGTCTCGTCTATTTTGGTCCTACCTTAAGTCGATAGTCATCAATTCTGTGAACATGACGATTATTTTTCAACGAATTTATTGACAATTGCGTATGTGTGTCACAAAATTGACGACTATCGACTTACTCACATATTCAGATTATCATTATTTTAACAAAATTGGTCTTTTGTGCATAATTATTCTCTCTTTGGATACACTCACAAAATGTTTGCAATTGCGAAATGAAATATGCAAAGAAACAGGTATACTATATTAAAAAAATTTATAATTTACAATGTAAATTAGATTATGCTATCAAAGAATTAAAAATCTAAAGAAGTTTCAGCTAAAAGCATTACACCAAACAGCAATGCCTCCCCTGCTACAGTATCATTTGCAGAAATGTCATTATCAGACAGTCAGAGGTACTACATTAATGCACAAAAAGTAATGCAAAATATCCACTACAGATCCAATGCCGCATATAAATTAATGCGAAATGACTTTGGTTTCAAAATGCCAGCTGTGAGAACACTACAACGCTGGAGACCAGTGAATATTGGTCACACTGGTATTAACCCAATTGTAGTTTATAACCTCCAGAAGTAGGTAGATATTATGACGGTTACGAAACGAATCGTAGTTCTATTAGATGAAATGCAGATTCGCACTGATCTGTCATACAATAACCATACTGATTAAATCGATGGCTTCGAAGATTATGGAGGAAATTGTAGAACGAAAACAGTAGCCGTTAAATGCCTAGTTTTCATGGTAAAAGGACTTTTATGTGGTTGGAAATACCTGGTCAGCCACAATAAAATCCATTGAATATGTTAACCTGAAGAAAATGCTTCTTTCAGTGTTAAATTACTTATTTAATATGCAGCTGCGAGTGAAAGCAGTTATATGCGACCAGGGTGGCCTGAACATAGGTCTTGCACAGGAATTACAAATTGTAGAAGAAAAACCCCATTTTATATATAGAGAAATAAAAATATATTTCCCATTTGATTATATTGTCATTTGTTTCAATCAATAAGAAATACAATATTCAGATATGATGTGCAAACTGCTAATAGAATAGTTAGTAAAAAAGTACTGGAACGCATATATGAGACGGATAAAAATAATGTTAATTTCAAATTAAGTCAAAAACTGACTAGTCGAAAAGATGAATGTTCGACTAGCAGCGCAAGTGTTGAGCAAAGCAGTTGCAACAGCAATCCAATTGTGTGAAGACATGGAGCTCTTTAAAGACAGTTACACAAAAGCATGTGTAAATGCAAGTAGACTTTTTATACAAAAATCAAATAATCCATTTGAGTATTAAACAGCAAAAATTTACATGATCAAAATCCATTTCGCGAGGATATAAATGCGTTGGAAGTAAAGAACGCGATATTCATTTACAGCATTGTTGAAAAGTGCAATGTTACCTGCAGGAAAATATGGGAAGTGTATAAAAGGCACAATTCTAACTCTGAAAGCAATGATGATGCTTTCAGATGAATTTTTTGAGTTTCCAAACATCCAATTTATTTTATTAGGAAAAATTAATTAGGATGCTTTGGAAAATACAGTTTTCCGGATAAGATCAGCGATATCAGAATTCCAATATATATTGGCCAAGTTGATATCGATGAAGATAACCACTTTTGAACACCAGAAGCAGTTAGGAAACTGCGAATCTGATGAAGGTACATTCCTGCAATGGCAGAGTGCCACCGAAGAAAGAATACAATATAAAATGGACTTTACGGAGATTAATGTGAATGAGGAAGCAGTTAACTTGACAGAGGGACAGGAAATATTGAATGCAACACCAAGTACTAGCTCCGAGATCACCTCCAATGTCCAGCGATATTTTATTGGGTACGGAACTCTTAAAAATAAATTACAATATGAGACATACAACTTGCTATTAGTAAAGGTAACTAATGCATTGGAAGACGTAAGCGAATTGTGGATACATGAGAAGAACTATGAGTCTGAGTCGAAAAAGATGTTTCTAAAAAATCCCTCAAACAGTTTTTTCAATTTATGCGTACAGCACTTTACATGGTATACGGAATTATTTGCTAAATGTCTCGCATAGCAGAAGTAAAAGGAAAAATTATGGAGATAATAAAAATGAAAACAGGTGATTTACCTGCATTCAAGAACTGGTTTTGCCTGTCTGAAGACTGCTACCAGTACCATGTTGTAATTTAGAATTTTGTATAAGAGTTCTTCTGTAAAAAAATGCAAAGTGGCTAATAGCTCTACAAAAGACCAAATTTTAGAAAAAACCGTAAAAAAGCACAAAAACTGAAAAAGTTAACCACTTGAACACAGTTAACAGAGATAAATATTTTCAAATTATTTTTTCATTTATACCATATTATGCAAGTGCACAAGACCCCTTCATCCCATTATTGAATGTTGACAGAATATTTCGAAACATACCTACAATATACAATAGTACAAAAGAAAACGCTTTTATTTTGATAAAATAGCAATTTCAATATTAATGAGTAAAGAATTTATAAAATTCATATTCAAATTATGCCCAGACAATATTATATGCGTTACTATTGCAATCTCGTTTTCTCGAATGATATATGTATGTCGTTAATGACAATTTCAAATAATCCTTTTTTTATTTTTCGTATATGCAAAATATATTCTTGCTATAATCAAATTATTCATGATCTATAAAACTCTAAAAGATGACTTGAAATCTGATGAAAGTTGCTGACCTACATTCACAGTCATGTCGAATAACTGTTTTAATTGTCTTCTATTCAAAATACATATACATACACAAACTCTATCGGTGCCCTGCAGTGTTGGGAACTAGCTACGAACTAGCGAATTCTACGTATCACATTAGACCCATTAGTACCACTAATTCCGCTTCAATCTACTTTCTTCGCAAACAACTGGCGAATTTAACATGTGTATGTCCTACGCAGGGGTCAATTGCTACCACACGATACACCCAGTAGCTAGTATTTTCGCCAGTCACCCTTCAGTAGCTACTTTCGGACCGAATACTTCGCTAGTGCCATAGGACCATACAAATTGCTAGCATTAGAACTTGAATTAAAAGCCGATTTTTTTCAATTTTGTTTTCTTTATTTTTATGCACTGATATAAAAACTTACAACTAAATAGACAAAATATTCATCCTTAGCACAAAACAAAAATGATAATTCTAAAAAAAGTATATAGTGATAAGTGATAAGTATATATAATATATAAATTGAAAGATTAGAAAAACGTGTTTTTCTAATTTTTTTTGGATTGGGACATCCTTTTAAAATAGCGTTTTTTTTGTTATTGCACCGCTCGACGCAAACGCTCCTCTGCGGTTCCAATACCCGATATTTGAGCAATAGAATCTAATTAATTATTTCTATAAAGTAACGAACAAATATATTTCAATATTAATTTTATATTATTACCAAGCAGGGCTCCACAGAAATTTGCATAGGTTTTTATACTCTTTTTCCCATGCACCCCGTCGATGTTGTGAGACATAATTATTTCGTCTCCCAAAATAAATTTAAGACGTTTTTCCACGCCTCCCGATTCAAGCAATAATCTCATAGATGTTATCTGAAATAAGATTTTATAGTGTATAAACTCGCTGTTTAGAAGATTTTGTTTGTTTTCCCATTCTTACGTAAGAGTCGCGGTTTTCGGCAGAAATTTTTCCATCTGTTTCTCTTAATATCGTCTCTGACAACAGAGGGAAAAAAGATAACAAGGACTGGGAAGTCCTGTCTCTCTGGAGGAGCTTTTTGAGCATTGCTGTTTGCTCACCTTGACTCTCAAACAATTTCTTCATTTGCCCTATAAAAGAAATGTATTCATTAAAAAATTATTAGAGTTAATAATGTATTCGTTAATACATCATTACCTTCAAGAACACTCAGTCTTTTGTTTGTATTTTCCTGTTCATCTATAAAAAAATAAAATCAAATTTGAAAAAAACATATTAATATATTTCAATACCTATAAATTTTAATAATTTATCCTCCATTTTTGTACAGTTTGGACAACCGAATTCACTTGCATCTATAATTACAGACAATTGTTAGTATCACTGAAATAATAGGTTTATGAAATAATTAAATTAACTTACAGTGACTCCGGAAGTCCAGATGCGACGTTTTCCTAATTTTTTGGGGTGGAGTGTTCTCTGCTGTCATATTATAAGTTTTTGGAATTTTCTAGATATGTAAGTACGTTAAGTAAGTCTATTTATAAATATTTATTTATCCTCTTATAAAAGTAAAAAAAAACCGTTAATGACAACTATGCAACATTGGAATTAAAAATATATTTCCACCATATGGTATTCCTATCAATTTGCATACTAACTCCTTTATAGAAAATTGTTCTTCCGCAGCAGATGCGTCGGGATCAACTAAACATATTCCTAATGTCACGGAATTGACTGGCTCATTATAAACACTTCTAGCGTTAATAAACCTATTTCCAATGACAATACTCTCCTCGATAGAAATGTTTTTTATTTTATAAGGAATATAATTTATCCTATAGCAGTAATTAAGTGGGTTCGTTGAAGTCAATATACAATTATTAAAAGTTAAGGCTGCAGATTTTTTGTATGTTGTGAAACAACTTTTTTCAACCAAAATATTAAAGTCACTTTGTGAGATTCTTATATGAATTTGTTCCAAAATGTTGGTTGGTTTTTTGATAAATTTCTTTAAACATTGCAGGTAGTTCTCAAATTCATATGCTGAACTCTTTGTGGGAATACCTACGTATCTAGAAGTTTCTTTTAAATGTAATAAGTTATGAATGTTGTATGATACACTATTGCGTCCAAATAATATCGGAAAATTTTCAACAAAAAGGTTTAACATGCTTTGGGCTATTTCTATGTTGAAATGAAACTGTTTGGGACAACATAATAGTCTGTATGCGCAATGTAATAAAAGAAACTCATAATAAAGGTCTTCGTGAATATTGCCTTTTAAAACCACAATACCGGTATACAAAAGAAATTGTCGAAATTCTGTGGCTTTCCAATTCAATATTTCTTTTAGGGACCTAGGTTTTCGAATAAATTCCTTTGGAATGGATTTGCGTAATGCTTCCAGATTTTTAGATAAGTTTTCTTTACTTTCACGTGATATTTTAAAAGATACTTTGTTTTTTAATATTCGAAAAAGAAACTTCCTCATTACACCCAAATCAATTAGGTGCGTAAGATCTAAAGTTGTTTGAGAAACCATTTTTGGTCCGAGCTTCTCCAGTGGTGTTTCTATTTCAGTATAATTACTGTTATGATGAGTGAAATATTTTCGTGTTTTAAAATCCTCATCTGTAATTAAAGTCCCAGCTTGCGTGCTGTAAGTAAGTACACCATCTACTTTCTTTCCAATTTGGGTACATTTACTGCATCCATATCGAGATTTATGACCCGGAATCCCGCATATGAATGCTCTTGCTGGAGCGTCACAAATTAGTGCTCTAAGTTGAAGACTTATTTTCTTATTTGTTAATTCTAAGCCATTTTGTTTTAAATATAAGAATTCATCAACAAATTTTTTTAAGAAATCCTCTCTATTAAGTGGTTTACTTTTGCCTAAATAAATGCCTACTGGAAAAATCGGCACATTGTCAACGTTAACGATCCTAATTAAAATAGGCCACAACTGAGCTCTAGAGCTTTTGTAAAGTGGAACTCCATCAACGTTAATATCTAAAAGTAAATTTTCTGGTAATCTGCAAACTTTCGATAATTTCATTAACTGATTCTTAATTCCAATATGAAGATAAGACCCGCCTGCAGTGTTCTTTATAACAGCCTTTGTATTGTTCTGAAACAATGACGATATATTGACATTTAAATTCTCTTCCTTTAAAATTGAAAATAAATCCTGAACACATTTTCGCGAAGGCCTATACTTAAAAAACCAGACTTTTAATTTATCATTAAGGCAATGCTTCTCACAGTTATTTACTGAGTCTGAATTTAAACTATTTTCATCAGCTTGTTGCATACAATTTTTTGTTATAGTGTGAGTCAAAAAAATTGCCTTTTGCATATGTCAGAAGTGCGCCTTCTTAGTTTACTAGATATTCTTTGCTATCGGTGCTTCTAAAAAGTTTGTCTGTGTATTTACAGAAGACAGATTTCAAAAAGCTTATATAGTTACATACAAATATACGGATGTAAGAAACCCAAAAAATCACGCCACCTCACAATTCAATGTATGTGTAAAAAATATTTAACATAAATATAAAATCTGAAAATTAAATTAAAGGATAAAAAATCTCATAGTTTCACATATTTATGATTATTTTATTAGTCCAATATTAAGAATCTTTTCATATTTAATATTGGAACTAATTTCATCAAATACTATACATTTACACTATAATATTTTATTATACTTATAATATAAAGTATCTGAATTAAATATTCACTTAATATTTTGTCATTTTCGCATATTCCCATTCGTCTAATTTAATTCATCCGCAGACTAATAAACAACCTGCCGGCGAATCAAATTACATAGAAAAACTAATCATAAGAAAATTGAAATTTGCTTTAAAAGTCGCATTCCACTTGAACCATGTGTAGGGATATTTTTCATAAACATTTGATTCTTTTAAACATGGTGCTACTAGTTTCTAGCACCACATTTTAGTACTGGAGGGGTGATTGTCGCATATACTGACGTACTGACGTACGAAAAGAAACAGATGAGACGTTGTTGCGCTTTGCCTTTGGCTTACATTGTTGCGCTTTGCTCGCCTATACGAACTGCTAGTACTGCGGCCACAAGATCAATTTCTTGACCATCAAGTTCTCACATGTATTGTCTATCAAGTTGCGACTGTGACGCAGCTGAATTCAACTTGATGGACAAGATGGTATTCAATTTATTTTCAAAATTACGTCGTCACATATGTATGTATAATAAAATATTTTATTTATCATACATTTATTATATATTATTTTATCTATATTTTTATTTTATTGCCTTTATTTTAAAAAAAGGTTGATACATTTTTTTTAAAAATCTAATCTGGGTTTTCCTTTATTACTCAGTACCCACACAAAACAGCTGACAGATAATTGAAAGCCGAATTGATTCTCGTCTTGAAACATAAATTGATAATCAAGTCGACGATCACGTACTAAAAATATGTATGTGTTTCAAAAAAATATGAGTGTATTGCGACTTGATGGTCAAGAAATTGATCGTGTGGCCGCAGTGTTACATGAAATTTGGAAAGCGGAAAGGTTTTAGATTTCATAAAAAGCGCATTCAGCGAAATACGGTGAGAGCATACGATAACGCTTTTATATTAGATACGTATCGTATGTGACTATATTCCTAAAATATCGTAATTGGTGATAGCGGTTGGACCAAATACTCCCTATTAAGAATATACGACAACCTTCCAGTTAGTACAAAATCTTGAAATGTTGTTGTCGAATATGGGGATTAACATTATAACTAGTGTAGCTTTTAAGTGGCTTTTAATTCCGTCTTTATTTTGATTATTATTATTTAGATTGTTTTCTTATCATTCGTTGTGCTTTATATTGATTTCATATGCAATTAAAGCGCATTTTTATACGTACATATGTTTATAAATTACTTGCGTACATCCAACACACTTATTCGGTTGGGTTTATATTATGGTATGAATACATATTGTGAATACATATCATGAATGAAATGTTTAATATTAGAATTGAGATGATTGATATTTGATATTTTCATATTTTTACAGGCATTTTGAAAATTTTATAAAAATTTACTTTTGAAACATTCACATATAAATACATTTATATTTATATATGTACATATATAATTCATTATTCATATAATTTATAATCGAAAATCATTTTATATGTTGTATAGTATCTATTTTTGGTAATGAATATGTACATATACAAAATGAATATTTTATTGATGCAGTGATCATACTGCTATGTGCTAATGAATGAAAAAGAATTTATAATGATTTCAGTGAACAACACAAGTAGCAAATTATTACAAGAAACAAACAGCTCTTTCAAAATTTCATTTATCGTAAATATTCAATGGTACGATATGGGGATTTATATAAAACATACATATAAATTAATTGGTTTTTTTTTATTTTTTTTATTTAAGTTACTTCAACGATGAAGAATTATTTGGCCAAACTTGGACAGTTATAACGCCACCACCATAAAATGTGAAACTTAAGTCTTATATATAGATATCAATATCCTTTAAAAAGTCGGTGATTATTTTGAAGGCGTGGTCTTCTTTAGCCTGGATTAGGGTTCTTAGAGAGTTGAATTGTATAAGTGCTGGGAAAGAATTTCTTGGCAAATTATATTTAGTACAATGAAAGATGATGTGTTCTGGGTCTTCAGGGCATTGGCAAACTTCACAGTTTCCATCTTCAATTACTCTTAGTTTCTTCAGCGTCTTGTTACAGAAAGCGTGTCCTGATAAGATGCGGTTAATTTGCTTGACTTCTTTAGGATTCAAGTTCTTATTTTTTTTAAACCAAGGATTTTTCAGAATATCGGGAAACAGTTCTCCATACTTCGTGCCTTTTTCAGAAATTAGATTGACATATTCCCTTTTCCATTGTTGTTGGATTTCATGCTGTATCTTGTTTATTGCATCTTGGAGTGGCCATGGGAAGTCAACTTCCTCACCTTCATGACCTGCATTTTTGGCTTCTTTATCGACACGCTCGCTGAGATTTATTTTGCTGTGGCCTGGGATATAATGAATATATAGTGACTCCATAGTGCTATTTTTAATTTTTGATATTATTTGTGAAGCAATGAAATTATTGGAATTGTGGTTTAGGAGATTTAGTGCTCCATTTTTGCTCTCTGTAAGTATGGCGATTTTTGTTTGGTTATTTTCAATTGCAAAGTCTACGGCTTTGTCAATGGCCAAGAGTTCCGCTGACATTGATGATAGTTTCTTTTTAATATAGAAACTTTTCGTTGAGTTGGAGTTTACATGCAGAAAAGCAGCCCCTGAGAGATCATCTTTGACGGAGCCATCAGTAAAAAATATTTCAAAATTATTTGAGTAGAGAAAGTTCATTTTTTCTTTGAATAAGGCATTGATGACGGTCTCGTTCCCTTAATTTTTGTTTTTTTGAGTCCCTTTGAAGAAGTCAAGATCACAATTTAATTTCTTTGTAGAAGGAAGTAGATGCTGGATGATACCAATGTCTGTGAAAATTGTTTTAAATTCTTTGAATATGGAACCATAGCTTGATTTTAATCGGTCATTGAGAAATAAAATATTGGTGATTGGAAGATTTAGTGCAAAGCATTTCGCTAACTCCTTCGCAGTGTTCAGTTTTAATCTGAATTTTATCGGTAGTACGGCTGCCATATGATATAAGATGTGAATGGGGGTTGAACAGATGAGTCCCATACACCTTCTGAGGTTCGCGTTACAACAAGTTTGGAGTTTTTTCAATGCTGTTTTATTAATGTTTGCAAAAGTAGATGTCGCATATTCTAGTTTAGCACGAGCAAAAGCTTTGTAAAGATATAAGGCTTTAATTGGTTGGATGCCAAATTTACAACCGCTGAGTATGTTCAGAAAGTTGTATTTTTGGTTTGTGGCTGAAACTATTTGATTTACGTGTTCCGTTGCTGCATTATTTGATGTAATGTATCTTCCTAAGAATTTGATTTTCTGTACTTGTCTGATGTTAATATTATTTAGTTGAATGGCTATGTTTTTACTCCTATTGTTGAAGTGGATGATGTTGGATTTTTGAAAGTTGAAAGAAAGGTCAAAATTTTTACATAGTTGGGCGAAGGCTTGGATTTTCTCCTTTATAATGTGTATAGCATTATCCACATTTTTGTGGTGTACAGTGAAGAAGAAATCATCTGCAAATTGGAATATATTGCAGTTGTCATCAGTAGTTTGATGGAGAGAGGCTGTATAAAGGTTGAAGAGAATGGGACTGAGCCCACTGCCTTGGCATACACCTTGATTTGTGTTTAATGTGGCAGTTCCCAGGGTTAGCGTTCTATTTAAAAGAAAATCGCAGATCCAGCTGATTATTTTGTTATCAAAGTTCATATTATTGAGGATGTTATGAAGTTTATAAATATTAACGCAATCGAAAGCTTTGCTAATATCTAAGCATATACCCAGTACTTGCATTTTTCGAGATTTTAAATGCATCACATTGTTTATGAGATCATTAATGCACATAGAAGTAGAGTGAAATTTTCTAAATGCGTAAGATCTAGCTGGGAGTAGGTTATTTTCATCAATATGATTGTCAATTTTTAATTTCATTAGCCCTTCGGTAATTTTTAGAAAAGTTCGTAGGAGACTTATTGGTCTATAATCTTTAATATCTGCAGGGTTCGAGTTCTTCTTGAGTATAGGGATGATTTTAATTATTCTCCATTCTGCTGGTATGTCGCCTTTTTCCCATATTTTTAGAATTACACAGAAGATATTAAGCTTTTGATCCATTGTTAGATGCTGAAGGATGTTGTACGAGATTCCGTCCCATCCAGGGGCTGAATGTGGATTTCTTAAATTTAAAAATGTTTCGAACTGTTGGAATGTGGCTAGCGGAGTTGTTGAAGGAATGTTCAAGGTTGAAAGCTGGTTTGTTAGGGGTGTGGTGCTTGGTGATTGGATAGAGATTTGTTGGAGGAATTCATAGTTCTGCTCCTTTGTGAAGGAATTGCCAACGTTCTTCTCCTGTTCATACTTTTTCACTCTGTTGATCATACCCCACCAATCCTGTATTGAAGGAGGGTTGGACAGGTCTTCTATTAACGTTTGGAAATTTGTCCTTTTAGTTTTCACTAAATGCCTGGTTAGAACTTCCTGTGCTTCATTAAGTTGGATGCAGTCTTCGAATTTTTTGGTGGTATAATATTTAAGTCGGGTAGCATTGCGAATCCTGATAAGTCTTTCTGTTTCGGAATTCCACCACCTTTTTGGTATATATTTGTTATCTTTTAGTTTTATAGTGTTTTTCTTTATTGAGTTTCTAATTAAATTTGAAATATCAGAAATGTTATCTGAAAATTCAATGTTGGGTAGATCCTGTAGGAGTTTAGAAAAGATTAGTTTTGAGTGCTGCGGTGCATCCTTTTGGACTTTTTTAATGCTTATAATTATCGGAAGATGATTGCTGTTGGTGATGCTACTTTTTTGCAAGCCCATTTGAAGTTAGTTGGTTGTTTGTTAACAAATGTAAGATCAAGTACTGAGATAATATCCCGAGTTTTATATGTTGGAGAACCGTCGTTAATGCAGAAAAAGTCGTTATTGATAGCGGTATTTTCAAGAGCAAGTCCTTTCGCATCTCCAGATGGGCTTCCCCAAGTTGTCGATTTAGCGTTGAAGTCTCCTCCTATTATTACGAAAAAAAATTTTTCTGTTTCTATTTTGAAAAATTCTGTGGATTTGTTTGGTGGGAAATAAGAGCTGATAATATTGAAATTTTGTTTTAAGTTCAGTGTAGCTACGCCGATGCATTCTGCGTCTGTTGGGATTTTTAAAATTGAAAATTTAATTTTTCTGTTGATGTAGATGCCGACGCCTCCGTAGCCATCATTTCGGGCATTATGCGCGAAGTTGTACTTGGCCAGACTGGCACTTGCATTATTTTTGAGCCATGTTTCACTTATGATTGCGATGTCTATTTTATTTGTTTGTAAAAAAATGTCAAGTTTTTCTTTATTTCCAGGTGTCTTGATACTTTGAATATTAAGCTGACAGCTTTTAAACTCCATATTTCATCTGTATCTTATTTAAATATTGATCCCTACTATTAATGTTTAAGAGTTCCTTATAAGAATGAAGCAAATTTATTACAACTGTAGGAAGATTGTATTGATTAATTGATTTATTAATTATACGTGAGGTTTAAGTCGAGGTTTCTTCGTTGTATGGGGTACTGCTTTCATCAGTGACGATAGTTCCGTGTTCTTGGATGAGATTTGGTTTGTGATCACTACGAATATCTTTGATAATATCTTCTCGTGCTTTACATTTGGAAGCATTCATTTGCTTGAATTTAATTTCTCGTAAATGAATTAGAATCAATAATTCATGCCAATTTATAGAGAATTGTATTGAAATGCATCATATGTAATTTTTTAATTTTAATTGATATTTAAATATCATTTTTAATTTTATAATATGTATTTAGAAAAAAGTTTTTTTATAACCAATTTTAATTATGTACACACATATTTATGATCTCTCAAAATAAATGAATGTTTTCACTGATTCGGACAGAAGATATACATACATATGTTCATATGTCTGTATATACATAGTATATTGAATATGTTTAAAAAATGATTAATATAAAAAATACCCTATTTTTATAATAAAATTATATAGAATTGCTTGACTTTATGTATTTGAAATGCATGTCTCATTTTTAAGTAATAGGCCCAATTAATTACAATAACAAGAAAAATTCTAAAAATGAAAAGTACTAGTTGCATAATTTGGCCTTTTTTCTCTCACACTGTCATGAAAACTTGAGTATGTTTGTGCGTTGCGTATAGAATAAAAACAAAGCAGAGGAAACCCACTCCCCTTCAATAATTTCGGCTCTCTACATGTTTACAAGTCACTTTGTGAGATTCTTATATGAATTTGTTCCAAAATGTTGGTTGGTTTTTTGATAAATTTCTTTAAACATTGCAGGTAGTTCTCAAATTCATATGCTGAACTCTTTGTGGGAATACCTACGTATCTAGAAGTTTCTTTTAAATGTAATAAGTTATGAATGTTGTATGATACACTATTGCGTCCAAATAATATCGGAAAATTTTCAACAAAAAGGTTTAACATGCTTTGGGCTATTTCTATGTTGAAATGAAACTGTTTGGGACAACATAATAGTCTGTATGCGCAATGTAATAAAAGAAACTCATAATAAAGGTCTTCGTGAATATTGCCTTTTAAAACCACAATACCGGTATACAAAAGAAATTGTCGAAATTCTGTGGCTTTCCAATTCAATATTTCTTTTAGGGACCTAGGTTTTCGAATAAATTCCTTTGGAATGGATTTGCGTAATGCTTCCAGATTTTTAGATAAGTTTTCTTTACTTTCACGTGATATTTTAAAAGATACTTTGTTTTTTAATATTCGAAAAAGAAACTTCCTCATTACACCCAAATCAATTAGGTGCGTAAGATCTAAAGTTGTTTGAGAAACCATTTTTGGTCCGAGCTTCTCCAGTGGTGTTTCTATTTCAGTATAATTACTGTTATGATGAGTGAAATATTTTCGTGTTTTAAAATCCTCATCTGTAATTAAAGTCCCAGCTTGCGTGCTGTAAGTAAGTACACCATCTACTTTCTTTCCAATTTGGGTACATTTACTGCATCCATATCGAGATTTATGACCCGGAATCCCGCATATGAATGCTCTTGCTGGAGCGTCACAAATTAGTGCTCTAAGTTGAAGACTTATTTTCTTATTTGTTAATTCTAAGCCATTTTGTTTTAAATATAAGAATTCATCAACAAATTTTTTTAAGAAATCCTCTCTATTAAGTGGTTTACTTTTGCCTAAATAAATGCCTACTGGAAAAATCGGCACATTGTCAACGTTAACGATCCTAATTAAAATAGGCCACAACTGAGCTCTAGAGCTTTTGTAAAGTGGAACTCCATCAACGTTAATATCTAAAAGTAAATTTTCTGGTAATCTGCAAACTTTCGATAATTTCATTAACTGATTCTTAATTCCAATATGAAGATAAGACCCGCCTGCAGTGTTCTTTATAACAGCCTTTGTATTGTTCTGAAACAATGACGATATATTGACATTTAAATTCTCTTCCTTTAAAATTGAAAATAAATCCTGAACACATTTTCGCGAAGGCCTATACTTAAAAAACCAGACTTTTAATTTATCATTAAGGCAATGCTTCTCACAGTTATTTACTGAGTCTGAATTTAAACTATTTTCATCAGCTTGTTGCATACAATTTTTTGTTATAGTGTGAGTCAAAAAAATTGCCTTTTGCATATGTCAGAAGTGCGCCTTCTTAGTTTACTAGATATTCTTTGCTATCGGTGCTTCTAAAAAGTTTGTCTGTGTATTTACAGAAGACAGATTTCAAAAAGCTTATATAGTTACATACAAATATACGGATGTAAGAAACCCAAAAAATCACGCCACCTCACAATTCAATGTATGTGTAAAAAATATTTAACATAAATATAAAATCTGAAAATTAAATTAAAGGATAAAAAATCTCATAGTTTCACATATTTATGATTATTTTATTAGTCCAATATTAAGAATCTTTTCATATTTAATATTGGAACTAATTTCATCAAATACTATACATTTACACTATAATATTTTATTATACTTATAATATAAAGTATCTGAATTAAATATTCACTTAATATTTTGTCATTTTCGCATATTCCCATTCGTCTAATTTAATTCATCCGCAGACTAATAAACAACCTGCCGGCGAATCAAATTACATAGAAAAACTAATCATAAGAAAATTGAAATTTGCTTTAAAAGTCTCATTCCACTTGAACCATGTGTAGGGATATTTTTCAAAAACATTTGATTCTTTTAAACATGGTGCTACTAGTTTCTAGCACCACATTTTAGTACTGGAGGGGTGATTGTCGCATATACTGACGTACTGACGTACGAAAAGAAACAGATGAGACGTTGTTGCGCTTTGCCTTTGGCTTACATTGTTGCGCTTTGCTCGCCTATACGAACTGCTAGTACTGCGGCCACAAGATCAATTTCTTGACCATCAAGTTCTCACATGTATTGTCTATCAAGTTGCGACTGTGACGCAGCTGAATTCAACTTGATGGACAAGATGGTATTCAATTTATTTTCAAAATTACGTCGTCACATATGTATGTATAATAAAATATTTTATTTATCATACATTTATTATATATTATTTTATCTATATTTTTATTTTATTGCCTTTATTTTAAAAAAAGGTTGATACATTTTTTTTAAAAATCTAATCTGGGTTTTCCTTTATTACTCAGTACCCACACAAAACAGCTGACAGATAATTGAAAGCCGAATTGATTCTCGTCTTGAAACATAAATTGATAATCAAGTCGACGATCACGTACTAAAAATATGTATGTGTTTCAAAAAAATATGAGTGTATTGCGACTTGATGGTCAAGAAATTGATCGTGTGGCCGCAGTGTTACATGAAATTTGGAAAGCGGAAAGGTTTTAGATTTCATAAAAAGCGCATTCAGCGAAATACGGTGAGAGCATGCGATAACGCTTTTATATTAGATACGTATCGTATGTGACTATATTCCTAAAATATCGTAATTGGTGATAGCGGTTGGACCAAATACTCCCTATTAAGAATATACGACAACCTTCCAGTTAGTACAAAATCTTGAAATGTTGTTGTCGAATATGGGGATTAACATTATAACTAGTGTAGCTTTTAAGTGGCTTTTAATTCCGTCTTTATTTTGATTATTATTATTTAGATTGTTTTCTTATCATTCGTTGTGCTTTATATTGATTTCATATGCAATTAAAGCGCATTTTTATACGTACATATGTTTATAAATTACTTGCGTACATCCAACACACTTATTCGGTTGGGTTTATATTATGGTATGAATACATATTGTGAATACATATCATGAATGAAATGTTTAATATTAGAATTGAGATGATTGATATTTGATATTTTCATATTTTTACAGGCATTTTGAAAATTTTATAAAAATTTACTTTTGAAACATTCACATATAAATACATTTATATTTATATATGTACATATATAATTCATTATTCATATAATTTATAATCGAAAATCATTTTATATGTTGTATAGTATCTGTTTTTGGTAATGAATATGTACATATGTATACAAAATGAATATTTTATTGATGCAGTGATCATACTGCTATGTGCTAATGAATGAAAAAGAATTTATAATGATTTCAGTGAACAACACAAGTAGCAAATTATTACAAGAAACAAACAGCTCTTTCACAATTTCATTTATCGTAAATTTTCAATGGTACGATATGGGGATTTATATAAAACATACATATAAATTAATTGGTTTTTTTTATTTTTTTTATTTAAGTTACTTCAACGATGAAGAATTATTTGGCCAAACTTGGACAGTTATAACGCCACCACCATAAAATTTGAAACTTAAGTCTTATATATAGATATCAATATCCTTTAAAAAGTCGGTGATTATTTTGAAGGCGTGGTCTTCTTTAGCCTGGATTAGGGTTCTTAGAGAGTTGAATTGTATAAGTGCTGGGAAAGAATTTCTTGGCAAATTATATTTAGTACAATGAAAGATGATGTGTTCTGGGTCTTCAGGGCATTGGCAAACTTCACAGTTTCCATCTTCAATTACTCTTAGTTTCTTCAGCGTCTTGTTACAGAAAGCGTGTCCTGATAGGATGCGGTTAATTTGCTTGACTTCTTTAGGATTCAAGTTCTTATTTTTTTTAAACCAAGGATTTTTCAGAATATCGGGAAACAGTTCTCCATACTTCGTGCCTTTTTCAGAAATTAGATTGACATATTCTCTTTTCCATTGTTGTTGGATTTCATGCTGTATCTTGTTTATTGCATCTTGGAGTGGCCATGGGAAGTCAACTTCCTCACCTTCAGGACCTGCATTTTTGGCTTCTTTATCGACTCGCTCGTTGAGATTTATTTTTCTGTGGCCTGGGATATAATGAATATATAGTGACTCCATAGTGCTATTTTTAATTTTTGATATTATTTGTGAAGCAATGAAATTATTGGAATTGTGGTTTAGGAGATTTAGTGCTCCACTTTTGCTATCTGCAAGTATGGCGATTTTTGTTTGGTTATTTTCAATTGCAAAGTCTACGGCTTTGTCAATGGCCAAGAGTTCCGCTGACATTGATGATAGTTTCTTTTTAATAAAGAAACTTTTCGTTGAGTTGGAGTTTACATGCAGAAAAGCAGCCCCTGAGAGATCATCTTTGACGGAGCCATCAGTAAAAAATATTTCAAAATTATTTGAGTAGAGAAAGTTCATTTTTTCTTTGAATAAGGCATTGATGACGGTCTCGTTCCCTTCATTTTTGTTTTTTTGAGTCCCTTTGAAGAAGTCAAGATCACAATTTAATTTCTTTGTAGAAGGAAGTAGATGCTGGATGATACCAATGTCTGTGAAAATTGTTTTAAATTCTTTGAATATGGAACCATAGCTTGATTTTAATCGGTCATTGAGAAATAAAATATTGGTGATTGGAAGATTTAGTGCAAAGCATTTCGCTAACTCCTTCGCAGTGTTCAGTTTTAATCTGAATTTTATCGGTAGTACGGCTGCCATATGATATAAGATGTGAATGGTGGTTGAACAGATGAGTCCCATACACCTTCTGAGGTTCGAGTTACAACAAGTTTGGAGTTTTTTCAATGCTGTTTTATTAATGTTTGCAAAAGTAGATGTCACATATTCTAGTTTAGCACGAGCAAAAGCTTTGTAAAGATACAAGGCTTTAATTGGTTGGATGCCAAATTTACAACCGCTGAGTATGTTCAGAAAGTTGTTTTTTTGGTTTGTGGCTGAAACTATTTGATTTCCGTGTCCGTTGCTGCATTATTTGATGCAATGTATCTTCCTAAGTATTTGACTTTCTGTACTTGTTTGATGTTAATATTATTTAGTTGAATGGCTATGTTTTTACTCCTATTGTTGAAGTGGATGATGTTGGATTTTTGAAAGTTGAAAGAAAGGTCAAGATTTTTACATAGTTGGGCGAAGGCTTGGATTTTCTCCTTTATAATGTGTATAGCATTATCCACATTTTTGTGGTGTACAGTGAAGAAGAAATCATCTGCAAATTGGAATATATTGCAGTTGTCATCAGTAATTTGATAGAGAGACGGGCTGTATAAAGGTTGAAGAGAATGGGACTGAGCCCACTGCCTTGGCATACATACACCTTGATTTGTGTTTGATGTGGCAGTTCCCAGGGTTAGCGTTCTATTTAAAAGAAAATCGCAGATCCAGTTGATTATTTTGTTATCAAAGTTCATATTATTGAGGATGTTATGAAGTTTATAAATATTAACGCAATCGAAAGCTTTGCTAATATCTAAGCATATACCCAGTACTTGCATTTTTCGAGATTTTAAATGCATCACATTGTTTATGAGATCATTAATGCACATAGAAGTAGAGTGAAATTTTCTAAATGCGTAAGATCTAGCTGGGAGTAGGTTATTTTCATCAATATGACTGTCAATTTTTAGTTTCATTAGCCCTTCGGTAATTTTTAGAAAAGTTGGTAGGAGACTTATTGGTCTATAATTTTTAATATCTGCAGGGTTCGAGTTCTTCTTGAGTATAGGGATGATTTTAATTATTCTCCATTCTTCTGGTATGTCGCCTTTTTCCCATATTTTTAAAATCACATTGAAGATATTAAGCTTTTGATCCATTGTTAGATGCTGAAGGATGTTGTAGGAGATTCCGTCCCATCCAGGGGCTGAATGTGGATTTCTTAAATTTAAAAATGTTTCGAACTGTTGGAATGTGGCTAGCGGAGTTGTTGAAGGAATGTTCAAGGTTGAAAGCTGGTTTGTTAGGGGTGTGGTGCTTGGTGATTGGATAGAGATTTGTTGGAGGAATTCATAGTTCTGCTCCTTTGTGAAGGAATTGCCAACGTTCTTCTCCTGTTCATACTTTTTCACTCTGTTGATCATACCCCACCAATCCTGTATTGAAGGAGGGTTGGACAGGTCTTCTATTAACGTTTGGAAATTTGTCCTTTTAGTTTTCACTAAATGCCTGGTTAGAACTTCCTGTGCTTCATTAAGTTGGATGCAGTCTTCGAATTTTTTGGTGGTATAATATTTAAGTCGGGTAGCATTGCGAATCCTGATAAGTCTTTCTGTTTCGGAATTCCACCACCTTTTTGGTATATATTTGTTATCTTTTAGTTTTATAGTGTTTTTCTTTATTGAGTTTCTAATTAAATTTGAAATATCAGAAATGTTATCTGAAAATTCAATGTTGGGTAGATCCTGTAGGAGTTTAGAAAAGATTAGTTTTGAGTGCTGCGGTGCATCCTTTTGGACTTTTTTAATGCTTATAATTATCGGAAGATGATTGCTGTTGGTGATGCTACTTTTTTGCAAGCCCATTTGAAGTTAGTTGGTTGTTTGTTAACAAATGTAAGATCAAGTACTGAGATAATATCCCGAGTTTTATATGTTGGAGAACCGTCGTTAATGCAGAAAAAGTCGTTATTGATAGCGGTATTTTCAAGAGCAAGTCCTTTCGCATCTCCAGATGGGCTTCCCCAAGTTGTCGATTTAGCGTTGAAGTCTCCTCCTATTATTACGAAAAAAAATTTTTCTGTTTCTATTTTGAAAAATTCTGTGGATTTGTTTGGTGGGAAATAAGAGCTGATAATATTGAAATTTTGTTTTAAGTTCAGTGTAGCTACGCCGATGCATTCTGCGTCTGTTGGGATTTTTAAAATTGAAAATTTAATTTTTCTGTTGATGTAGATGCCGACGCCTCCGTAGCCATCATTTCGGGCATTATGCGCGAAGTTGTACTTGGCCAGACTGGCACTTGCATTATTTTTGAGCCATGTTTCACTTATGATTGCGATGTCTATTTTATTTGTTTGTAAAAAAATGTCAAGTTTTTCTTTATTTCCAGGTGTCTTGATACTTTGAATATTAAGCTGACAGCTTTTAAACTCCATATTTCATCTGTATCTTATTTAAATATTGATCCCTACTATTAATGTTTAAGAGTTCCTTATAAGAATGAAGCAAATTTATTACAACTGTAGGAAGATTGTATTGATTAATTGATTTATTAATTATACGTGAGGTTTAAGTCGAGGTTTCTTCGTTGTATGGGGTACTGCTTTCATCAGTGACGATGGTTCCGTGTTGTTGGATGAGATTTGGTTTGTGATCACTACGAATATCTTTGATAATATCTTCTCGTGCTTTCATCGCTGCTGCAACTCTGGCAGAGACCCTTTGGTTTAAATTAGTTTTTTTTGGTATCCTTGTTATGTTTGCATAAGAATGAATGTTATGCATTGCCTTGGCAGCTACTAAATTATTATTTACAACTTTATGATTTGTATTATTTGAGTTTAGCTGAGGGAAGTTAGATTCGTAGGTATCATCTTGAAGCGAGGCGAACCTGTTGAAAAGGTGAGGGTATTTAATTTTCGTTTCAAAGCGTGATAGGTTTTCTATTGTCATAATTTTGGCCAGGGCGTACGCTTTGGTTCTAGCTGGGCAATTCAAATTTGTTGATTCGTGAGGTTCATTGCAATTGCTGTATTTTAATGGCATGCATTCCTCTGTCGCATTATGTACATTGAAACATTTATTACACTTGCTCATGCTTGCCTTGCAATGTTGAGCATAGTGTCCGTAGCGAAAGCACTTGAAGCATTGAGCGAAATGTATAAAGTGACTTACTGCAACTTTAGTATAAGCAAAATTAATGAATTCGGGAATTTCGTTACCCTTGAAAAGAATTTTGACACGTTTGGTTGGAATTCTGGCGGAAAACTCATCACATTGCGTCTTTCAACACGAATTATTTTTTTAGTTTCTATGGTTGAAGAGATGGATTCTTCCAACTCTTTGATAGAGATGTCGGTTGGAATATCGAAAATGATGCCCATTTTGCCAATAAAATGAGGCAGAATTTTAATTTTTTATCCTTTTTCCAATAGACGGGAGTCTTTACAAAGGGAGTCAGCTGCTTCCGCGGAATTTAACACAATTTTACAGCGTCCATAGCCAATTTTCAGCACTTCAATTACTCCTTTTATCTTTGCGTTTACAAGTATTTTTGTCAATGCTATTGCGTTGATTGCTTTGCGGTTTTCCTCATTATTGTTGATTGTGTCTGCATAGACCGTGAAGGGCCCCTTGTGATTATTGTCGTATAGGCATTCTTCTTTTGACTGTTCCGTTTCCATTTGATCTTTTGACTCTAGAGATTCCTTATTCAATGACTTCTCTTCTTGATTCTTTTTTTCCTTATTTTTGGGGCAGGGTCGTCCGGCCTGGCGCCGTCGCCCTCCATTGTTTTCCTTTTATAGACTTTTATTTTTAACTGAAATTAAATTATCTTACCGTAATACCAATAGAATGTAGCAGTGGTAGTTTTCACCAGAATACGATAATAGAGTCAAATTGGAATTTTCCGTATTCCTTTTCAATATATTTAATTATTTTTTTTTTCGACAGGAGCTTTCAAAAATACGTCTGACTTGAAAGTCAATATCGCTTTTGAAATTAATTCGTTTGTTTTCAAATCAATATAAGAAATATATATTTTTTATAAAAACTTTACATATATAGAATTTTTTGAATTTTTATATTTTTTTAATATGTAAATTATATTTCATATACAAATGCTTCTTCGACATTCATAAATTATTATACGGATACCAAAAATCTTCTTTCTATTGATTGTGTCGGCGACTCATACCAGGCGAACAGAAAGCGAAAACAGCACCACACTTCACATCACGAATTGAAAGTTAAAATTATTCTTTAATTTCAAATCTTCTTTCTTTGTTTTTGGCATTTCGGTCCCTTCACAAGTCGCTACCTACCAGAACTATATATTTATAAATGTATGTAAGTGCCTTCAGCCTTTACTTTTCTTCAGATCTGATATTTTTAAGCAACAATGAAAAGGAATAAAATTTCTTGTGGTGTGCGTACGAAGCAATATGCAGCGCTTTCCAAGCTTGAAACTTAGCTAGAAGTGCAGAACCTTGCAAATATATAAACTTTCTTTAAGCGGGCTGCAACTTTGTGAATTGGGATGAAAGGATTTTCCAACAATTTGAAAATAAATAATAATTTCAACTTTCAAGCCTGCTATTGCTTTCGTTTTTTGTTCCCCTGGTATAAGTGGCCAATATCAATAGGAATAAGGCTTTATTTATTTATTATTATTATAATACAACAAAACTTACAAAATCACAACAAACAAATATGAGTACCAATATTTCCATTTTTACGAAAATCAGTAAACAATTAAATCAAATAAATTCTAAATTTCTTAATCGCACATATTCATGTACGTATAAAATTGAGAAAGTATTTGACTTCATGAAATAGAATGTGTTTTTTATATGAAATCTGGCAATTTTGCGCAAATTATCGACTTCAAAATGTTCAAAAATTCTAAAAATATAAAAAATACATATATGATTCAGTACCAATGAGGTCGTTTGACCTACATATTCGTGTAGTATTAATGTGTACATTTGCGCATATATGTATTCATTGATCAAAAGCATACACAAAATTGAGAATACCAACCAAACAAGAAGTATGTATATTGTGTATGCTTTACAAATCTGTTTTCTCCGAACCTCGCTACCAGGTCAATTTTTAAATAATAGCATTTCCCATTATTTTCGTGTTCTTTATTTTATACGGAGCGACAAACTACCGCATCAAAGAACAACGAAAGACTGCATAACAACAAGATCAGATTCGTTCCACTTCATCATTAAAGAAACATGCTTTTTTAATGTAAACAATTCAGACGAATATTGCTTTAAGTGAGCTATAATATCAGCATTACGTCGGAAACAATTCAAATAAATGTTTATCGTACAAAAACAAAATATCGTCCTATTAAATTTTACAAATTTAAATTTTTCACTCTCGGTTAACCAAATTAAGGACTTTCTATTTTAACTACAAGAAAAAATCCATAACATAAATTTGTTGTTGGTGGAAGTTTATAATATAATACATTATGTATGGATTAAAAATATTTCAAACTAAGTTAATACACAAATATAGTTGTAAAAAAAGGAAACGCTAATTAAGAACTTTTTTTGTATAATTACAGCTTATTCAACATCGACAGGATTGTAATAAAATGGTCACCAAAACGCCTAAAGAAGATGATAAGGTATTATGATTTAAGAATTTTAAAAAGTAATTGGATGTACCTTTTGTTGTGTACGCTGATTTTGATTGTATTTTGGAATCAGTAAATATTCAAAATTCAAAAAAGTAATATCAGTGCAAAAGCATATTCCTTTCGATTATAGTTATTATATTATTATATATATATATATATATATATAGTTATTATATAGTTATTATAGATTCTAGTTTAGATATATTTAGAATATATAGTGGATAAGATGCATCAAAGAATTTTTTCTAAAGTTTAGATAGATTTATAATAATTTTTAAAGTCAAGTCAAACCAAAGAATTCATTACCTCCAATTCAATAGAATCGGCAAGATAAAAATTGTCATATATGTGAAAATCATTTGTCTTTTGAAGATAGAATAGCCGATCATTGTCATTTAACTGGTGAATATAGAGTACCTGCTCACAACCAGCGCAATTTAGAATATCAGATTGCAAATTGCAATCCAATATTTTTTCATAATTTTTCGGCCTACGATTGTAATTTGTTTGTAAAGTAGCTTTCATCTTTTGAAGGAGATATATACATTATTATTATTATTAATATTATTATTATTAATTTACGTTTAACTTTAAACAACCTTGTAAAATTGTCCCAATAACATGAAATGATACAATTTAAGACAAAAATCCGGACATAATTTAACTTATACTATAAAATACAATAGCTTAGAGTACAAAAACAGAACATTACAATATGCATTTCAACAATTCGTCTTTCAATTCATCAATGCAATACAGCTTTGAATCAATAAAAATGTACAGCTTTAAATTTGTTATTAGTCACAACAGTGTACGCGGTCACACACAATCCATAGCGCAACCCAATTCAGCTCATAAATTCATTGCCCCTGGAAGTGTTTATTAAGCTCAATTTTGAATAGATTAGCATTGCCAATACCTTGAATCCGTACAGGCAGTGAATTCCAGTATTAACGAAAAATTGACGATCAGACATAAGTGAGGAATGTCTCAACGGGACAAGCCGATTAGAACGGCTAGAGCGAGTAAATTTAAGGCGCCTAAACAAATATGGAGGCTCCTGAGTCCAAATACTCCTTTGCAACAATAGAGTACATCGAGTGTCAAGAAGCTGATCGAATGTGATATGAAAAAGTTTTATTGCGCGCCCATACACATGATCTCTTCGACTTAAACCATAAATGTACCTCGTTATAGTGTTAAATAACAAATTGAGTTTTCGCTTCCTTACTGCATCACAATTCCCAAATATTTCACAACCATACAACATAGTTGGGAGAAGGTAGACCTTGGCTAGTATCATTCTAATCCTGAAAGGAGTAAAATATTGCGTAGCCCATAGGGATCGTAGCAGACCATAGACTTTACCAACCGTTACTGCTATATGATTATTCCACGATAGAGCACCATCAAATATGACCCCCAAAATTTTAATCACATTTACATAATTAATTGCCGATGAATGAATATATATCCCAGGGAGGCCCGCGGTTAAAATGTGTTTCTTGTAGATCACTAAACACTTAGATTTAGCCAGATTAAGACACAAACCTTTCCTTCCTGCCCATACATATATATTATTCAGGTCTTTATTAATTTTGGTGACACTGTCGGCACCTTCGTTCGGTATACAACTGATGTAAATTTCAACATCATCAGCATACATTTGAATATTCCAATATTGTAAGACAGTCGGCAGGTCATTTATGTATATGCAAAAGAGAAGTGGGCCCAAAATGGAGCCCTTTGGGACACCTCGAGCCACAGAGAGAAAATTAGACGCCACAACAGTACTGCTACACGGTTGGTAAACCGCCTGCGTTCTATCTGTGAGGTACGATTTTAATAACTTTACCGCAGGGGGTTTGAAGTTATACATTTTCAGTAGTTTTGTACATAAATATCATGGTCAACACAGTCAAACGCTTTAGAATGGTCCAACAGTGTCAAGAAACTCATCCTCCTAGAGTCAAGTGTCACCCGAATATCTTCCACTACATCAATTAGGGCCGTTATGCAGCTCCGCCTTGGTGTAAAACCAGATTATCTTTCAGTGATAATCCCATTTCTCGATAAAAATTTCGTCCTTTGTTTAGCCATAACAAATTCAAATACTTTAGACAAATAAGGCAAAATAGCAATTGGTCGGTAGTTATTGTCTCACTTTGGTGTGGGCAGATTTTTGTTACCTTCCAACATGTTGGAAATGTTGATGTCATAATCGTTGTATTAAAAATATGGGTAATGACCGGAAGCAGCCCAGGAAGAAGTGCCTTAACAAAAACGGGATGAATTTCATCTGTTCCCCAAACATTCGACTTTACACTAAAAAAACACTCCAACACATCCGACTCTTCTACACCACCAAAACCAAAGACACACTCAGAAGACACAAGACTACAAGAATCTAAATAACAATTCCCATGCATTGGTTCGATCGGGAGGTTAACAAACCTCTGATTCAGTTCGTTAAGATCAGAATCAATATTTGGAAGTGCACCAATCTTCCCCAAGCCAATGCCCCGAATATGTCTCCATGTCTGATTGAGATTTTACCCTCATAATATTTACATTTAGCAATCCTAACCTCCTTTGTGACCTGTCTTCTAAAGTTTCTATGTTTCGTGAAAAAGAGATATCTTGTAACGTTTCCATCGTTCATATGCTACGTCACGTATGTCTATTGTTAAACCAAGGCCGCACCAAAGACAATATACAGAAAGACCTTTCATTGCTCTCTTGAGTGAGAATCCACATATTGAAGTGTATGGCAACCACATTGGAAAAATCATCGGCAATTTCACGAAGCGGTCGTGAATATGTATCAATGGTCAGCCACACACATGGCTATTGTTGTTTGCACATTCTTATGAATAATATTAGTGTGTATGTGTGCTCACAGCAGAAGCGCATGATTGGAAATCAAATTTTTATTTTCTGATTTGTGTGGCTGGGGTAAAATATACAAGAATGACTTTTCTGTATGGCAGAGGCTTTTTATACAGAAAGTGGGGCTTAGAACAAAGCATTTGTGGTTTTGCGTATAAAAAAGTTTTGCCATGTCATGAGAAAGCATAATGTGTGTATATTCAAACACTTGACAATATCAAATAAATATGCATGATAGAAAATATTTTACTTTTGAATAATTTATATGTACAGTTAGAAAATAGCAGTGTAATATTTGTTCCAGCTATAAATGTATGAAGAATATTTTTTTTATTCTTTAGTTGATATATTAACAAAGTGCAATTAATGCATTGTTTAAAGGAAATTTTTATTTTAAAATATTGTAGTTGCATAACCAAAATTTATAAGTGGCGCGTTTTTTTGTATCTGGTCTCCCCAATTGGCCTAATCCACATGTGTGTCCAACTGTACACCGTCCATTGCATGTGACTTTGGAAATTTCCCATAATCGCCATCAAAAAATTTGGTTCAATGAATCCAGGTAATAATTTAATAAACCAACATCAAGAACCGTTAAAAAACACCTCCAGGAACAAAATACCTTAAAACGCTTATACAACACCAAGGCGCAATTGGTGAGCTAATTGAGCGCTTGGCGCGCAACTCATCGACGGCAAGTACCGAGACTACGCATCAACCGCAAGTTTAACATGAACTACGATTGCCACAAATCCAGATTCCAGAGTTTGATGGCAAATGCACTGAGTGGATAAGATTTCGTGACTTGTTCGAAACTTTAGTGCACAACAGAGCAAATATTTCCGACATAGAAAAGTTTGAGTATTTGCAAACAAAAATGAAAGGTGAAGCACTATCACTAATTAAGCATCTAAAACCCACCAATGCCAACTACAGTATTGCCTGGGAGCTATTAAAGAAAAAGTTCGACAAGTCTGACAAGGTGCAAAAAGCGTACATGGAACTTTTGTTCAACCAACCCGGAATGAAATCTGCATCAGCTGTTGAAGAAAAACGCATCTACAATGCTACAAATGAGAGTGTTAATGCATTGAAGGTACTCGACGAGCCTGTACAGCACTGGGACTCAATCTTAGTGTTTCATTTGGAGAAAAAACTCGACGCCGATACACTGGTTCTCTGGTACAGAGAGAAGAAAGCAGACGAAGCTACAACATTCCAGCAGTAGAGAAATGTCATCAGTTCCGCCCAAGGAAGCAGCTGGCATCAGTGAAAATACTACACAACAACTTTCACGACCTTTTACTTTATTGCCTACTGCAATAGTGATGGTTTATGATGCATGTAATAACTTACAACCGTGCCGCGCCCTGTTGGTTTCTCAACATAGGTATCAATGCAACGCAAGATAACAACAATATCAACATCGACGCGTTTTGCCTTGCGCAGTTAACGCAACATTTACCCGCATATGAAGTAACTCATCAGAACTTGGAATTCTTCAAAGAAATGGTGTTTGCAGATCCATGTCACTACAAGCCTGGTAAAATTGACATTATACTAGGCGCCGATGTATTCGCAGAGTGCGTGCTATCAGAAAAATTGACGCATCCTTCAGGGTCACCAACTGCTCTCAAAACGATCTTCGGCTGGGTGCCGAACTGAGCAGCACATGTTGACAGCGCATACATGCTTTGATCTCACCAAGCAGCTTCAACGCTTTTGGGAAGTGGAAGATCTCCCAGGCCCAGAGCAACATTTAACACAAGATGAAAGAGAGCTGAAGAAATTTACAAAAAAACGGTACAACATGATGACAACGGACGCTATATTGTTCGGCTTCCGTTGAAGACAGACAACATATCCTTCCGCGATTCTCGCACTGCCGCGTTAAAAAGGCTCTTTGCCATGGACCGACGCTTCAGCAATGATTCAAAGCTACACGAAGAGTATACCAAATTCATGGATGAGTATCGTCAATTGGGACACATGGAGGTGTCTGTAAACACCGACCCCAATAGAACGTACTTCCTCCCGCATCACGCAGTACTGAAACCGAGCAGCAGTACAACTAAACTGCGTGTGGTGTTTGATGCGTCGTGTAAGACGACAAACGGTCTCTCATTTAACGACAACCTGCTGGTCGGACCGACCCTACAAAAGGATTTGTTTGAAATCATAGTGAAATTTCGAAAGTACGCGATTGCATTCTCTGGCGATATAGAGAAGATGTACCGGCAGGTACTTGTACATCCTGAAGACCGTCCATTACAACGAATTTTATATAGGGATTCTACGGACGAGCAGCCAAGGGTATACGACCTTAAAACCGTAACGTATGGGACTTCAGCTGCACCATTTTTAGCAATCAGGACATTGCATCAAGTCGCACATGACAACAACGAAAAATTTCCTGAAGCTGCAGCGGTCATCACACAAAACTTTTACGTCGATGATCTAATGGCATGTTCAGCTGACGTGCGCTCAGGAATAGCGCTCAAGGATGAACTCTGCGGAATATTATTCAAGGCTGGATTTCATCTACGTAAATGGTCTTCAAACTCAGCAAGATTTTTAGAAAGTATTGACGCACAAGACCGGGAGCTGGTGGCAGACACTATCACAGACTCGTCGTAAACTATGAAGACTCCCGGACTGCTGTGGGACACATCGAAAGACAGTTTTAAATACAGCGTTCATCTTCCTGAAATGACACAGACTGTCACAAAGCGTGCAGTGTTATCGGATATCTCAAAAATATTCGATCCCATAGGTTGGCTCTCTCCCGTTGTGGTTGCAATGAAAATATTCATGCAGAAGCTCTGGGTGAAAGGCCTGGATTGAGATGAGAAGTTGCCAACCGACCTCTATAACCAGCGGATGGAATATCGTCAAAATATCAATACCATTCCAAGGTGGTTGGAGTACTCGAATGAGAAGAATGTCGAACTCCATGGCTTTGCAGATTCATCCGAATTGGCGTATTCAGCGGCAATTTATCTACGTGTTCAACGCAAGGATGGTGAAATCCTGGCAAACCTAATTACAGCTAAAACCAAGGTGGCACCGGTCAAGCAGATCACGCTACCAAGACTGGAACTGTGTGCAGCAGTGCTCATGACCAAAGTGATGACCAAGGTTCGCAAGGCTTTGAGCTTGCCTCAGGCGCCTACATATGGATGGACCGATTCTTCAATCGTACTGGCTTGGTTATCAGATCATCCACGTCGATGGAAAACATTTATTGCAAATAGGACAGCGCAAATAATCTAAATCATTCCTGCTGAACAGTGGCGTCACATACCATCGCAGCAGAATCCTGCAGACCTCGCTATCAGAGGCATATGGCCTGCAGAACTTCTCAACAACCAACTATGGTGGAATGGGCCGAATGTTTTGAAGCAAACAATTTCGTGCGACCGCACACCACCACCGCCTGATGATATCGACTTAGAAGAACGGAAAAAATCATTTCACACATCGTTATTGTGTCTGAAATTGGTATCATTGATCGGTATTCGAATTACACACAACTAATATGAATAACTGCGCTTTTACTCCGACTTGTGGCAAATTGCAAAGCCAAAAGGACTAAACTCGGCGCAACAACAGGGTTTCTAACAACGCACGAGCTACATCACGCACACAATGTCTTGGTGAAGAAAGCACAGACGGCATCATACGCGTCCGAGCTGCGAAGTCTTACCCAAGGTAATCAATTACCAGCATCGAGCAAATTGTCGCCCCTTTCGCCATTCATTGATGACAATGACTTGCTGAGAGTTGGTGGCAGAATTGTGAATGCAAATGTCAGCTACGGCCAGAAACATCCCCAGATTCTAAAAAAGGATCATCAACTGACGAAGCTCATCGTAAGGGAGTATCACGTCCGGTATTTGCACGCTGGAAACCGGCAGCTCTATTACCTATTGCGACTCCGCTACTGGATACCAAACGCTACATACGTTATAAAGCAGTGTGTCTTCAAGTGCACATCTTGCATGCGACAATGTGGCATACCGCATCAACAACAGATGGGAAATATTCCATCGCATCGCCTGGATCCTGGCTGTGCATTTTTAAATACCGGAGTTGAATTCGCAGGTCCAATCGAGGTACGCTCGTGGAAGGGACGCGGCTCTCGACTTTACAAAAGCTGGATCGCACTATTCGTGTGTCTTGTTACGAAAGCTGTTCACATCGAACTGGTCACCGAATTATCCAGTGCGGCATTCATTGCATCTCTGCGCCGATGCATCGCCAGGCGTGGTAAACCTTTGCACATGTACTCCGACAATGGTACCAATTTCGTAGGGGCCAACCAGCAACTATGAGACCTCTATCAGTTATTGAACACAACTACAGCACAAGATGACATCACCAGGAAGTTATCGGAACAGCAGATTCAGTGGCACTCTTCTCCACCCTCCGGACCACACTTTGGCGGGATTTGGGAAGCCGGGGTGAAGTCAGTAAAATATCACCTAAAACGCACGCTAGCTGACGCATCCGTTACTTCCGAACAGCTGCACACTGTGCTCTGTCAGATTGAATGCTGTCTGAACTCGCGCCCACTGTGCGCCAAATTTGAAGGCGATACTGACCCTCTGACTCCTGCGCATTTCTTGATTTTGCGATCGCCTGCTAGTATACCAGACGAAAACCTGCTGCACTTGAAAGAAAGTGCCCTCAACCGATGGCAATATCTGCATGGCCTTGTCCAGCAGTTCTGGAAGAAATGGTCGACAGAATTTATTACGCAACTGCAGTGACGACCAAAGTAGACAACAGAGTAGAAAAATTTGCAAGTCGACGATGTCGTCATCATAAAAGACGATAACCTACCTTCATCGCAATGGTCAATTGGAAGAATCACGCAGCTGCACCCAGGATCTGATGGACTTGTTCGAGTGGTCTCTGTGAGTACAGCTAAGGGATCGTACAAACAACCTGTTGTCAAACTGTGCCCCCTGTTTTTAGACGTTTGAAAGTGAGGCTTTCAAGAGGGGCCGGAATGTTCGAAACACTATTTTTTAATATCTTTATTTATGTACTTTTATTTGCAACTATGCAACTTTACGATTTCTATTGCTATGAATTGTAAGCGTTCTACGTCCAACTTAACTTCTTTTTTTTAACGAAAAAAAAACGAGTAAGGTGAATATGTGCAACATAGGAACGTTTAAATTCTATTGTTCAAACGAATAAGCACAACTAAATAAATATTTAACAACATTACAAAGATTTTAGCCTGACACATCCCTGTATTATAAAATAATTAACTGTACAAGCCATAGCCAACAGCTCTATTAATATTAAAATCTACACAAGGAATTAAATTCTCAGTGAACCTAATATACTCAACCCAAATTCAAGCTGGCAGATGGCTTCAGACTTATGACATGGACCACAATATGACTACATCCCAAATTTGACAAATTTATTATTTGGTTGTGCCTTGTGGTTGTTGTCAGATGTTCTATTGCACAGTTTTTGATGCCTGATCTTGGTCAAATGGTATTGAAGCATCCATCGGCAGTGCTTTCTAAGTAACACCACTATTGGAAATTGCATGACATCTAGTCTATGTGAGCAGCATATTCCATGAGAAAACCAATATGTGTATTTTTTATTTGTTTCTGTTACACAGGAGACAACTATTTGTTTGTCTACTATTGTCTTGTATGACAGATGGATGGAAATATGTCTCCAAATACTTTAAAATGTATTTGGCAGATCTGGAAAAATATATTAGAATAATTTTTAAGGAGAAGCTTTGTTGTGTAGTTTGGTTCCTAAATGAATCTTTAGGAATCCAAATCCAAAGAACCCCCTTCACCAAAGTCTGGTTGCAGTTTGCGCGGTTAAACTTTTTAAGTCTAGCCGGTTTGCAAACCGTAACCCGGAAAGTAACGGGAAGCTGCAGCTTCTGCATTTGGTATATCCCCACCGTCATTTTCAGTGCTATTGTTATTAACTCTCATTCCGTCGTGAATATTAGAATTGTCAAAATTGTCCGGACATACGCATAACTTTTCAGTAGTTTCGTCATACGCATACTTGCGTTAACAAAATCAACTTGGCCGAAAATCCTACAGCCACTCAAAATGCACACACCAGTACACACTACATACCAGTACACACTACAACCGGCCCGCTGTTGACAAAAGCAAATCCCTCGTCTTCGATTGCTATGATTGAAATTCGTTTCAAATTCAGAAATAAAGAAATAAAAAAGAATATACCCACATTCATATACTTGCACTCATATGCATGCCGTAAACCTGCAAGCAAGCATAAAAACATTCGCACATAGTAGTAAACACACACGCACATATATAACGAAAAAACCAGAATGTGTATCTACAGGTTTTGCCCTTGCATTGCCGAGCACACTTCGGGTGTTGAGTTAATAATTTTGCCATAGTCAGCCACGCAATTTTAACTCATTTCGCTGAGTAAAGAGAACGATGTAATATCTTTGTAGTATATTGTCTTAGGCCGCACTCCATGGCGTATATAGCGCACTTTTTCCGGAACAAATTCATCGAAAAGTTGCTTAATGTGAGAATGCAGGTACTGCACTTTGTCATTTATTATGGTCATCATGAATCCATTCCAACTCAAAACATTGCTGTTGAAGTCCCCTGCCACCCACAATACTTTCAAAATTCACAAACAACCATTGCATATCAATTTTGCGATTCGGTCTAGAAACACAACCAACAAGTGGACTCTCAACACCATTGTAAACACTTAGGAACAAATATTCAATATTCACTATCAATACCCGATTTACTGTGGATATGGCAAGCAATGTCATCCCGCACAAAAATAGCTACCCCCCAGCATGGCTCGCTCTATCAGATGGAAACAGCTTGTAACCATTAACTCTGAACAAGTTATTCTGCATTGATGGCACAATCCAAGTTTCCGAGACACAAATCAGATCTACCTCTGAACCATCAAACAAATATCTAAATTCATCAATTTTGTTAAGCAAGCCCTGTGCATTAATCTAGCATATTTCAATTCTGCTAAGAATACGAATCATATTAAAGTTACTTTCATTTATAACGACTCTTTTTATAGCTGGGGTAAACTCAGCGGCTTCCCGGGGTCGTATACAGAAAAATATAAAAATCCTGCGAGCTAAATTCGTTTCAGTGTATTTATTCAAAATACTGATAGTTGACTGTTGTTAGTCCTCACTTAAAACAAATCTACTTCCTTAATTCTATATTTGTGCAAATAAACTTATTCAATGTGTACCTGTTTTCATGTCTCTACGTCCCGGTAAGTGTGTGTCTCAGTGATTCAGTGGGAGAACGATTAAAAACCAGATGTTCTCACTGAGTCCCTATGGTTTCTGTACGGCGTATGACTTAGTGGGAAAACGATTAAAAACCAGAGGTTCTCAGTAAGTCCTTAAGTCTCGGTGGCGTATGTGTCTCAGTGAGAAAACGATTAAAAACCAGATATTCTCACTGTGTCCCTATAGTCTCTGTCTGTGTATGGCTTAGCGAGAAAACGATTAAAAACCAGATGTTCTCACTAAGCTTTCTGTGTTCGTAATGTACTTTGTGTGGCGTAGAGCTGTTGCTAGTCAGGATGTTGTTGATCGACGAAGAGACCTACTGCTTGGGCCACATGGTTTATATAGCCCAACTGATCACAGCGGCTGCTGCATGTTGTTATTGGCGGGCCACCGTTGTGTAACTTTACTTCCGTTGGCCGGCCTCGCTTTCTGCTAATCGCCTCGCTTGTTGTTGTTGTGGCCAGGCTTGTTGTTATTGTAACATTTTGCCTTTGGGCCACCTTCTTCTCATTCCAACTGGTATAATATGCTGCTGGTGATCTGTGCTCCAGCCACTGCTGCGCTAATTGGTTACAACGTAAGTAGCTTTTCGTTAAATTTCTAATGCAGTTGCTTCGGTTTGAATTGTGGGCGTTTCCTTGATGCAACTGTTCGGGTCTATTATCCGTGATGTGTGAGTGGATATAGCTGCATAGCGACTCTGTCACCTGTAGTGTGGGCCAAAATTTCCACTGAAGATTTTAATCCTCACACATTGGAATTCAGTGAAGACTTAATTAAAGTATGCATATTTGCAGTAAGCAAGTAAAGGCATGGCAATACCGGCACTATTGGTAATCTCTGTGCCCAAGAGTAGCTTTCAAAAGAATTTGAAGTAGCGCAATGAATTGTGGATGATCGTGCAAACTAGTGACTCACTTAAAACAATATATATGAATTTTACATCCAAACGCCTAAAATAGTACATATTATAGCGCAAATAAACAATGCAGCAATTTAAACTTCCATCTACAAAATTTAGTGGAGAGAAATCAATTAAGCAGTAGTAAAAATTGTGATTCTCTCCACGAAAAAAACTGAGTCTATGTGCTTTTCCCCTTTACTGTCTGTGTTCTTTCCATATACCAACCCCTCAAAGTAAAAACCGCGAACAATTGTTTTTCCTTTTTCAAACCGGCTGCCTCAAGCATTATATCATAATTTACCTTTGTTAGACATTCGTTAATGTTAATTGGGACAGTAGGGTTGAATCCAGCATGCTGTAATCGTAGGGTACCATGTGTCTCATATTTAAAAGTCGCAATAGACTTTAAGACGAAGTTCTTGTCGTAGGAAGTTGCTAGTTTTACCAGTGTAACAGGATCACCGGTAGAGTTTTTATTGTCAAAGCCTGTCACTCTATAAGCCGCTCTTACTACAGGCGGCGTGATACCAACTGATGTACATATAGTATCAAATATTCCAGGTAAATCGTCCTGTGGGCTGCATGGGATACCGCATAACCGTAAGTTACAGGCAATAGCGGCATTGTCTTGTTTTGCCACCTTAGATTTTAAGGCCTGAACTTCGGCCCTATGACCTGAAATAATGCTAGAGTCAGTTTTTGTCTCACACTGCTTCACTCGCTGACACACTGCATCCAACTCCCCTCTCAATGTAGCGACCTCCAGGCAAACTGTCTCGGCAGCAACAATTCAATATTTTCAAATTGCCGAAGAGAAGCTTTGATGTTCGAGGTCTCCGCGGCTGTTTCACTAATTTTTTGCATTACTTGGTCTTCTGACACATTCAATGCAGAACGTAGCTCAGCAACGATGCTCTCCTTCTGCTTATCCATTCCGCATTGTAATTGCTGCATAACAGTACCAATCGACAGGTTCTCTTTACTAGGCACAGGTTGCGGAGTAGCCGGAGACGAAGCGACTTTACATATGGTTTTGGTTATTGTATTCATGTTACGGACTTCTTTCTGCATCTTGAAATGTTTCAGAGAATAATGTACGAGTATATATTTGTGATCACATATTTCTGTCTATATCCACTTGGTTATCATGAAACAATCTGAGTGTATTTTATTTGGTAGGTTTATTTGGCTATTGTTTGTAACTTTTGTATGTGATTAAATCAATCAAAAACTTAGCGGAAAAAAAAACACGTCCGAGCTTATTGAAGTATGATTTTACATTATTCCATTAGATAAGGAGTTGATAAGAAATTGGATGATAAATAATTTTAGAATAAGCTTGAGGGTCTTCAATTTTTTAAATTTATTTTTATTTATTTTTATTAATTTTTTAAATTTATTTTTATTTTGCCTGAGCTAAAGAAAGAAATGTACATATTATTTTTTTAATATATAATCACATACATGTAATCTTTTATAATTTCCGTTCCCACAAATTACCAGACGCAAACGTCAGCGCATTCCTTTAATTGCGATTTTAAATTTAATAATAATTTTTAATAAACAAACTTCTAGAGTAGAAGCATGAAGCAACAACAAGTAAATGTGCTTATTGTGCACATTTGTTCTTTCTCGCCACCAACTCTTATCGTTAATTTTTAAGTTCAAATTGAATTAAGAGATTTAATAAAGTCAGTTTCTAATAAAGACTCAAAGACAACGGAACTAGTTGTTTTAATTATTAATGGCGCAGTCGGTAAACGAAATAGAGAAATGATCGGTTAGAAAAGGAAAAACTATCATTGAAATAAAATAAAAAGTCTAAGGTGCGGTATTTATAAGTAACTAAGTGTGAGAAAAAAAAAATAAAATAAAAACAATTTTGAATTAACTTTTAAACAAATGCCAGAAATAATTCGTACGCAAAATAAAGAAAACAGAAAAACAAAACAATACATAAATAAACAAGCACTTTAAAACGAAAAAAGAGAGATAATAATAAAGCGAAAGAAAGCGTCTTTTACCTAAAATAATAAAAATAAGTCAACAAGAAAGAAAAGAGATCTATAACATAGAAATCCTAACTAAGAGGCCAACATTTCCCAAATCATCATCCAAATCAAAAGAAGGAAGGAAGCATCAACGTTAATCATCTTCTAAAACTCAGAAGTTTAAGCAAAGAGTTTAAGCCAACCTAGAGAAGAAGCAGAATTATTTTTAATAAGTAAAGTAATATTTTTTAAGATAGTATTTAAGTTAATTATTAAAAGAAATAGTTAGAAATAATAATAAAAAAAAAAAATTGATCAGTTTGAGGTAGCTAGGAAGTGTATTTGTTCGATAAAACAATTTAATGGAAATACGTCAGACCTACCAAACTTCATTAAGCGAATAGAATCATTAGCCTCCATTATGGAACCCCTGACAGTAGAGCTGAAAAGAATTTGATTGGGTTACATAGAAGACCGATTAGTATTTAGGGCTAGAGACTCTCTATCCAGGAATGGCCAAGTCCAAACCTGGATGGGATTACGAGCAGTGCTAATTAGGGAACATGGTGATCATACACCGAAAGAGAGAATTTTAGACGAAATAACTCTGTGTCGATGCACAGATGGAATAAACAAATTTTATTGTAAATTAAATGAACTTCTAGTTAGACTTAACAATTCCTGCTTGCTTGATGACAGCTTAACGACACTTCAAACTACAAGGAATAAAAATATGGTTTTAGAGACATTTAAACGAAACTAACCTGAGCCAGTAAAAGGAATAATCATTAGTAGAAATCCAGCTACCATGGCAGAAGCTTATACAATAATAGAAGAAAATGGTTATTTAAATTTTTCCGGACTCTCATTCAATAGTGCAAATCGCCATAATAAGAAACAATTTCAAAGCAATAATACTGATGGCTATAGAAGAAATGATTCGGGAATAAGAAATTTTCGTTATCCACAACGAAGTGGAAACTTTCGTCAAATGGATAGTTTTCAGCCAAATAATCAGAATCTAGGATATAATTATAGAAATAATGCAGGGCAAGGATCTTCGCAATCACGTAGAGGAAATTTTTCCGGACAATCGCGAAGGTTAAACATACCACAATACGCTTGAAATGAACCAGATCAAGCAGTGGCAACAATGGACATTTCGAACACTTTTCAAAATTTTTGGACAGGGGGCCTTCCAGATACATGCCCTATATCGATAGCCCGATTAGGAAACTTCGATTTATAATAGACACTGGGGCAGAATTTAGCATTATTAATCCTGGAGTATATAATGAAAAATGGAAATCGCCCATAAATATAACACTTAAAGCATGTAAAAATGACATAATATTTGGAAAAAGTATACAATACCGCTTTTTAAAGAGTTTGGACTCGAAAACTTTTACGTAGACTTTTTAGAATACAATTTCGCTGATAGATTTGATGGACTCATAGGCAATATCATTTTAGTGAGCCTTGACGCCAATATTTCCTACAAAGACCGAGTAATTTCGACAGAAAACAGCATAATTAAATTATTCTTTAACAGAGAGGAGGAAGAATATTACAGTCGTTCTGTTAATGAATCAGGCAAGTGAAGAAGCAAATATTTTTCATAACACTATACAGTCAAAAGATTTGATGCAATACATGAATGTAAACCACCTTAACGAAAGGGAAGTGAAAAGCTTGAGAGGTTTACTTTTTAAATACACAAATACATTTTATAAAGAAAATGACGATTTGACTTTCACCAATGAAGTTAAACATAAAATCAAAACTACGAACGACGTTCCAATTTATACTAAATTATACAGATATCCCCAGATACATAGGGAAGAAGTTGACAGACAAATAGCAGAAATGTTGAAGCAAGGTATTATAAGACCTTCTCGAAGCCCGTATAATGCACCTATATGGGTAGTACCCAAAAAGAAAGACAACTCAAACGTTCAGAAGTGGCGTATAGTCGTTGACTATAGGAAGCTCAATGCTTTAACTGTCGATGATAAATTCCCCATGCCAAACATGGAGGACATGTTCGACAAATTAGGACGATGTAATTACTTCACCACGATTGATCTGGCCAAGTGTTTTCATCAAATAGAAGTGGATCCTCTGGATATACCTAAGACAGCATTCTCTTCTTCGACAGGGCATTATGAATTCTTGAGGATGCCCTTTGTGTTAAAAAACTCTCCCTTATCTTGATGACGTTTTGGTATTTTCAACATCTATTGAAGAACACTTAAATTCTCTAAGACTGATTCTTCAACGCTTAAGTGAAGTTAATCTCAAGATACAACTCGACAAATGTTCATTTTTACAGAGACAAACTGAATTTTTGGCACATTTGGTTACTGATAATGGTATTAAACCAAATCCTCAGAAAGTAGAGGCAATCCAAAAAATAGAGCTACCAAAAACAGAAAAAGAAATTAAATCATCACGTAAAATTAATTGAAATTACAGATAGAGACGAAGCCTTAAAAATAATAAAAGACGAACACTTGAAGAACAATCATCGTGGCATTAATGAAGTATTTGGAAAGCTGAAATTTAAATATTACTTCCCTGGATTGGTGAACTTAATAACTTAATTTATAAATAATTGCGAAGTTTGTCAATTTGCTAAATTCGATAGAAGACCTGCAAAAGTTCCATTTCAGGTGAATGAATCACCAGGCTGTTTTAACGATATTGTCCACATGGATATTTGGTTCCCATTTCGAAACGTAATGTTTTTAACAACTATAGATAAATTTTGAAAATACGCAACAGTACATAAACTAACCGATAGAACGTGGCTTTCTATACTAACTGCACTCAAAGAAAGAATAAGATTTTTAGGGAAAATGAGAAAACTTGTCTATGACAATGATAGGTGCATGCTTCACGAATCTGTTAAATTGTTTTTAACCGAAAATAGCATTGAAACTCATGTAACGACCGCTCATCACAAGACGGGTAACGCGGACGTCGAACGTCTACATGGCACACTAAATGAACACATTCGAATTATTACAGCTGATACAACGGTGACAGATGAAGATACTGAAGACAAAATACATAGGATAATTACAATTTACAACAACAGTATTCATTCAACGACTAAACTACGACCCATTGATTTTATTGAGAAAAATTTCGACAAGGAAAAGATCCAAGAGCTTGCAGAACAATTTAGGAGAGAAAAAAGTTAATAGATTAAACGAAAATCGAAACAAAAATTTTGATTTGACCGATACAATTGTACGGAACAGAAACATACAGAAAAATAGTCCTAAATATAGACAACTCTTACAGTTCAATAAAGACGGTAATTATGTAATAGACACTAGTAATAAGAGAAATAAGAAATACTACAGAACTCAAATGAAACGCAGGTTCAATCAACAGATTTAATGTTTTTGCAGAATGGACTTCTTCACTATTATCATACTGATGCTGGTGGCAAGATCAATAGCAAACAAAATTGAAACTTATCAGATAAATCCAGATAATGGATTTGTGATTTATAAAATGGAACCCGAAGCAGTGGTAGACAAATACTTTAATGTGTTGCATATTGTGGATTTGGAAGTTTTCGAAATTTGCTTAGAAAAGACAGAAGAAAATTTGGTAAAACTTAACCTCGTTGACGAACACGATATCGACTTGATTCAACGAGAAATTAAATTGGCAAGAACAGCTCTATCAACACTAATTCCACACTCCTATAGAAACAACAGAGCAAAAAGAGGACTGATTAACATTGGTGGATCGTTTTTAAAAATGTTATGGGGAACAATGGACGATAATGACGCAACGGAAACTTATAATCATCTGACAACATTAGACGACAACGCAAAACAGATAACTGACCAAATGAACAAACAAGTGGAAATCAATAATGAACTAATTAAGAATCTTGATACTGTGGTGAAAAGTGTTAACAAGCAGCAAAATAAATTGAATCAGTTTTTGTCAAATATTACAGCTAGAACAAACAAAGCCCTAAAGGTTGTGGAAAAGTTTAGGTTCGTTTTGCAAACATATGCCGATCTTAATATTCTGAATAAACAGATGATATACTGACTGAAGAAGAATAGATTAGATACAATATAACGGTGGAAACTTTACCTTACCTTAAAACAAGCATAATGTTTTTTGAAAATAAATTAGTTTTCGTGCTTCAAATTCCGAAATTTACAACATAAACATACTTTAAGGCCCTCATTATACCGTTTCCAAATGATCGCTGTGAGGAATTGGACTTGTCAATAGAAGAAGTATTGGTGCAAGGTAATATGGTATAGAAAAACAGAGAAAACTTAATGGTAAAGAAATACCTTTTGATCCATGATAACAATTGTGTAAGAGATTCTTTCAAGCAGAATAATGATTGTAAAGAGCCAATAATTAAAGAAATTAAGGCTTACCTTGTTATAACAAAGTTAATTGAATTTACCAAAATAGATCACAATTGTAATGATCAGCCATATTTTGTTAAAGGAAATAGTATTATTAAGTTTGATAACTGTAAAATAAAAGAGCTTGTGTTTGAAAATTTGTTTCATAGATTTAGTTATGGAGTACTTATACCTTTGAACTATGTAAATTTTACAAAGAACATTAATAACTTTACTTTGGAAGGAATTCATCTACAAAGTATTAAGAATAGTGAAATCATTCAGTACATTGAATTTAAAAATAACGTAGCACAGGGTACTAATATAAGTTTGGTTCTTATACTTTTAATAATAATTGTAATTTTAACCATAAAAATTAACTGTTGTAAAGTGAGAAAGAACAAAATAGAACTACAACTGAAAGACTACCCTGAACCATTTGCCCGGAGAGCAAACACTAAGGGTGGGGAAATCACATACATGTAATCTTTTATAATTTCCGTTCCCACAAATTACCAGACGGAACCGTCTTTTGCATAACGCGTGAGGTATGCGTTGCTAAACCGAAACAGCGCGTTTGCTAAATTTATTAATTGTTCTTCAAAGAACGGCATTTTTACAAATTTTAAATAAAATGCCATTTGTTTGGGTAATTGGAAATTTTATTATCAACAGTGTTGCGGAACCTTTTGGAAGAAAACGGCTAAAATAGCAGTCGGGCTTTTTGAACGCGATTACGATATTTGTAAAAAATTACGCATTTCGAATTGCTTCATATAATTACATTGTTTCTACTTTAACTGTCAAATGCGCGACCGACCTAACGCGTCATTGTGATATATGTAACTTTCAACCGCACGGATTTTGAGGTGGAGAACGTTGCTTATATGAATTTGAAGTTGAATACAAAGGCAAGGAAAATAATGTCACTGACAAAAAGATATTGATTCAAAGGAAAATGAAGAAAACTATGGTATTAAGTCTCTGTTTCTAAATTTGATAGAAACGGTGAATTCAGCAATCGAATATCTAAATAATCATTTACTGCATGAATAGTAAACAAATATAAAACTCAAATACAGGTGGTGAAAAGTAAAACAGTTGAAAGCGAAATATTATACAAGAAATACCGAGTAGATTATACAGCCCAATCTGATGTACCTTACAGATCTATTTACAAAATATATAAAGAAGGGAACAATAGGAATTCATTCAGAATTAACGAATTAATCTATACAATATCGTTCAAGAAAAACTAATAAGCTTATTTTCAAATCACAGTAAAATGAAATTTATTAAGTGTTATACAAGGCGTTAGACATGAGAACAGAGGAATAAGTTTTGGACGGAAGGAAATCATAGGGGTGTGCTAAAAAATTATGAGCTAATTAAAACCAATTATTTTTATCCTAATCTTAAAAAAGCGATCAATAGATTTATCAATAAATGTGATGTGTGGAACGAAAACAAATACGCGAGGAAACCGTTGAAAATTTTTTTTAATTACACCGAGACATAATAGTCCCAATGAAATAGTACAAGCCGACGTTTTCTATTGTTTTCGCACATGTTTTTTGACGACTATCGACAGGTTTACTAAACTAGCTTTCGTACACAAATTACCCGATAGAAACATGATCACCATTAAAATTAAACTCCAAGAAAGGTGGGCTTGGCTAGGAAAACTAAAGAAATTAGTAATGGACAACAAATTCAATAAATCGCTTATAAAACTATTCTGCCGCAAAATTACATAGTACCCCACTTCACCACTCCGAACATACACACTGGTAATGCAGATCAGAGAATATGAGAAATGAAACTTACTTATACATTCACAGAATACACTTGTTTAGCTGGCAATTTTTTCGCTACTGGATGTAAACAAATCAATTTTTCATTCCCCACTGGATGTAAATAAACTGGTGAGTTTCGGAAAAAACACTATTTGGGGTTATCGTTCGTTAATATCTTAATACTATTCTCATTCCAAAAAGTACCAAATTCAATTTAGTGAATACTATTTCTGATTAATAATGTTGATCATTACTAATATTAAGTACACTACTCTAAAATAAATTTATTAAAACTATTATTTAATTCTTATATTAATTTATAATTTTTTGGCTTGTTTATTGTTTTTAATGAACTTAATGCCAACAAAAGTACAAAAAATTAAAGAAAATATTTATCTATTATAATAACATATTTATCTATTATAATAAAATATTTATCTAGTATCATTAAACTATGTTGTTAAACTTACTTTAAATGTTTAGTAATAAATATAAGAGAAAAAAGCAGCACAATTCTGTCCGTATATTTAATTAAATAAATGTTATATACTTTGTTTTTGTTTTGAAATAACTATTTTTGAGGGCATTTTAATTTCAATTCATAGCTAAAAATCGAATGAATATAAAATATATTGCAGGCAAATTACAATGTATTAGTCAAATTATGAAATACCAAAGCAGAAAGCAGTATATAAATATATGAATTCTGCATAATTTTGTAAATGAAAATATATATATAATGCTTCTGCGAAAGCATGTCTACATTTAACAATGAACTCAGTATTATTTTAAATATAACCAGTATTATTTAATATATCAACCTGAAGGCAATTAGAGACTAGAGTCTTGTGATTTACACACTTGGGTCTTTTTGTATAATATAATTTTTTGTTTACTATATACATAAGGACATATGCTGATATGAGCGAAGCCCCCTAAACCAGTACAAAAGTTAGACTACGGGTTACATCTAGACTACTATGTATATGAATACTATATGAACTATGTATATTATACATTGGAGACATCTGAGGCAGAGCCTAGAAGCAAATAAACCATATTATTCGCATCATTCCAAGTACAAACAAATATAAAACAATATCTACGATGCAACAAACAAAATAAAATATGCCACATTGAACGAGGACTCATAAATGACTATATCAAAGGAGTATATTAAAGGAGATTTCGAATGGATCTCAATCCTTTCTGGACTACCTTATCTGTGCAATTTTGAACGAGACTTGTTCTATTTATGGATAAACCAGAAATTGTTTAATTAAAAACAGATCTATAACTATCCTGAAGGTTCATTTATATTCAGTTAAATGTATTGAATCAGGTTTTTACAGGATGTAGTTTAAAAAATATAACTACATTATAATAAGTACCAACCACTGACACAACATGAAATAAAACAAGAAAGTGCTTAAAATATGAATTAATAATGAATTCAGTATTATAAAATATTTAATTAGCACGATACTGATATAAGAACATTAAATTTAACAAGAAACTGTTTACCAACAATTCATTATATTTACTAAAATCAATAGATTTATTTTTAGATATGTAATGTATAAAAAAAACTAACTTTCATTAATATATATATGGAACTGGCCAAAAAAAAATTTAAATATTGTTGCATACAAATTTTCTTATTATTATTATTTTGTATTATATTTTCATTCCGTTTTACTAATAAAAGATACTATAAAGTGATAAACTCTTTTATTCTGATTGTTCCTTTTTTTCTTTTCCTACTACAATTTCGTAATATGAAATTTTTAGTACAATAGCACCCGTTTTTATGTTGGAGCTGCCTTTTTTGAGTGTCCATCTGAGCATTAGTAAGTTTAAAAAAATCATAGCAATGTTTTCAATCCGGGCAGAATATAAAAGGTTTAAAGGTTTCATTCAAAAGTATAACCCTAGATTTATTAGATATCATAACATTTCCTGACACCGTATTTATGTTCGTAAGTGTAGGTGTATTTACATTTTGTATGTGCTTTTCAATCTTTTACAAGTTTAATATAAATTTTTGAAGTACCGGTATCTATTAAGATCTTAAAAGCTAGTACTCATTCCCCAATCACCTTGCACTCATAATTAATTATGGTGTAAGGAATAATATAATAATAATAATAATAATAATAATAATAATAATAATAAGATCTTCAACGTAATGACATTGTTAAGCTTCATCTCTATATATGGAAGAGAAGAGGTCTTAATTTAAAAAAATTACTTCGTCAAAAAATTACTCTTCAAATTCGGATCTCGTTCTCTTGCCTGTCATTTTCTGTTTGTTGAATATGGTCGATTCTTTGAATTTTTGAAATAGCACCTTTATTAGAATGCTCCGTATTCTAATTCGATTTTTGAAAAAGCTGATCATTCGGATTAAGTTGCCGAGAATGTGGCGCACGGTTAGTGTAAGCTGATCGGAATTTCCCTGAGAAATTTTGACGTTGGGAATTCTTTCTAAAATAGGACATGGATGGACTTCCAACTTCCATTGGTCTATATGATTGATAATTTTGAGGGGGTTGTGTATTTTCGGGATTGGTTTCTATTGATATGATGGAGATGGAGTGAATTGGTGTTGTGCATTTTGAATTGTAATTGGCAAGAGAGATGAACTGAACCGTGGAGCTCTAACTGGAACTCTATTATTAGAGTCAGTATTTTTGTAACGAAACTGTTTGCAAACTGGTATAAAGAAAGAGTTTGCAAACTGGTATCTCCACTGATTGCTTTCTACTTCTTGTGCCATCGCAAGACCAGCTGGTAAATCCGTGGGCCCCTTAGAATAGATAATATTCCCGAATTTCAGATCCAGTCCAGAAATGAAGGTGCGGAATGCATCTTTCCTGTATTTTTCCAAAAAAGCATCGATCAAGTTCTGGTCTTCATAGCCCATCATTACTTTTGTTAAGGGTTAATTGCTTCTCTACTTTGTTATAAAATTGTGCAACGTGCAATCGCCCCTGTCTCTGTATATTTAATTCCTGTTCCAGAATGTGTAAGGGTTATCTATCGACATATTCTTGGTCAAGTCTTCGCAAGATTGCATCAGAATTAAGCACTGTATTATATTCGGGCAGAACTTGATCAGTTTTTTCTATTATTTTAGTTCTAATAATTAGCAAAGCCTGAGCATACGATGCTGTTGGCTTTTAAACTTTGTCCATGTAAATAAATAAGCATCGCCAAGATGGGTATTTCGGGACTGTATTAACTGTGTCGAGTGAAGAAGGGTGGCGTCCACATCTTCAAATACTTGTATGTTAGCTCCAGATTCAAAATTTAGAATTCTTGTATTTATCCTTCGTGTTTCTGCGTGTTCCGCCTTCGGTCGCTGTAGTGTTGCTATTGTAAATATTTATTTGTACTCCGCCTGCTTACTGCTTTGCGCTTGCGATCGGTTGATGTGTTTCTGTTTCTCAGTGTTCTGCCTTTCGTTGCTGTATGGTTGTTCTTGTTATGAATATTTATTTGTACTGGTCGCTGTAGTGTTCAATATAACACTTTACGTTTCTGAGACACTTAACCTTTACGCTTATTGGACCGCAGCCACTCACAATAAAGGAGTACCAGAGACGACAAATAAAGCAGAAGGAGCTAGAAAAACATCCATCCCACCGAGCGAGAAGAAACTACTGAAGAAACGAGAAGGGCTGTTAACCAAACAGAAACGCCAACTGTCCCACCTACTTTCCCTCGTTAGAGACGAAACAACCCATCTCCGTTGAGGAAATTGAAATAATCAAACTCGAAATCAAACATAGAAGAAAGAAGTAAAATCGCATGCATGGGAATAACTTGGCGCATGATTGGAAAAATCGACACGCCAACGATTGAAGACTACAACGACAAAAACACAATCGACGACGAAACTGTATAGATGATTGAAGAGCTCGAAAAATGGAAAAAGCCAAAACAAGTCACAGCACCAAGATGCAACTATAAACAACAACCAGCTGTCAATGGAAATCACATACCCATCGTTACCGGAATCGTAATAGTTTAATTGCTAGTTATAATCATTGTAATAATAGCTTATAAATTAGATAAGTATTTCAAAAACTATGTCCATAAATATAAGAAAGACGCTAGCAGCAGTTTAAATAAGTAAATAAACAAAAAATAAATCTATATCTAAAGAAAAAATTGTCAAATTCACTGTTTGCTAAAATAATTAAATGTCTTAAAATATCATACCAAATATCAAATTTTATACTCTGATCCAAATGGAAACAAAATTGAATGCTTTAAAAGACATACTTACTACACTAAGAAAAAATCCGAACAGAATACATGCAAACAAAACAGTAACAGCAAAGCTTAGACTAATAGACACAATTAGAGACGAATTCAATAACATTCTAGAGACCGACAACGACAATAAAAATCGAACTGGAATAAAAATTACGTATTCAACAATAAAAACAATTGTATTAAATCAACTCATAGAAGAAACCAAATTAACACACAACATGGCATCTTTCACCATAGAAACAGCATCAAAATCTCTACCCACCTTTACGGGCCACTTCCGAGAATTAGATAGCTTTATAATTACCGCTGAGCTGATAAACCAATCACTCAACGAGACAAGACAGACAGATTTTTTAGAATATATCTACCATGCCAAATTAACTGCCAATGTAATAACAGCAATAGGAGGTTATACGAAACCAGAAAACTTAAACACACTTACCACTCTACTACAACAGAGGTACAAGGACGCGACAACAATACCACAGTTACAAGCCAGGTTGCCTTCGTGAAGAGCAGTCACCTTGTCGGGGTACGAAGGCTTAAGGGATTGCAATGACGCAATGGGTTAGGATGGCGGTGTTTCGGCTCTAATGGGATTACCCTAGCCGGACTGACTACTGCGGAGTAATCCAACTAAGAACTGTCTCCCTCCTAACCCAGGGTGTTCTTGGGATCGTGCCCATTGGATGTTGTTTTGCAGCCAGGAGGTTAATTAGGCTGTATCCTAACGGAGCTCCCCTTCCTGACACCAGGCCGCCTCAGGTAGTAACGGTGGCCTTGCTGTGGTACGTGGCGCTGCCACAGTTGACCAACCCATTCCCCTTTCAAATTTTTGGCTGCCTTAGCTTGATTAATCGAGCGGGTGGCCGTAAGAACCAGATGAATAATTTAAAAATAAAAAAACTGACGTGCGGTCTCTAAACGCTATTTCGGATGGGAATCCAAAATCCTCTGCACTCTCTGCGGCGGCTATTGTAGCTAAGGACGACGAGCCTGGCACAAGCAAAGCCACTTGCTGCGATAGTGTTGCTAAACAAGGAACCAAAAGGTTCTACTAGGTAAAAAGGGGTGCTCTCCGGACGGTGGAACGCTTGTCGCGGATCCCAGAGAAGGTGAGGACGGTGAAGCAGAAGGCTTCCCTCGAGTGGGCGACGAAAGTCGTGAAGGAGTCTCAAGCTCCAACACAACAGACTACAAAACGTCAACGGTCCCTAGAAGAGACAACCCACCCGGACCCAAAGAAGTTTAAAAAGCGCGGTACTGTCACAACGAAGTCCTTCAGCGAAGTGCTGAAATGACACCAGGTCATGGCGGTCATAGATCGTAATGACCCAGATGGCAGTATCGCTCTTGAGTGCTGGAAAAAGGTAGAAGTAAGCTTTCAAGGCTCTACCTCCAGCTTTCCCAGGTGGTTTTCCCTCTTTTCGCGACAGCGGATTGCATCAGGGCCACGTGAAGCTCATTGCCTGCGCGGATCAAAGGTCAGTCCCAGATGGCCATCTCCAGGATAGGGTAAGCATGGCCAGGCGCAAGGCTCGAAGTCGTACCTAGGGAGTTGATTCCTAGTAGACCTAGAGCGCGCGCGTGGATCCCAGCCGAACCGTCTGACCTTGAGGCTATCCTGGAGATTTTTAGGTTGAGCAACCAGCAGCTCCTGACTAATAATTGGAAGGTTACTAAGGTAGAGGAACCAAGAGGGGATTACCGGTCAATAACCCTTGTGGTGAACGCCGAATCGCTGGCTAGTCTATCGAAATCCAATTGGCTCGTGGGTTATGGCTTCTCATCCACAAGCCTTAAGGTCTACAAAAAGGACGAGCAACCGTCTTACACGGATCAAGCGGTATTGACTCCCTCAGGGGAAACTGCTGATCCTGCTGCTGCTGAGGACTCCGCCATGCATCCGAAACGCAGTGACTCTATGTCAACTGTGGGGGGTTTGGAGAGTCTCCTAGGGACAACCACACTCAGTGAGGAGGAAGTCCTTCTGGAGTCAGACTCGGAGTCTGAGGCTGATGTCACGGTGGTGGAGGTGACCAGCGCTACAAGTAGCAGAGATGCTACGAATAGTGCAGATTAACCTCCAGCACTCGAAGGCGGCGCCATGATATCTGGGGAAGCACGGATGTCAATGAACGAGGTGAGTCATTATATGAATATATTGTAACGACTAACCTTTCTGTATGCAATAAGGGGTCAGAACCCACTTTTATTACTGCTAATAGGCAAGAAGTCCTAGACTTAAACCTTGCCTCCGAATCAATTTTTGATCGGATCTCAAATTGGAGAGTTCTAGAGGAACATTCCTTTTCGGATCATAGGTTAATTCAGTTTGATCTTCTAGATAGTCTACCTAGCTCTAAGGCTTTTAGAAATGTCAGGAAAGTAAACTGGGACCTCTACAAGGTGACTGTAGCTAGACTACTACCTCAGAACCCCACAAGCACAAGCACGTGTGACGAAATTGATAGGTCTGTGGAGGTTCTAACGGTTGCTCTTAATAAGGCTCTATTGGTCTCTTGCCCCCTCAGTAGACCCAGGGGGAAACAAAAACCCACATTGTGGGTGGAGGAAATTAGGAGACTCAGACAAAACTGTAGGAGACTTTTCAACAGCGCAAAGAAGTCTAGAGATAGTGCAGACTGGGCTTTATATAAGGCAGCACTCAGAGCCTTCAAAAGTAAGCTTAGGAAAGCACAGAGAGAATCGTGGAGGAACTTTTGCGGTGACGTAGAAGATATCTCTGAGACGTCCAGGTTGAGGAAGATCCTATCAACTGCTCCAATGGTACCTGGTTACCTGAGGAGGGAGGATGGATCCTGGACTTCCAATAGTAATGAGACTCTAGAGCTTCTTCTGGAGACTCACTTCCCTGGTTGCTCGAGTACCATTCCGCGGAGAACGAATCCCAGCGGGAATGTAGTTGAAGTCAACTCAGACATAGTCACGAAGCCAAAATTGCAATGGGCTATCCATAGCTTGAAACCATTTAAAGCATCTGGCCCAGATGGTGTAGCTCCAATTGAAATTCAGCAGTCAGAAAATCTTACAATAGAGTGGCTGTTAAAGATCTATAATAGTTGTCTTGAATTAGCGTATATTCCAGACTCATGGAAGCATGTGAGGGTAATTTTTATACCCAAGGCCGGCAAAAGCTCGCACACAGCTCCAGGGGACTTAAGACCCATTAGTCTGTCCTCCTTCTGTCTAAAAATCCTGGAAAGGTTGTTAGATATTCATCTGAGGCTCACTATAGACAGACAGAAGCTATCAGTCTCTCAGCATGCCTACGTTAAGGGTAAATCGGTGGAGACCGCTTTACACTCCTTAGTCTCTAGGATTGAGTGCTCCCTGCACAACAAGGAGTTCTCCCTAGTGGCTTTCCTGGACATTGAGGGAGCTTTTAACAATATCAAATCAGACGCAATAGTCGGTGCGATGCGAGACTTGGAGGTGGAACCCGCCATTAGCAGGTGGATTGAAAACATGCTTAGTAGCAGGATAATCAATTCACAGCTGGGGGCGGCTTCGGCCAAGAAGTCCGTGTGCAGAGGCACACCTCAAGGTGGAGTTATTTCACCTCTACTCTGCAATCTTGCGGTAAATCAGCTGCTTGTTCGACTGGAGAGGGAAGGGTGCAAGGTGGTTGCGTATGGGGATGATGTTGCTATTAATATCTCGGCTAAATATATATCTACTTTGAGGGACTTGATGCAAAACATGCTGAACATTCTCTCTAAATGGACTACTGACTGTGGGTTGGGGGTTAATCCGACCAAGACTAAGCTGGTACTCTTCACTAGGAAGTATAAAATTCCTCAATTTATTGCTCCAAAACTAATGGGTGTAGATATTGACCTTGTCGAGGAGGCTAAATATCTGGGCGTGATCCTAGATAGGAAGCTGAATTGGAAGGCCAATATAAGCGAGCGCATTAGGAAGGCTCAGGGAGCTCTGTACTCTTGCAAAAGAGTCATAGGCAAAAAATGGGGGTTACAGCCTAAGGTAGCCTATTGGATATATACAGCTGTGGTACGACCAGTCCTTTTCTATGGGGTGCTTGCTTGGTGGACAGCCCTAAGTACCACCAAGCAAGTACCTAAGTAGGACAGTCCACATACAATAGGCTGATAACAAAGGTACAAAGAACGGCAGAGGTATTCATAAGTAGTGCCATTAGAACGACTCCAACGGAAGCATTGGATATTATGCTCAATCTGCTGCCTGTTAGGCTTTTTGGCGAAAATATGGCTGCAAACTCAGCTATCAGACTAAAAGCTACGCATCAATGGGATGCCAGGATTATAGGTCATGCGTCCATTTTAAGACATTTTGAAGGTATTCCTGACTCTTTCGACTCCATCACACCAATGTACGCCTTCAATGGTATGTGCAAGATCTCCATTCCCTCCAGGGACGAATGGAAGGATGGCATCCCCACTCATGTAGAAGGGGTTCACATCTACACAGATGGATCCAAACTACAGAGTAGGGTGGGAGGTGGTGTATTCTCAGAAGATTTGGATATTAACATGTCCTTTAGGATGCCCGACCACTGCAGTGTTTTTCAAGCAGAGGTCGCGGCTATAGAGGCAGCACTGTCTTAGCTAAGGAAGAAGAAGATATCTGGACTTGATATTTGCATTCTGTCCGACAGCCAAGCTGCTTTGCGCTCCCTGGATTCGGTTATTATCACCTCAAAAGCCGTCGAGAGCTGCCGCAAATCTTTAGACGAGATAGCTAAGCAGACCCGTCTGCATCTGTGCTGGGTTCCCGGTCACAGAGATATTCCAGGGAACTGCAAGGCGGATGAACTTGCCCGTGAGGGTACTACCATACCGATGGAACCAGATAGGTCGCAATTCGGTATTCCTATTGCCACATGTGAGCTCTTAGTAAATACAATATCCTTAGGAACAGCGGGCAGGCGCTGGTCTGAACTTTCAGGATGTAAAATAGCTAGAGAAACCTGGCCAGAGATAAATGTCAAGCGCTCTAAGGACCTACTGGCTCTAAATAGACAAAGCATAGGTCCCGTGATTAGCGTCTTAACTGGACACTGGACTCAAGGCACACACGGGTGTAGGCTGGGGATCGCCTCTAATGTGTCCAGCTTTGTCCAGAAGGAGGCGCACTTTCCTAGGCGACTACTTTTTGGACTCCTTGGGAGATATCTCAAAAAAAAAGATTAGCTCCATCAACAGCTTCATTAAAAGCTCCAAATGGCTGGACCTTTGAAAGGGATGGGACCTGCTGTCCCATGAGGTATCACAAAGGGTCAATGTTGGCCTAAGTGCGCCCTTTTCGGCTGGCCGCTTTACTTACCTACCCTACAAGCTAGATTATCCATTTTACAATAGAGAAATTAAGGAATTAACTCTTACAAGAAAAAATAATGGCAATAATAGAAAGTTTAAAAAGCCTTAACATATACAACTTAGAAGAAACAGCTACACAGGCATAAAAGAACGTGATAACAAAAAAAAATAAAGTGTTTGTATTGGACACTTTCAAGAAAGGATTGAATGAGAATTATAAAGCAACAAATTTTGCTGCACGATCTAGCAGAAGAAACAGAATTGGCACTTGAACTCGAGAGTGAATCTAGAAAAATGCCCAACACATCACAGCTGCTGCAAGTAAGACATAATTCATGGAACTCACAAGGTACAATGTCCAATTTCAACGCTTAACGCAAATAGCAATTCAAATTTCAGTCAAAGGAATAATAACTACAACAACACATATCCCAATATTCAAAATAACAACAACTCCAGGCACAACAACAGCTTTAATAGACACAGGTGCAGACATCTCATTATGCAAAATAACTAATAAATTAGCAAACCATGAATACTCTCCTGACGACAAATGCAAACTAACGGGCATAACAAATGAAGAGGTATATTCTGAAGGTCAAATAGAACTACAATTAGATATTGGAGAAGAATCCTGTAACCACCCTTTCCAATTAGTAAGCAAAACATTCCCAATACAAGATGGCATTCTAGGTAGGGATTTATTTGAAAAATTTATATGCAAAATCGATTATGAAACGTTTACAATTTCCGCGTACGTAAACAAACAAACAATAATTATACCCATGCAAACTAAATCCCATGATACTCAAAAGATAAAAATTCCAGCAAGAATAGAAATAGTACCAGCCATAAAATTGAACATAAATGAAGATAAGATAATTCTAAATAGAGAACTAAAAGAAGGCATATTTCTAAACAATTCCATAACACCCAAAAGTGGTATAACCCACATAAAAATTCTAAACACAACAAGCCAAAAGGTAACCTTAGACGGCATACAATTTGAAACTGATCACTTAAAAACTATGACATACTAAAGTACAGTACGCAGCATAACTACAATGAAAACAGACTACAGAAAATCATTGAAACTCAAAATTTTAACTGCACAGAAGAAATGACAAAAACCCAAGAAGTTTTTCATCTTGAAGACGAACCACTATCGACAAACAATTTTTACACACAAAACATAACGGCAGATGACAACACACCCGTTTACATTAAAAACTACAGACTGCCACACATACACACACACACACAGAAATTGTTAATGAACAGGTACAGAAAATGCTACAGGAGGATATCATTGAACCTTCAGTCAGCCCCTACAATGCTGCACTCCTTTTGGTTCCTAAAAAAGAACATTATTGACAAAAAGAAATGGAGACTTATAGTGGAGTTTATAAAACTGAATGACAAAATTGTAGATGATAAATTCCCGCCAACTCGACTAGAACACATTCTAGACAAGTTAGGCAGAACAAAATGGTTTTCAACCTTAGATATGAGCAGTTCATTTCATCAAATAAAACTAGAAAAACAATCACGACCATTAACAGCTTTTTCCACATCCAATGGACACTAGCAATTTAAAAGACTACCTTCCGGACTCAAAATTTCATCCAACAGCTTTCAGAGAATGTTAACAATAGCACTCTCAGGACTTGATTCAGAAGCATTCCTTTATGTAGATGACATAATAATCTATGGATGCAGTCTAAACCACCATAACCAAAATCTAATCAAGGTGCTAGGCAGACTAAAACAACATAATTTAAAAGTAAACGCAACAAAATGCAACTTTCTGAGACCAGAAGTCGTATATTTAGAACATTTGACTACACAAGACGGAGTTAAAACTGACCCAGCAAAATACGGAGACTGTTAAAAATTACCCAGAACCGAAAAACGTAGACGAAGTAAGAAGATTCGTTGCATTCTGCAACTACTATAGAAAATTAATACCAGAATTTGCAGATATTGCAAAATGTCTGAACTCCTTACTAAAGAAATCAGCCAAATTTGTATGTACAGATAAATGCCAAACAGCTTTTGAAACTCTAAAACAAAAATTAATAAACCAACCACTATTGCAATACCCAAATTTTGATAAACAATTCATATTAACTACAGATGCATCGAATATGCACTAGGCGCCGTACTATCAAAAGACGAAATAGGACAAGATTTACCCATTTCATATGCTAGCAAATCATTACAAAAACAAGATTGGATTAAGCCTGTAATAGAAAAAGAATTACTAGCAATACACTGGGGTATCAACTTTATCAAATACTATCTATATGGTCAAAAGTTCACAGTAGTAACTGACCATCGACCACTAATATAACTATTCTCTTATAGAAATCTTTCATCTAAAATCACCAGAATTAGATTAGACCTCAGTAACTATGATTTCAACATAGTATATAAAACAGGAAAAATGAATACAAATGCAGATGCATTGTCAAGAATACAAATTGACGCGAACATTCTGAAAGAAATGATACCGAAAGAAATAGATGAAAAAGCCAAAAGAACCCTAGTAGTCACGAGAGGCCTGGCAAATAAAAATAAAATAAATGAAGAGGCAAATAAAAATAAAGTAAATGAAGAGGCATATAAGAATGAAAATGAGAAATTAAGAAATTGCATATCTCAGGAAACTGATCACCTTCAAATATGGGAATGTAATAAAGGACGTCAAGAATATAAAAAAATTCCAATTTAATGTCGACAAGAAAAATCAAAGCTTTGAAAAAATGAATATATTTATTAAAAATGTTCTTGTGCACATAGGCGAAAGCGATAATTCACCGAATCAAGATTCGACTCTGAAGAAGCTCCGACCTAGAAATAAAAATATAAATGAAAATATAAAGCATGCAGGAATCAATGATAAATCAGCGAGACTAGACTCGATTCTGAGGAAATTTATATCCAAAATAAAGACGGAAAATATTAAAGAATTGGCAATTGCAATTAATGATGAAATATTCAAGACATATACAAAAGAAGAATTTAAAGAAGCGTACGCAAAAAATAAAAATTAATAGCAAAAGCCCTCAGCTAAAAATACTAATATACGATGGCGGATTGATATTGAAGCTACATAGCGCTAGATGGCAGCACAAACACAAAAACTTTTTTTTAGAAATTGCGATCTGCCAAACGTCAGCTGTTAAAATTTCACCCAAATTCATCGATTAGTATATTTGCTGTAGTCGTTTGAAGTAAGCAACTTTTTTGTTTCATGAGAAATGGAAAAAAGCAAATTTCGTGCAGTGATTATACACTATTATTTGAAAGGGAAAACGGCGAAAGAGACAAAAGAAAAGCTCGATAAACATTACCGTGCATCTGCTCCGTCAGATTACATGGTAAAATATTGGATTGCTGAATTTAAACGCGGCCGAACAAGCACTGCAACAATACCATCAACAGGAAGGCCAAAAGAGGTGGTTACTGAAGACAATATCAAGAAAATCCTCGATATCGTTATGAATGATCGCCGAGTTTTTTTGGCGTCGATTAATAACTGTTGATGAAACGTGGGTCCACCACTACACACCTGAAACCAAAAATCAATCGAAACAATGGGTGGAAGCTGGTGAAAGTGCTCCGAAGAAGGCGAAGGCAGTGAAATCGGCTGGCAAGGTTATGGCCACTGTATTTTGGGATGCACACGGAATATTGCTCATCGATTATCTTGAAAAAGGATCCACAATCAGAGAAGAGTATTATCGTGCATTATTCAATCAATTGTTTGATGCAATCAAGGAAAAACGACCACATTTAAAGAAGAAACGCATTCAAGACAACGCACCGGTTCACACAGCATTAGATACGATGTTAAAATTACGTGAATGCTCTTCGAATTGGTTAATCATCCACCTTATAGTCCAGATTTAGCTCCTAGTGACTTTTTCCTGTTTCCAAACTTGAAAAAATGGCTCGCTGGAAAAAGATTCATCTCAAGCGACGAAGTAATTTCCGAAACTAACGCGTATTTTGAGGGGTACCCGAAATCGTATTATTCAGATGGTATAAAAAAGTTGGAATATCGTCTTACTAAGTGTGTCGAAGTAAAAGGAGACTATGTTGAGAAATAAATGGTTTTTGAAAAAAGAAAACGTTTTTTTACCACTTAGGTAGCTTCAATATCAATCCGCCCTCGTATATACCTCCAAAGAGAATAACGGAAGATATTTCAAAATACTAATAGATGAATGTCACAAACCAAAAAAAAGTATGAAAACTCTACTCAAATTAAAACAAAGATACATTTGGAAAAATATGGACCAAATTGTAAAGAAATTCGTATCCAAATGTGTCACATGCGTGAAGTGTAAACAAACAAGACACATCAAAGAACCACAAACCATAACAGACACCCCTAGCACAAGTTTCGAAGTCATATCAATTGATACCACTAAAAATTTAATCGAATACCGCTACATACTGACCATGCAGTGCGAGCCGACGAAATTCGTAATAGCACACCCAATGACAACAAAAGACGCACACACAACAACCAAAACACTAGTTGAACAATTTATACTCAAATACGCACACTTTAAAATACTTAAATCTGACAACGGGACAGAATTTACAAACGAGCTAATGGCAAACATATGTGCACTGCTCAAAATACAACAAAAATTTTCGACACCGTACCACCACCAAACAATAGGCTCAACAGAACGGAACCACTGAGTTTTGAATGAATTCCTACTGACATCGACAAACGACGACGAATGGGATAAGTGGATTCCCTACTTCACTTTCACTTACAACACAATGCCACATGTTGACACGGGCTACACGCCGTATGAATTAATATATGGGAAATTCCCAGGTTCACCCAATGAAGTAATAGAAATTAAACAAAAATTTACAACTTTGAAAATTACGCCAACCAGCTAAGAGCGAGATTGCGCTATGCCCACGAAAAGGCAAAACAAATGCTAATGAAAGCAAAACATAAACGTACACTAACTGACTCAAAAACTAATACGAATACACTTAATGTAGAAATAGGAGATTTAGTTCTATTAAAAGTAGAAAATAGGAAAAAGAATATGAATCCATATAAAGGACCATATAAAATACTAGATAAGTTAGGAGTAAATTCATTAATAGAATATAATGGTACACCTAAGAAAGTACATAATAATCAATTAAAGCCATACAATGTAATTTAAATTTGTAAACCATAAAATGTAAATTCAACAATACGATTTATAATTAAAACTATCACACTATGTAATCAAATCAATATAAGTAGTAATCATAAGTATATGTAATTATATCAAAACAACATAATTTGTAATTTTAACTATATAATTAAAAACTCTACCATGTAATAATAATAATAATAAACAATTTATAAACAAATAATACCAATTATTAGAAAATATGAAAATCATGAAACAAATCCATAACATAAGACAATTGTTATACAACACAAACCATATTTCCAGAAAAATTATTCGCTACCACCCCTAATTTTTCTCTTAAGAGTGAGGGTGTAGTGTACCACACAAGTGTACACTGACGACCACACATCGTCATAAGCACAGCAACAAGTCGCATATGCAAACAAACTGACAATAGCGCAACGTGCGCAATTGCACTCAATACCAAATACGCTAGACAAGCATTTTGGTGGTGTAGTCCCACATGCTGCCTATATTGCAGCAGCGTATGCGTATTGGACAGTGCAGTGACTTTAGCCCTGAACTTGCACTCAAAATTATTAATATAAACAAAGACGATGATTCGTCAATGAATAATATCGGTAATCCGACTAATTTCGGGAATATGATTTGTAACTAGTAGAAATAAGATAGATATATTTTATGTTAGTTAGAATAAGAAAACAATAAGAATTCAATAATATAAAAGGGACAGCAAGCCACCAAATAAATCAGAGTTAATCTGAAGACAACTGAAACTGCTACTCGCATTAGTTTATTCTTTTATCTCTCGTGCTCTAAGTCAGGAAAGACCTAGAACAGCACAAACAATAGCTTGGCCAACGGCACACTCTGCCGGTCGAAACCTTTACTGAGGGCGTATTTCCGCTTCGTGTCAGGCATCTCTTCCTTATAGTACTCTTTTGCATCTATGCTTTGTATAGAATCTGCAATTGAATTGAATGCCGATCCTGCGTGACCAACAATCAACATACCCTACATGGCGATCTGCCAGCCTAACTTTTCAACATACCCTACATGGCGATCCTGCAACTGACCTGGGACCTGAAAGGCAGCCAATAATCCTGCAACCGTTCCTGCAGCCGACCTAGGACCTAAAAAGCAGTCAACCGATACAGCAACCGATCCTGCAACCGACCCAGCAACTAAACTGCAACCAAATAATCCTGCAATAGACGAACTAAAGAGCAGTCAAATATCCAGCAACCCAAAAAGCAGCAGAAACTATAGCCCAATTAATGGAAGAATACGTGCCAGAATATTTATCGATACCAACCGCTCCAGCGCCAGTATACACAGCAAAACCAGCAATAAAGGTCGGACCACTGCCACTCACGATTGAGGAATATAAGAAATGGCAGGAAAAACGAAAGGACCTACAAAAAACCACAATACCACAAATTGAAAGCAATAAGTTAAAACGAGGAAGGCTGTTAACCACACAGAAACGCCAACTATCCCACCTACTTTCAATCGTCAGAGACGAAATCAACCCACCTCCGTGGAATGAGGCCACAGGAATCTGGGAGGAGATTGAGAAGCTCAAACTCCAAATTAAAAACCGAAGAAAGTGACCAGATCGCATTGCAAATAACTTGGCGTATGATCGGAAAAATTGGCAGTCCAACTATCGAAGATTATAACAACAAAACAACAATCGAAGACGAGACAATACGAATGATCGAGGCGCTCGAAAAATGGGAAAAAACCAGAGCAAGCCGCAGCACCAAGATGCAACAAAAAATAACAACCAGCTATCAATAGAGATCACCTACATCGGTACCAGAATCCTACGTAGTTATATTTTTAGTCATAATTGTTATCATAATAGCTTATAAGTTAGACAAATACTTTAAAAACTATGTTCATAAATATAAGAATGACGCAAATGGCAACGCTATTACAGCAGTCTAATAAACAAAAATTCATATATTAAACATTTAAATAAAAATGTCAAATTTTATATAGTATAAAAATAAATAAAATTTCTTAAAACAAATTCCTTACTTTAATCCTAAATGGATTTGAAATTCAAAGCCTTAAAAAATATACTAGCTACACTTAGGAAAAATGACAGCAGAATACATACAAACAAAACAGTGACAACAAAACTTAGACAAATTGACACATTAAGAGAGGAATTTAATAACATAATAGAGACCGACACTGACAATAAAGATCTAACTGGAATAAAAATTAGCTTCGCTAACACTTATTCCACAATAAAAACTATTTTATTGAAACAATTAACAGAAGAGACTGAACCAATAGACAACATGGCATCTTTTAGCATAGAAACGGCATCAAAATCTCTACCCACATTTACGGGCAACTTCAGAGAATTAGATAGTTTCATAATCACCGCTGAGCTGATAAACAAATCACTCAACGAGTCAGGACAGACAGATTTACTAGAGTATAACTACCATACCAAATTATCTGCCAATGTAAGAACAGCAATAGGAGGTTAAACAAAACCAGAAGACTTAAATATACTTACCACTCTACTACAACAGAGGTACAAAGACGCGACAACGATACCACAGCTACAAGCTAGACTAACTAATCTACAACAAAGGAATTCAGGAATTAACTCGTACAAAGAAAAAATACTGACAATAATAGAAAGTTTAAACAGACTTAACATACACAATTTAGGAGAGACAGCTACACAAGCAGAAAAGAACGTAATAACAAAAACAAACAACAAGTTAGCATTGGACACTTTCAAGAAAGGTGTGAATGAGAATTACAAAGCGACAATTTTTGCTGCAAGACCGAAAGATCTAGCAGAAGCAACAGAATTGGCACTTGAACTTGAGAGCAAATCTAGAATAATGCCCAACACATCACAGCTGATGCAAATAAGACATAATTCATTCAACTTACAAGGTACAAGGTCCAATTTCAACGCTCCGCGCAAATATAATTCATTCAACCCTTCTCCACAATACACAAACAACACACGACATAATTTCAGCACACGCTATGACAAAAACACTACAACAACACTAACCATGCAAACAACAGAAACAATAACCGTAGCAATACAAATTACAGTCAAAGAAACAATAACTACAAAAACACATATCCCAATAATCAAAATAACAACAACTTCAGACACAACAACAGCTACAACTCACAAGGCAGAAAGTAGAACAACAACAACAATTACAACTCGATGAAACTAACAAGGCCCAGAATGCATAAGCATTCTGGACAGCCAAAATTAAATGTGTATAAAATCTCGGATAACCACAAAAATTTCGTCACGCTGACTCACAAAAAGCAAAATATGACATTTTTGATAGACACAGGTGTCGACATCTCATTATGCAAAATAAGTAGCAAATTAGAAAACCACGAATACTTTCCTGATGACAAATGCAAATTAACAGGCATAACAAACGAAGAGGTATATTCTGAAGGTCAAATAGAATTACAATTAGATATTGGAGAACAAATATTCATTATACCCATGCACACTAAATCTCACGATACTCAAAAAATAAAAATACCAGCAAGAACAGAAATAATACAAGCCTTAAAATTAAACATAAATGAAAATAAAATAATTCTAAATAAAGAATTAAAAGAAGGCCTATTTCTAAGCAACTCAATAGCACCCAAAAGTGGTATAACCCACATAAAAATTCAAAATATATACAACAAACAAAGAGGTAATTTTAGACGGCATACAATTTGAAACTGACTCACTAAAAAAATTATAACATACTAAATTAAAGTACCCAAGATAATTACAATGAAAACAGACTACAGAAAATCATCGAAACTTTAAATTTTCACTGCACAGACGAAATTACAAAAACCAAACTCATAAACATCCTAAGATAATACCAAGAAGTTTTTCATCTTGAAGACGAACCACTTTCGACAAACAATTTTTACACACAAAATATAACAACACATGACAACACACTTGTTTACATTAAAAACTACAGACTGCCACACACGCACACAGAAATTGTGAATGAACAGGTACAGAAAATGCTACCGGAGGATATCATTGAACCTGCAGTCAGCCCATACAATGCTGCACTCCTTTTGGTTCCAAAAAAAAAACACTATTGACAAAAAGAAATGGAGACTTGTAGTGGATTTTAGAGAACTGAATGACAAAATAGTAAATGATAAATTCCCGCTAACTCGACTAGAACACATTCTAGACAAGTTAAGCAGAGCAAAATGGTTTTCCACCTTAGACATGACCAGTTCATTTCATCAAATAAAACTAGAAAAACAATCACGACCATTAACAGCTTTTTCCACATCCAATGGACACTATCAATTTAAAAGACTACCTTTCGGACAAAAATTTCATCCAACAGCTTTCAGAGAATGTTGACAATAGCACTCTCAGGACTTGACTCAGAAACATTCCTTTATGTACATGACATAATCATCTATGGATGCAGTCTAAACTACCATAACCAAAATTTAATCAAAGTACTAGACAGACTAAAAGAACATAACTTAAAATTAAACGCAGCAAAATGCAACTTTCTGAGACCAGAAGTCGTATATTTAGGACATTTGATTGCACAAGACGGAGTCAAAACTGACCCAGCAAAATACGAGACTGCTAAAAATTACCCACAACTGAAAACGCAGACGAAGTAAGAAGATTCGTTGCATGCTGCAATCACTATAGAAAATTCATACCAGAATTTGCAGATATTGCAAAATGTTTGAACTCCTTAGAAAAGAAATCAGCCAAATATGTATGAACAGATAAATACCAAACAGCTTTTGAAACTCTAAAACAAAAATTAATAAACCCACCACTATTGCAATACCCAAATTTTGATAAACCCTTCATATTTACTACAGATGCATCGAATTATGCACTAGGCGCCGTACTATCACAAGGCGAAATAGGACAAGATTTACCCATTTCATATTCTAGCAAATCATTACAAAAACATTATTTTAATTAAGCCTGTAATAGAAAAAGAGCTACTAGCAATATTATTACTTTATCAAACCCTATCTATATGGTCAAAAGTTCACAGTAGTAACTGACCATCGACCACTAATATCACTATTTTCTTATAGAAATCCTTCATCTAAAATCAGCAGAATTAGATTAGACCTCAGTAACTATGATTTAAACATAGTATATAAAACAGGAAAAATGAATACAAATGCAGATGCATTGTCAAGAATACAAATTGACGCGAACATTCTGAAAGAAATGATACCGAAAGAAATAGATGAAAAAGCCAAAAGAACCCTAGTAGTCACGAGAGGCCTGGCAAATAAAAATAAAATAAATGAAGAGGCAAATAAAAATAAAGTAAATGAAGAGGCATATAAGAATGAAAATGAAAAATTAAGAAATTGCATATCTCAGGAAACTGATCACCTTCAAATATGGGAATGTAATAAAGGACGTCAAGAATATAAAAAAATTAAAATTTAATGTCGACAAGAAAAATCAAAGCTTTGAAAAAATGAATATATATATTAAAAATGATATTGTGCACATAGCCGAAAGCGACAATTCACCGAGTCAAGATTCGACTCTGAAGAAGCTCCGACCTAGAAATAAAAATATAAATGAAAATATAGAGCATGAACGTATAAAGAAGTGTACGCAAAAATAAAAATGAATAGCAAAAGTCCTCAGCTAAAAATACTAATATATATCTACCTCCAAAGAGAATAACGGAAGATATTTTAAAATACAAACTAATAGATGAATGTCACAAAACAGGACATCCCGGAGTAAGAAAAACTCTACTCAAATTAAAACAAAGATACAGTTGGAAAATTATGAACCAAATGGTATAGAAATTCGTATCCAACTGTGACACATGTGTGAAGTGCAAACAAACAAGACACATCAAAGAACCACAAACCATAACAGACAGCCCTAACGCCAGTTTCGAAGACATATCAATTGACACAGTAGGACCACTAAAAATTTCAAACGAATACCGCTACATACTGACCATGCAGTGCGAGCTGACGAAATCGTAATAGCACTCCCAATGACAACAAAAGACGCACACACAACAACCAAAACACTAGTTGAACAATTTATACTCAAATACGGACAATTTAAAATACTTAAATTTGACAACGGGACAGAATTTACAAACGAGCTAATGGCAAACAATGCACATGCTCAAAATACAACAAACATTTTCAACACCGTACCACCACCAAACAATAGGCTCACTAGAACGCAACCACAGAGATTTGAATGAATTCCTACTGACATCTGTATTGCACTTATATTTATGTTTATCTACTCTCACCCACTATGTAGCATGAATATCGTCTAGTTCAATAAAGTTCGGTTTATACTCAACAATTGTCGCCTTCACTACATGGTGTCAGAAGTGGTGCCTAATAAAGATAAAAATTAATAAAGAATGGTAAATGAAGGTGAAGAAAGGTCATCAAATTCGGCGTCATCATTTGTAAGACCTCCCAAACCATTACAAGTCACGGGCAACAATGCATCAACGTCTTGGAAAAGCTGGATACAGCAATATAAATGGTTTTCCACAGCTGCACAGCTTGACCAAAAACCTGCAGAAATTCAAGTGACGACGTTGATGTCGTGCATCGGTGCGGAAGCTATCAACATATACAACTCGTTCTCGCTAACGGAGGCAGAACAACTTAATGTGAAAAAAATAATACAAAAGTTCGACGAACACTTTGCTCCAAAAATAAGTGTTACTTTTGAGCGATATACATTCAACACAATGTTTCAATCTGAGGGTGAAGCGTTTGATGAATATTTTACAAAAATAAAGAACCAAGCAAAAAAATGTGATTTCGGTGTTATTGAGGATTCTCTATTACGGGACAAAATTGTGGTTGGCATAGGTAGTGATTCAGAGTGAGAGAAAAATTACTCGCTGAAGACGATATCAGGTTGGAAAAAGCTATTAAAATTTGTAGAGCGAGTGAGATGGCTACACAGCAGCTTAAAGAACTCCATAAAAAAGAAGAATTAAAAGTAGAGGCAATTCGCAAATATGCAAAACCCAAACGGACGGCAAATAAATGGAACGAAAATAATAAAGCAGTCTACGATTGCAAATGTTGCGGTCAACAGCATGAGAGTCGTAATTGCCCAGCATTTAACAGAACATGCAAAATCTGTCACCGTAAAGGGCACTTCTCTCAATGCTGCTTTCGATCTAAGCGCAGCGAACATAAACACGTTGACGCTCTGCAGCAGAATACAAATACTGACTCTGACGCCGACAGTGATCTCTTTGTTTTGACTGTTAACATAGCAGAAACAAACAAAGACGAAAAAGAAAATTGGTATGAAGAGATAATGGTCGACAACAACAAAATAAAATTCAAGCTGGACAGAGCGGCTCAATGTAATGTAATTCCTCTAAGTCTGATAGACAATAATAAATCAAATAAAATGAAAGCCGTGAATAACAAATTAATTGCGTTGGGAGGTGGAAAAATCGATGTTTGTGGTGAAATTCTCCTAAATTGTGCTGTGCGGAATAGAAAATTCAAAGCAAAATTTTTGGTGGTAGAAGATTTTCCCAACTTTGAACCGCTTTTAGGCAAAAAAGATTCCGAACGTTTTTCACTGATACTTAGAGTAAATGAGCTCAATTTTGATACAAAAATATTTGACGGATTAGGCAAGGTAAAAAACTTTGTATATGACATCGATTTCGTCGACAACCCGTCATTCGAACATTACGCTCCAAGAAAAATACCACATGCTCTAAAAGAAGCGGTCAGAAAGGAAATAGACAACATGGTAAAGCTAGGAGTATTACCACAAACAATCCTCATGGCAAAGCCTGTGCAGGTACCGCAATACTAATAAAAAGCAGAATAAAAAATCATTGACTAACCAGCTTCAGTAAAGACTATTTGCATGCAACGTCAATATGCATTGAAGAGTACATCATTAATTAATCAGTCACAACGATTTATTGTCCGCCGCGGTTCAGTATAACAGAACAGCAATACAACGATTTTTTTGCATCCCTCGGGACTAAATTCATAGTTGCCGGGGACTTCAATGCGAAACACACCTACTGGGGTTCCAGCCTGATCACACCTAAAGGCAGAAAACTATGGTCGGTTGTCAGTAAACTTGGCCTGGACATAGTATATTCCAATCAACCAAAATACTGTCAGGCGGAAAACAACAGATTTTATCGATTTTGGAATACTCAAAGGTCTTGCTAGATCGATCATATCTGCGAAACCGTGCTATGATCTATACTCAAACCACTCGCCAACAACAATCAAAACAAAAAATTTATAAGCACTGACAAACTCTCATGACATAGATTGTGCGATTAAACATTAAATCAGATGATGCTATTAGGGGCTAAAGTAGCTACTCCTGTAAAAAAAAGCAATGCAGAATTAGAAACTCAATCTTCAGTTCTAATGAGATCGAAGCTCTAATTAAACAGGAATGGAATCTTAGATGGAAATGACAACAATCCAGATCACAAAACCTTAAAAATCAACTGTCATGCTGCTCCAGGAAGCTTAGAACGATCCTTAAAGCGACAAAAGTGAAAAAACTTCAGCAGTATCTTGAAAACTTATCCCCCACTATATCTACTGATTATTCCTTGTGGAGAGCAGCGAGAAACTTGAAACGTCCCATCCTCACCGACCCGCCTCTACGATTAAGTGACGGAACCTGGGCCAGAGGTTGCAGTGAAAAAAGTACTCTGTTCGCTAGCCACTTTAAAGGAGTTTTCAACCCAAATCCGGCAACAACGAGTTTCCAATTTCCGACTTTGATTTCGAAGCACACACAAATACCTCTCGTAATAAAAAAGAAAAATGTATTTCAAGCGGTGTACAAAGACCTAAAAATTAAAAAAGCCCCGCGACATGACCAAATAACAGGTAGGATGATAAAAGTACCACCCTATTCAGCTATTATTCGTTTATTGCATCTCTTCAACGCTATCCTTCGTTTCGGATATTACCCAATAGACTGGAAAATATCCAAAATCACTATGGTAGCGAAACCCGGCAAACACCATACGCTCGTGTTGTCTTAACAGGCCTATTAGCCTCCTACCTCTGCTTTCGAAAACATTTGAAAAATTGTTTGTTAACGCAATACCCCCTATAATAACAGATGGGCAAATGATCCCTCAACACCAGTTTGGCTTCAGAAAACATCATAGCACGTGCATCGCATTGTCTCGATTATTAGGAAGACATTCGAAAATAAATAATATTGCCCAGCAGTCTTCCTGGATATAATTCAGGCTTTTGACAAAGTATGGCACGAGGGTCTCTTATACAAGCTGAAAAAGTTAATGCCTGGAAACGTCCACAATCTACTCGCAAACTATTTGTCGCAGAGAAAATTTGTTGTAATTTATAAAGGGTGAACCATCACTCACTTCAGATCCATGTGACATTCATGCCGGTGTACCGCAGGGGAGTGTACTGGGTCCTCTGCTATACTTGCTCTACACATCAGACATGCCGGCCAGCAGTCACACAGTTACCTCGACGTTTGCGGATGATACAGCCATTTTATGTTCAAACGCTCGCCCGAAAACAGCTATCAGTCACCTCCAAAAACATTTTAACTTGCTGGAGGTCTGTCTAACTAACTGGAGAATTAAAGTCAACGAATCCAAATGTGCTCACGTCACGTTCACCCTGAGAGTGGGGACATACCCTTCTCTACAAAATAAACGGACAATCCATCCCACTAACCGACAACATTAAGTACTTAGGCATTCATCTTGACCGGAGGCTCACATAGGGTAAATACAGAAGCTAAAAAAACTCAATTAAAACTAAAAATCAATCAACTTCACTGGCTTGTAAGCAAAAAGTCAAAATCCCTGTCTTACAAAATACTACTATACAAAGCTGTTGTAAAACCAATATGGACCTACGGAATCCAGCTGTGGGGAACCGTATCGCCATCTAATATTGTTAGACTCCAACGTAGCCAATCAAAATGCCTTAGGACAATTACAGGTTCGCCCTGGTACTTAAAAAATGAGAATATCCATAGATTTTTAAACGTATCTACAATAACAGAGGAAATAAAAAATGCTGCAGAAGTTACTCACAGAAGCTGAAACTATACCCCAACACCTTAGCAAGGGATCTATTGTCAAAGAAAGGTCACGAACGATTATACAGGAAAGATACCATTATCCGGCTACAATAGAAAATATAATCTCAACTGTATATACTCAGTATATAAAGGGTTTTCAAAAGAAACGCTACAAAAGTAGATCCATAGTGACAGCAAACGACGCCATATTTCTTCCCGCTCTTTTGACATTTCTCTTCAGTAAGGTTTGCCATTTCATCATGCAAAGATATACGAGCTAACAACGAGTCGAAATTATTAAAATTTACTACCGAAATTCGGAGTCAGTCGCCTCAACTTTAAGAGCGCTACGTCCAATTTATGGTCGTCATAATTGTCCTAGCAGATCAACAATTGAGCGTCTAGTAGAAAAATTTGAATCCACAGGCACAGTACAAAATGTTCCCGTGCCAGTGAGACAAAGAAGTGCAACTTCGAAAATTTATTGTGAGTTTCTTATATTCTAAGGAAAATTCAATAAATAATATATACGGAAAAAAAAATAAAAAAATAAGGTAAAAGATAATCTACAATTTAAGCAACAAAACAGTTTACGGGCTCTTCGTGCATTTCTTGGCCTATCAGATTACTACCGCAACTTTATTCTAGATTACGCTCGCTTCGCGAAACCTTTAATATCTTACCTGAGAGGCGAAAATGGTCATATCAGTGCCAAAAAATCAACATCAGTTCCCGTAAATTTGAATGAGGAAGCTATTGAAGCCCTTGAACAAATAAATCTTTCTTCCGAGGATGTACGTTTACAACATCCAAACTTCAATAAACCATTCGAATAGATCACTGACGCTTCAGGTACAGCCCTAGGTGCAGTCTTGGCACAAAATTCGAAACCAATCACTTTCATCTCTCGGACCCTTTCCAAAGCAGAAGAATTGTATGCCACAAATGAGGGAGAGCTCTTTGCCCTTGCGTGGGCACTTAAAACTTTTCGCAATTATCTTTATTGAGCTTCTGATATTCCAATTTTTGTCGATCATCAACCACACATATATTCAATGTCGGAAAATAATAATAACAGATATAGGCAATGTCGTAATAGTAAGATGAAGAGATGGAAGTCCTTCATTGAGAAGTTTTCGGCCAAATGTTGCTATAAACCGGGAAAACAGAATGTTGTTGCAGATGATTTATCCAGACAACATGTAAATGTCAATAAATGAAAATATAGCAATTTAAAATTCACAAAATCAAGATACAGATTCCCTAAAAACTTGCCATAGTGAGGAATCTTATTCTCAAACGATTCTTTCAGTTAAAATTCCTCTGAATTGCTTCAAAAATCTAATCACGATTTCTGAAGGAATCACTGTCTATAAGAAAAAAATAATATCTAAAGATAGATTCTGATATTTTTTTGTCCTTAAATCAGATAATTAAACAATTAGAAATAGCCATAAAAACAAATGTGTGAATTGTACTGCTCTTTAGACACTTTAGCTAAGATTTAAAAGAGCAATTTCGTTACCATTTCCCTCTGTTAAATTTAGACATACGAAGAAATTTGTCATCGACATTTGTATAAATGTTACAAATTGGTAAATAAACGAATTTGATTACTTCGCATCCGTGGACCAAAAGTTTGTGGACAAAACTGGGCATATTGCACCAACCATAATTTCTGAGGTACAGCTCCCTGGTCTCTTTAAGCAGTTGGCCAAACTGCTCTTGTTGAATCTTCTTTCCACAAGACAAAATCCGTAGCACGAGTGAAAATTGGTAAATCAAATTTTTATCAAGCATAGTTATTTCTGCGGCTATGGCAATATTCGAAAAAAAGCTGTGAGCAGTGTTTCCGTCGTTAGTTGTGCCAAAACCTTGCTTGACTTGGTCAATTATTAAACTAAATTATTTTGGATTTGAAGTCTTTTTGTATTCGTGTTCTATTTCCAACGAATTTGGTTTTTTTTCATTTCGAACTTGCCATGTTTTAAAGGGTAGACGGTATGCTATATGAAGCAAACACTCAAAGAAACGAATCCAGCAATGTAGAGTTGAGAATCCGAACTTGTAGTGATCTGGATTCGCACTTCGAATCGGCTCTATAATGTTCATTTCTTTTGGACTTGCGTTACACATGAAACACCTGCTTGAAGAATTTGTATTTGACAAAACAGAAGCTGCCGCACCATCGATCATAGTGCAATGCAAAATATATGAAATTTCAACAACTTCGTTGTTATTTATAATGACCAATTTACCGCATAAAACTAATAACTGAATAGTTTACAGTAGAGAATCACGCTCTTATAATACCTTAGTATAAGAGCGTGAATAGAATCAAATAGGTGGTTTGTGAACTTTTGATCAAATTCCTCTAAAACCTTACATGATGGAGCAAATCTGAGTGGAATTCGAATTTAGGATCCAAAAATATATAAGCGACAAACACTTAGGTTCCCATCGCGAAATCTTGCAGGCTAGTGTAATTGTACAATAATATCAAAGCAAGCAATATACTGAAATATGCATTTTAGAACTTATCTAAAAATAGAAAATTTCGAAAAGCCGGAAAAAAGCGGAGAAGGTTTTACTTACTCCTGTTAGTAGAAGGCCTACTGTGACATAAAAGAGAAAAAAAGTGTAGGAACTTGATGGAGCTTTTTTATTTTGTCTTGTAAAAATTGTAAATTTTCTAGACTTTAAATCAACAACAAGTTACGGCATTAATACACTGTAAAATTTTTATTTCACATTTATTTTCAAAGAAACTTATTGGTTCTAAATTTTACATATATAATCTTTGTAAAAATCATAAACTTAACAAATTACAGTTAGAAAAGGGTCTTTAATAAACAAAAATTTCCCAGATACTCAAACATGGTATATTCTCCACTGAAAAGTTTTATGCAAAATCTCTTAGCTTTGAAGTGCTGTATAAAGCGGAAAAATTATTATTTTTTAAAGTTTTACTTTTCTCTTAATTGGAGTTTTATCATTCCAATGATACCAAAAACTTAATATTCTGACACAATCACTTTTTTGATTTTTGTCCATAAAAGGAGCACAAAATAAGTATGAATTAAGGATATTAAACGAGTACAGAAGTCTGAACTCGGGTTAGAACGACTTCTAATAGCCTTTACTTTTCCTTGTGCGTGCGAATTCAATAATGGGGATGTTTTCTTCATAAATCATCATTAGGAGCACATCTACGGTAAGTTTCGGTGGGGTACCTTGAATTGATTATATCGACCCCATTCCCTGTGTATGGCTTTGTAGTTTCCGTATACGTACTAATATATAATTGTATAGGTCGTAAGTTATAATTATTATGTGCATAGTGTGCGTGGCTCTAAAAAGAACTCGACCATTTTTTGTGTGGAGTTGAATGTTAGTACCCGCAACCTTCCTGTGTAATTTCTGTCTGTTGATGTATCTTCTATAGGAACTTAGAAATTATGTTTCTTAATTGTGGGCATGGCAGTAATAATAATCTGCCCATATTTGGAAAGCATGCTAGTACAGATCATATGCATACACAATGTACAATGTATACAGCTACCAATTTGTATTCATATAATAACACTAGAAACATTATTGCTTTTAAGTGGGGTCGCCAATATGGGAGAGAGGCGTATCGTTTATCTCAGAGGTTCTCAAACTTATTTCGCCTACCGCCCATTTTGAGAATCAATTATTTTCCAGCGGCCCCTACAATTTTTAAATTTACGACGTCCTAAAAATCACAGTCGCAATCATTATTTAATTTAATAACTTTAGTTAAATTACAGGCTATCATATATTAGTCTTATTTGTTTTTAAATTCAAACTTACATTTTAAGTGAGACTGTTCTAATGAGGACAATAAAGTACAACTTTATAAATCATATTTACCAAAATTTTTATTCAAACTAAAAGAAATATTCCAATTTAAATTTTAAAACTTCATTAATGTGAAGGATGAATCTGATGATTTTTAAAAAGTTTTTTAATATCTGGCTCGAATTTACTCAAAAACAGCCGTAAGTCACCGCGTTCGGTAACGTGCAGACGATTTCTCTTTTTAGTTAGCATGGTTGCCACAGCACTAAATCCACAAATACGACGATGGGAATGCTAACAAGAATCGTTGAACAATCGACCACAATGCAGGGTACAATTGCGAGACTGCCTTTTGTATCCAAAATTCTTGGTAGCTATTTTTGAATTTGACTTTTAATTCCTCGTGGTTTGTCAGTTCTATAAGCTCTTCTTCCACCTGGGGTGATCCTGCTGTGTTGACATTTGAAAAAGGATCCAATACCCAATCTGATATTCTGATGAATAACGCAATGCACAGCGAGCACATCTGGAACTTTATTTTTTAAGTACGCTATGAAGCCCTTGTGACGCCCTGTCATAGCCGGAGCGCCATCCGTAGCAGCTGAAATAATGTTCTTCAAGGGAATTTCTTTTTCGTTACAAAACTTTTCCAGTGTATTAAATATGCTTTCTCCTTTTGTATCTGTCTCCAAATTTGTAGCAAATAATAGTTCTTGACATGTTTTCTCATCTTTAATAAACCTTACATATGACAACAACAATGCTTCATTCGTTGGTAAAGTGGACTCATCCAACTGAATTGAGAATTGACTAGCCTTCAGATGATTGCACAAAGACTCCTCGATATTTTCAGCCATCTCATCAATTCGTCTTTGCACTGAACTATTGCTTAAAGGAATTTTTCGGATAATATCGGCCGCTGGTTTATGAAGCACAGTAGTTATTACTTCTTTAATTGCTGGTAAAATTAGCTCTTCCCCAATAGTATGTGGTTTGCCTTTTTGTGCAATTAACAAAGATATATTGTACGAATCTCGAAGTCCGTCATCCTCTTGCATAGAAGCTGATGAAAAAAGCTTTGATATAGTTGGCTGAGCTGTATACTTCTTTTCCAGGTCTAGAAAATAGGCCACATTTTTGTCTTTTTTATCTGAATGCATTTTATTCAAATGATCTTGAAGCCTAGAAGGCTTCATCGCTTCATTCGAAAATGTTTTTTGACAAATAAGACATACAGGCGAGGATGGATTTGTGGGATTTTTAATAAATCCGTATTTTATATATTCTGCGCTGTATTGCCGTTTCTTCTTTTTTGCGTCCAACATGGTGGTTTTGTCGTCTCAGATAAGTAAGTATGAAGCTTAAAAAATTTGCTAAGGATTATGCACTGAGAGCGAAAACGCGAATTAAAATAAAAGACACGTGCGCTCTTACACCACATGTAACGGAGTTCCGAATTAGACTAGATCGAATTTGTAAGTAGTTAGTTAATTGAATGAATCAGCGTTTAAAAACTTATATTTTTCATAGCTTTGCTATTGCTATTGATATGGATATTGAAAAAAACAATAGCAGCAGTCAGCAGCAACTGTCAACACTGCTCTAGTGTGTATCTCTCTCCTTTCGCGAGCACGAAAGTTTGTTTTTTTTTTCTTCGCAGCGGATTGTCTTTGCTTGTTTGTTTTAAAATAAAACCAAAGTAAAACACACAGACAATCTGCACTAAATTAAAAAAAAAAAACAAAGCACAAATCACACCATGTCTTCCACAGACCTTTAGTAGGTAAGTAGGTTTTGATTTTAGTTTTTTATACTTCAACTAAAATATTAAAAAACAGAAATCAGTCACCGCCCCCCTAAACCGCTTCAGAGCCCACCAATTTCCTCAGTGCCCTTCACCGCCCCCCTGCAGACTTCTACCGCCCACAGGGGGGCGTTATCGCCCACTTTGAGAAACACTGCTTTATCTGATAGTCCGAAATTCTTGTATATGGCTTGGTAGGGTCCATATACGTACTAATATATAATTTCGTCTAAAAATATTATATACTCGTATGTCTTAAGTTATAATAATATGCATATAGTAGGCGTGGTTCTAAAAATAATACGCCCATTTTTTGTGTGCTGTTCAATAATAGTACCCGCAACCAAATTATATTCATATATCATCACGAGAAGCATAGATAGGGTAATTGCTTTTAGATGGGGACCCCAAAGTACACTATGTGGGAAGGAGGCGTATCCTTCATCTAATCGACTCCGAATCTTGTATATGGCTTTGTAGGGTACGTACTCATATATAACTTCGTCTAAAAATATTATGCAGGTCGTAAGTTATAATAACATGTCAATAGTGGGCGTGCCCGTAAAAATAACACGCCCATTTTTTGAGTGGTGTTTAATGTTGGTTCCCGCAACATTCCTGCGAAATTTTGTTCATAGATTTTTAATAGGAACCTAGTAATGATTTTTGGCTAATTGTGGGCGTAGCAGTTGTATATTTCTGTCAATTTTTATTCTGTTGGCATCAATGCGAGCATAGGTATATCAAAAGTGGGCATGTCCTTTCCGTGATCAACCGCATTTGTTCCAGATAGCTTTATTATGTCCACATATTCCTTCCCGCAAAATTTCGTTCACAAATCTCTACCAGATCTTAAGTTATGAAAATTAGTTAATAGTGGGCGTGGAAGTTAATATATCCCGCCCTTTTTGCATAGTGGTTAGTAGGACCCACATCTCCATAACTATCAAATAAAGTCACGATTCCGTCAATAGGACCAAAGTTATAGTAATTTTAAAAAAGGTGAAAAAAGTTCCTTATATGGGAGGTAGGCGTGGTCTTTGTCCATCGGCCCATATATCAATCTGGTTCTTTATCTTTATCCAGACTAAACTTTGCAACATTTGCGTAGCTCTAACGGTGTAGAGAAAAGTGTCCACAGATGGACAGACGAACGGACAGACCGACGGACATATATATATATATATATATATATATATATATATATATATATATATATATATATATATATATATATATATATATATATATATATATATATATATATATATATATATATATATATATATATATATATATATATATATATATATATATATATATATATATATATATATATATATATATATATATATATATATATATATATATATATATATATATATATATATATATATATATATATATATATATATATATATATATATATATATATATATATATATATATATATATATATATATATATATATATATATATATATATATATATATATATATATATATATATATATATATATATATATATATATATATATATATATATATATATATATATATATATATATATATATATATATATATATATATATATATATATATATATATATATATATATATATATAAATTAATACAATTACTGATGATTTATTTTAATTTCTTTATTTTTATTTTATGTACTTAACACTACCGAGCTTAATTCAGAACTAACTTAAAACTAACTTCAAAAAATACATTTGCTTAGACTTCTAATTATTCTTTGCTGTTGCAGCGTTTTTTGAATGTCGTTGTTGTTGTTGTATTTGCCACAGTTACTGTTCCCGCCGTTGCAATTCTTTTTGCTGTTATAGTAGTTCTTGCTATTGCTGTCGCTGATGCTCTTGTTGTTGTATTGTAATTATGATATTATCACGTACGTTTTGCTAAACTGATCGTCAGCGTGGGAGCGGACCAATCGTTAGCATTTTGTCATAGAAGCGACTGCACGTGTTAGGTGTGTTAACTCCCCCCTTCCTTAAATGTAATCGTCCCTGATTAAAAGGAGTCATTTGCTTCACTTGGTTCAATAATTCGGCTTAGTATTTCTCGCATGACAACGTCATTGCTTTGCTGGGGCTGCCGTCTTGTTATAACCTTAATCGTTTTATTATTGCAAAGATTGACGATCACTATTATTGATAAAACTCCTATTGTAACCCATAGAGCTATTTTCATACCGCTATGGTTCGATTGAATTTGCTGGTTGATGTTTGCTATTCTCTTAATGTTTTTTATGTCAATTTCATCGATATTTTCTAGAGAAAGTTCCTCAAGTTGTTGTATCACATTTAGTTTCTGCAATCCGGGATTCTCAATATTATTGTAAGCTTGATGTTCCTTATTTTCAAAAAGTGTACCATTGACAACGACTTTATCCTCAAATACTATAAGATACGTTCCATTTACGACCTCTTTCTCACAGTCTCCATCTTGTACTACGAATTCATCGTTGTTCAGTAATATTACACCTTCTTTAATTTTATCTATTTTTCGGTAGCTCTTAGCATAGCTTGTGTTACAGTAAGCGGTATTTCGGTTAAGTAGATCTAATAAGCAATCTTCTTTTGCTCCTGCCTGACAAAAATCAACAACAGTTTTACTATTACAATTTCTTAATAATTTAAATTGATTTCCTTTCTTTCCAACTATGTCAAATTTAAAATGAATTACACTTTTATTATGAATAACTGGTTTAATAATAAACTTTCGGTAAAATTCTTCTATTACAGGGTATTGTATTATAAAGAATATTGTTTCATTATTCTGCACTACCTTAACTTTAGAATTACTTAATATTGTGGCTACACTAATCTTATTTTTAATACTTGAATCTATGTCTAATAGTTCATTATTACTTAATAATAAAGGGTTTACAATATTCATTCTCGCTAACATTACTGAATATACTATATTATGTAATTCCAATATAATAATATTGTTTCTATGTGAAATCAACTCGAAAATGTTGTCCTCCTTTGATACTGAGTTCTCATGTTTTAATTCATTAATTCCTTTCGTTAGCTGATTAATTTTGTTAACAATTTCTGCGTTTATGATTAACTGATCGTTATTCGATTCGATCAAAGCTTCGGTTTTTATCTTGACTTCATTAAAATCATAAAAATCTGGTGTACCGGCGACGAATTTGAGAGCTGATCCTAATAAATTTATGCTTCGTGCATGCCTGTGGTGTAGAGTTAGCATGTTAACTAACCTAATTATTTGTTCTGAATCTATTTCTATTGTTTTCTGTAGCTCCGCATATGAGAGGCCTTCTGCAATTTTTAGATTTTCATATGCCATTTTGGTAAACTTTATTAAATCTGTCTTGTGTATCAAATACTTTGTGACGCTATAAACTGCTATTTCTCCATCCTCTATTGGTATATAGAAGGAACCCGAATAGTCTATAATCCTTGCTGCAGTGATAGTGAGACATATCCTGAAATTATCGAATATTGTCTTTATGAATGTGTTTTCCATCTATTTTAACAATAGTACCTAAATCTTCCTGAACTACTTTTTCCCTATAAATATCTGACAACTTATTTCCTAGCCTTTTATTAACTTTAACATATACAATATCTCCTGCCTTATATGTTTTGTATTTCGTATTTTTATTATGAAATGTTAAATCCCCAGTCTGTCTTATTTTCAGTTTCTCCTCAATATCTTTGTTCGATGTTCCCATTCCATAAATTACATCTATTGGCTTACAGTCTATTACTGAATGGATTGAATTATTATATTTTATTGTTGCTGACAAAATAGTTTCTACGACATTACTTGAATTTTTTTCGTTCTTAATACACCTGCCTATTTCTGTTAATGTACTATGAAAGCGCTCTATTTGACCGTTTGATTTACTGTGGTATGGCGGGACTTCATGCTGTTCTATATTATGGTTGTTTCTGATATAACTTTTAATTGATTCTGATTTTAACGCGGGTTCATTGTCGCATACGATAATTTTTGTCTTCGGAAATATATTGAGTATTTCCATTATGCCTACTTTTATATCAGGAATTGTTCTTGTTTCTAATTTTTTTACGATCGCGAATTTCGAAAATTTGTCGATGCATGTTAAGAATGAAATTTTCGTCGTTGAATAAATATCTATATGTAAGATTTCTCCTGGGTAAGTTGGAATTGGAGTTTTCCCGATTATGTGGTTTTCTGGTTTCCTATTGTACTTAGAGACTAAGCACGTTTTGCACGATTTTATTAACTCATTTAATCGTTTTCTTATGTTTGGGAAAAAATAATCTTTAGTAATTTGCTTATAATTCTCTTTGACATTCCTATGTGCCCTATTATGTTCTGTGATCAAAATTTCCTCCTGATCATCTTTGTTGATTACGTCGATTACGATTTTACGAGTATATAAAAATTTAACACCCATAAAGTTCTTTAATAATGTCTGTTGCACCTGTCCAAAATATTCCTTTTCACAGTAAATTGCATTAATTACATTGGGATTAATCGTTTCCTTTAGTAACTGAATAAGGTTCTGTCCGTCTGTGAAATTTATCTCATGTCGAATATATTTCTTAAACATAATCTTTTTTTTCGTTGAGTTACCGTCCTGTTTGTGAATTATAATCTGGTTTCTGAAACCATTTAAACATGTTTGAACCATTTTAATTGTATCTGTTAGAGACATCTCCGAATGAGAGCCAGACTCAGAAAGGTGATTTACGTATTGTCTCGATAGGGCGTCTGCCACAACATTCAGACTCCCTGGTTTATAAAAAAATTTTGGGGCAAATTCTTCTACGAAAGCCCTCCATCGCTTAATCTTGGCGTTAGGATTTTTGTCCGACATTGAAAAAATAAGAGGTTGATGATCTGTGTAGATATTCAGTCCCTTGCAACCATATAAAAAATTCCTTCAGTTTTTTATTGCCACACTATGGCTAATAATTCTCTCTCATTAACTGCATAATTCATTTCTGTTTTTGATAGTGTCCTAGACACGAATGTGACAGGCCTATTATTCTGTGAGAGAACTGCACCAATAGCTGTTGAGGATGCGTCCGTCGTTAGGTCAAATGGTTTCGTAAAGTCCGGGTATAACAGTACAACATCTTCTGATACTAAAATCTGTTTCAATTTTTCAAAAGCTTTACGCCCTTCCTCGTCTAATTGTACTGCTATTTTTCTGGATTGATTTGCACTGACGTTGCCGTTTTCCCCACTTAAATAGGTAGTGAGTGGCTTTGCTATGTCAGCATATCCTCTAATGAATCTCCTGTAATAACCTGATAGACCCAAAAACGCACGAAGGCTACGAACGGTTTTCGGTTCCTTGTATTCAAGTATAGCTTTTACCTTTTCAGGTGCGGTTTTTAATCCCTCTCTAGAAACTACAAATCCTAAAAACTCTACATCTTCTCTAAAAAATGTCGACTTCTCTAGGTTTACTTTCATATTTGCCTTATTAAGCAGTACTAAAATGTCCTCGATGTGCTTTAAATGGTCACTTTCATTTTGCGAGAAAACTATTATATCATCCACGTATACGTGGCATGTTCTTCCAATTTCGGTCCTCAGAATGTCGTCTATAGTCCTCTGAAAAATGCTTGGCGCATTTTTCAGACCAAAGGGCATCCGGCAAAATTCATATTTACCGTTATTGATACTAAAAGCTGTTTTTTTATATCTCTTTCGTGCAACAATATCTGGTGAAATCCCGATTTGAGGTCCAGGGTGGTAAAATATTTTGCTTTACCCAGGTTGGAGAGTATAACTGAAGTATCCGGTATTGGATACTTGTCATTATTAGTGATACTATACGTGATATTATACGCTGATTTAGATGGTCGTATAATTCCGTCCTTCAACAAATTTTTGATTTCTTTGTTGACAAATTCATTGACAGCCATTGGATATGGATAGCTTTTGCTATAAATCGGGTCATTTGATATGGTATTTATAGTAGCAATCACATTTGTGTTGTACGACAATTTAACATTTGGATTAGCAAAAACCTCCCTGAGTACGTTTACAATTTCGTAGAACCGTGCCTTTACGCATGAAGGCAGGCAATGTGACAATTCTAATTGATTAATTTCAGCACAACTCTTGAATTTAAGTGGTTCTATGCCACCATTAAAAGCGAATAGTTCTTTTTTTGCATCAATAGTTCCCCCTATCTGTTTAATAAAGTCGTATCCTATTATTCTATCGAACGATTGAAGTTCAGGCAATAAATAAAAATATGAATACTCATTACACACATTTACTAGACATTTTTGATCTATGATCAATTTACTATTAACTGTCTTTAAAATAAATGGGTGTTCGAGCTTCTTAACCCCCTTTAAAGTTACTCCCTTTTTAATATAATTCTTAGCCGTACCTGTATCCAAAAGGAATTTAAGCAGTTTGCCTTTTAGATATCTCTCTACGTATGGCAACTGCGACCCATTTCTAAAAAATTACACTCGTCTGTCTCGGTATAATTTATTCGTTGTTGTTTATACGGTACCTGTTGTGCACTGTTAGTATGCCTTTTCTCTGTATTGTTGTAAAGGAAATGTTTCCTTTCGGTATATTGTCGGTTATTATTATTATTATTATTATTTTCATGGTTTGGCATTATGGTATTTCGATTAATAAAGTTATTTTGTGTTCTGGTGACAAAGCGTGAGGTACTCGGATCGATTTCCATCGGAATTGGGTCTCGATCCCTGTTTGTTTCTTGTCGCATATTATTGCTAGGGTTTCTATAGTCTGGTGTAAAATTAAATCTAGCTGGTCTAAAATCATTATTATGAAAAGTATTAGCAAATGCGAATCGTGAATTATTTGCAACAAGTTCTTGCGCAAGCGCCAATGCGCTAGGAAGGTTATTTGGTTTTGACGAAAATAGTATGTCACATAAGGGTTTGTTCAAACCTGATATAAATACTCTAAGCGCGTCACTTCTATATTTGTCATTCAAAGAATTGATCAAACTCATATTTCCCTCATTCATCATGGCCACTTTGTTTATTATAAGTGTTACTTTTCTTTCAACTTCTTCATAAAATTTTATAATACTTGAACGTCCCTGTCTTAAGGTTGACAATTCCTGTTCAACCAGGTAAATCGGGCGTTTGTCCGCAAAAGAAAAATCTAATCTCGCTATGATTGCCTCAAAATTTAAAACTGTATTAAACGATGCTAATGTGGCATCTGCACGACCAGTGATTTTGTTTCTTATGATAGCCACAGCTTGGTAATGCTTTGAACTGCCTACGTATGGCTCAAATAATTTATAGACTGCAAATGCTGCTTGCCGCCAAGACACATATTTTGTCTCATCTCCGCTAAATTCAGGTAGAGTTTTAACAATATCCAAAGGTTCATCACATAACACTCCACTCTCTATATAAATGGCTTCATATTCCCTAGCTTGTCTCGGAATTTCTAGTTTGCTTATCCTTCCTGCTAATTGGTCTGTAGTTTTTGCGTTACTTTGTCTGCAAATAGCTCAAACATTTCTCTCAGTTGCGTTTCGTTCATTTTCGAGCTTATTTCACTTTTACTATTTCTTACTTGTAGCAATTATTCTTTTAACAAGAGTTTTCTTTAATTATTTTTTATTGTTACAACTATTTCTTTTGCACACTTTTTCTTAATTTTTCACCTTAACTGTTTCCTATCTATTACAATTACTTCTGAATCGCTCTTAGGTCTAATTTTACTTTACAAACTTCCTCAAAATTATTTCAAAAATCTTCTAATATACTTTATAAACTTGCACTATGTCTTACATAATAATATTAATTTTCAGCATATTCTTCTCCTTATTCCTTGGAAATCCTTTCTTATGAGGGTTATCCTTCCGTTTATCCTTTCTTATGAGGGTTGGGTTCGGGTATGTTGGGCGCCAATTAATACAATTACTGATGATTTATTTTAATTTCTTTATTTTTATTTTATGTACTTAACACTACCGAGCTTAATTCAGAACTAACTTCAAAAAATACATTTGCTTAGACTTCTAATTATTCTTTGCTGTTGCAGCGTTTTTTGAATGTCGTTGTTGTTTTTGTATTTGCCACAGTTACTGTTCCCGCCGTTGCAATTCTTTTTGCTGTTATAGTAGTTCTTGCTATTGCTGTCGCTGGTGCTCTTGTTGTTGTATTGTAATTATGATATTATCACGTACGTTTTGCTAAACTGATCGTCAGCGTGGGAGCGGACCAGTCGTTAGCATTTTGTCATAGAAGCGACTGCACGTGTTAGGTGTGTTAATATAATAATATATATATATATATATATATATATATATATATATATATATATATATATATATATATATATATATATATATATATATATATATATATATATATATATATATATATATATATATATATATATATATATATATATATATATATATATATATATATATATATATATATATATATATATATATATATATATATATATATATATATATATATATATATATATATAAATAATATAAAATGAAATAAATATGGGAAATGAAATTCTAATATGTGTATATTTATTAAATATATGTGTATTTATATAATATTAATATTTTTATATGTATTAAATCAGAACACAAATTCATTTTTTCTTTTTTGGTACATGAAAAACCCGCTTAATCCGCTGCTTAATTACCTTTTATCGAACGAGTTTCTCAATAATTTGTACTCATTTACTAGCAAGTGCATTTGTTAAGTTATATATTATTAAAAATAATTAAAATAATTTTAATTCATATATTATTGCCTTTGTACATGCATTTTTCATATAAAAAATATTTCAAAACGCCTTTTGACGTCACAGCCAATCATCTGTGCTGTGTTTTTGTCGAGAGAGGAACAGCGAATCTGCGCATGGCGCTATCATTCTTGGAGTAGACGTGTGTTTTGTGTGCTTACACGTTGATCGCGGCTTTTGAACTGATACAAGATATATTTCGTTTGTTAATTTGCCAAACAACTTTGAATCTGTAGTTGAGTGTTTGTTGTTGTTGTGCTGTTTTTACGTGAACAGTCTGAAATAATTGAAGAAAACTGGTTTTTAAAAATGTCTTTGGCAACTAGACAGGCAGCCAAAGGAAAGAGGGGCAAAATTTGGCGCCTAATTTGCACTCAACGCCTAATGCAACAAAAGTAAGTACAGAGAAGCTCTCAGATGGTTTGCTGGCTGCTTGGGATGAGCGGCTTGTTAAGCTTGAAGAGAGCATTGTTGCTAAGCTTAACGGAGCTGTGAAACAGCTAGAGGATCGGGTGATGCAGAACATGAGTGAGTTGGCAAACATGAAGAGAGCGTTCATAGAGATCGACTTGTGAGTGGCTGCAAATGAACGATCTGCCATGGAAGCTGAGACTCTCAAATCAACTGTACACTCTCTCCAATCCCAAGCGGAAAAATTTGAAAATGATGCTGTCTCAACTGAATTAATTTTAAATGAAGTACCTGAGTCAGAAAATGATAGACTTAGTGATGTATTTGGTAAAATATGTTAATTGTGAGTCGCCGCGGGTTCCCAACACGTTGTCTGTGCCGATTTTGGTTAAACTGCGCACAGCTCAACAAATGAGTCATCTCTTTTGGGCTATTGCTGGATTTTGTGAGGAAAAGAAGAGATTCATCTTGCTTTCTGACATTGGTTTAAGTGGACAAACTCCGATCTTTGTTCATGAGAGCTTAACCAAAAGCTATCGAGTGGTGATGAAGTATGCCTCGAAACTTAAGCGGCAACGGTTATTGGCTTCTGCGTTCTCCGTACGAGGTATGGTCTATGTTCGAGTGCATCGAAACTCGGAGGCTTAACTCGTTTCGAGCGTTGACACCGTTGATTCGCTTGTTGGCGCACCAGGAGCAACTAATCAATTGCTTATATCTTAGTTTATCTAAATGTTGTTTTTTCCTTTATTCCTTTTGTATGTTCTCTCTCATTTTTTCTTGTATGTAAATACGTAAATATACATGCATATGTGGATGACCTACAGATCTATCTTTCTCGGCGCATGGGTTTTATTGATGACTTGAGTCTTAAAATGAACGAAGATATAAATTCTATATTTGATTGGTCAAAAAGAAATGGACTTTTCCTAAACCTATTAAAGTCCTATGTTTTATCAATCTCGAAGAAGAAATAGAATTGGACAAACTTCCTTTGATATCTATTGGTGGCGCACAGCTCAAATTCGTTGAGAGATCATGTAGTTTGGGATTTCATATTAATTCTTCAAGTAAATAGTATTGTGAAAAGAGATTTTTCTGTGCTGAGTCTGTTACGGATGTCAGCAGAGGTTACCCCTGTCGAGACTTGGAGAATGTTGGTTAAGCAGCTGGTTTTACCAATAATTCAGAGCTTGTATATAGTAAGTTGGATTCAAAATACCTACATAAAATACAAGTTGTGTTTAACTATGCCACACGATATGTGTTTGGATTACGTAGGATTGACCATATAACTTCCTGGAAGACAAGTGTTCTTGGATGAGAACTACTTACGGATCAGAAATTGTATTTTTCTTCACAAGCTGATTATCACGAGAACTCCTAATTATCTCTTTGAGAAACTTCAGCAGAGCCAATCAAAAAGAAGTCGGTGCATGATAATACCTAAAATTGCCTATGCTAATTCAACTCGATACTTTTTCATTAAAGCCAGATCTGGAATTTGCTGATTTTTGCTGTGAGAGGCGTGGCAGGGATTAGTGAGTTTAAGTATTTAGTGTTCCAGTACTTTTGGTGAGAGCTAACATAGAGCTCTCTAAATTTTACCCTTGAAAATATTCAAATATCTATTTTTATTGTCCTTTTCTGTCAGTATTCTTTTAATTTTTTATTGTATTAATTTATTAATTAATATTTACGTATTAATTTTTTATTTATCTATTTAATTAGTTGCTAATTTAATTTAATGTATTTATTTTAATGACTGATATATAGTTATATATTAAAAGACTTTGGCTTATTGTATAACTTTAAACAATAAATTGAAATTGAAAGAACCAGTCTGTGCAAATGTGCGGGTATACACAAAACTAAACACTGCCCTATAAAACATGACAGTGATAAATTAAAATGCGTGTTATGCGGTGAAAAGCACACTGCAAGCTACAAAGGTTGCGAAATATAGAAATCCCTAATGGTTAAATGTTTTCCAGCACTGAGAAAAAAACAAATCCCTATAATAAATGATGACCCCATTCGGATACCAATTAATACAATCGAACCCTTATAATCCTACGCACAAGTACTTTCAAAAGACATACAGCCAGATTTTGTAACGCAGACCAATATTAACCCCGTACCTCCGAACAATGACCTCGCTGAGCTCAAGGACATGATGAAACAACTCATGGCACAAATGCTTAACATGATAAACATTATTTCAACATTGTTACTCAATATTAATGGATAAAGCGAATAATAAGTTTAAAATAGTTACATGGAATGCAAATGGGCTCCTACAGCATAAAAGAGAACTCGAACAATTCATAAATGGCAATTCTATTGACGTGATGCTCATATCTGAAACCGACTTTTCCAGTATGTGCTACTTTAAAATCAAGAGCTTTAAAGTATACCACACAAACCATCCAGATGACAAGGCTCCCGGCTGATCAGCTATTATAATTCAATAAACAATAAAATGTATAGAAATCGACACATACAAACGAAACCACATACAGGCAATGGCAATACAAATAATAGACGCATTTAGTAGTTTCATCCCTATACTGCCCACAAAAGCACACTATCACCACCTCTCAATATAACGATTTCTTCAATACTATAGGACAGTCAGAAAAAATCATTCTCCCGCTTTATACAGCACTTCAAAGATAAGAGATTTTGCATAAAACTTTTCAGTGGAGAATATACCATGTTTGAGTAGCTGGGAACTTTTTTTTATTAAAAACAATTTTCTAACTGTAATTATTTAAGTTTATGATTTTTACAAAGATTAAATATGTAAAATTTAGAACCAATAAGTTTCTTTGAAAATAAATGTGAAATAAAAATTTTACAGTGTATTAATGCCGTAACTTGTTGTTGATTTAAAGTCTAGAAAATAATTTACAATTTTTACAAGACAAAATAAAAAAGCTCCATAAAGTTTATATATTAGTAGTTTATTGTGGATTGTTAGTTTCGAATTTTCACTAGGAGCTAGTATAATTGTCCGAATTTAATTTTCGTCTGCTCACGTTTTAAAGAATATGTTGTTTCCATGTTACTTTGTTATATATATGCTAAAACTAAGTTAAGTAAAGTGACGAAAGAACTCAAAGAAATGCTTAAAATATACGACAACAAGAAAACCTGCAACAGGTTGATAAATCTTACAGCAGCACAATGGACAAATTACTCTCAATGGAAAGTTACTAGTAAACTTGAAAACGCAACTAGTCATCAACCGCCAATCTTAAAAACTAAAAGCCCCAGGGCTAGAACTAACGAAGACAAGGCCAAAGCTCTGGCTAAATACTTTGAAACAACATTCACAAATACCACTACCAGTACTACTATTCGAGATCAATATAATAAAGCCTGTAATGAAACAAACATGCCAATAAGGAAAATATCTGCAAAGGAAATAAAGAATGCAATAAAAAAATAAATCCAAACAAAAAAGTCTCCAGGATATGACTTAATAACTGGAGAAATCCTCAAAGAACTAAGAGACTGTGCAATATGCTATGTAAGGAACATATATACTTACACAAAAATGCTTCCCAAAGGTATGGAAACTTTCAAATATAATAGCCATCCCAAAGCCAGGTAAAGATTGATACGCCTCTTACCCACCGTATTAAAACTTTTTGAAAAGCTATTCCTTAACCGCCTGGAAACAATCTTAGTGGAAAATAAAGTTATACCTGACCAATATGAATTTCGCCGACAACATACTACCATATAACAAGTACATAGAGTCACGAACAAAATCTTATCAGACCTGGATGAAAAAAGAGTCTACACAGCCGTTTACCTTGATATTGCAAAAGCTTTTGATAGTGTCTGGCATGCAGGACTAAATGCGAAGTTAAAGCGATTTCTCCCACATGATATTTGTTTGACGCTGGAAAGCCACTTCACTGACCGAGCTTCTATGTCCAGGTTTAATTTTAATATTTATACCTGAGATCCACATCTGATATCCCCAAGCCAAACGACAACGGCGCTCTGATTGGAACATTTGCGGACGATACTGTCATTCTTAACTCGAATAATTGCTTTGCAAAAGCCACCCTTCAAAAAATCTTAGAGAAATTAATGGATTGGTTCAGCTTTGGGGGTATCTAAATAAATGAAGACAAAACAGTACAAGTAATTTACACAACAAAAAGAAATTACACACCGATACCACTATAAATTAAGAAGAAAATAATAAATATTGAAAACAATGCTAAATATCTTGGAATGCATATACAGGGTGGCCCAAATGAGACCTAGTGATGTTAAACACGTGTAACTCTTGTAATAACTGGTTTTTTTAAATGATTTATTTTAATATGTTAGATACATTTTATGGAAATTTAACGTGACTATGTGTGAAATATGACATCAGACAAATGACCACCATTTTGCTCGATACAGGCATTGGCTCTTTTTAGCGCATTTTGCATTACACGGCGTAATGTTTCTGGTTGCAGGCGCCGTATTTCGTCTCGAATATTCTGCTTGAGCAGTCCAAGTGTCTGTGGTTTGTTAACATACACTCTGTCCTTTAAATATCTCCATAAAAAAAAATCGGGCGCAGTTAAATCTGGTGAACGAGGAGGCCAAGGGAAATCTGAATTTCTCGAAATTATGCGTTCACCAAAAATTTCACGCAGCATGTCAATAGTTTGCCTAGCAGTATGCGCAGTGGCTCCATCTTGTTGAAACCACAAATTAGGATGTTGCTCCACCATTGGCCGCAAAAAGTTGTCGATCATTGTTCTGTAAGAAGCCCCGGAGACCGTTTCTGGCGTTTCATCCTCATTCTCAAAGAAATATGGGCCGATGATTTTTGTGGCCATAACACCGCACCAAACAGTGCATCTGATTGGGTGTGACTGATGCTGATGTATTGCCCTTGGATTTTCGGAGCCCCACAACCTACAGTTTTGTTTATTCACATAACCACTTAAATGGAAATGCGTCATCCGTCATCAAAAGATTATTGAAAAAATAATTTTGTATGGCTAATTGTGTAAAGCGAATAGCGTACTGTAGTCGTTGTTGGGGGTCTTGCGGTAGAAGTTGTTGCACAATTTGAACTTTGTATGGATACATCTTAAGATCCAACTTTAAAATTCTCTGTAATGTTGTTCTGGGTATACCCAATTGGCCGGAACGGCGACGAGTTGAGATAGATGGATCATTTGCAACACTCTGCTGCACAGCTTCCACGTTGTCTTCAGTACGAATATTTCGATGAGCACCTCATCCTGGACGGTCGGCAACTGAACGCACTTCCTCAAAACGGCGAAGTAAACTTGTAATCACGGAAGATGTGGGCGCTGATCTTACGTTACAAAAACGGCGATAATTTCGGTGCGTCAGAACAATTGATCGTTGAGAAGAATAATAAAATTCGATAATTTTAATGCGTTGTTGTGGACTGTACGTATTCATTTTAAATTTCCAAGAGTTCAGTTATAATCTGCAAAAAGAAAAAATAAATTATGTTAAAAAATAAAAAAGTTATTTGTGTTTCACATCAGCTGGTCTTATTTGGGCCACCCTGTAGATAACAAAATGACATGGAAACAACATATTCTTAGAAAACGTGAGCAAATGAAAATTGAACTCGAACAACTATACTGGCTTTTAGGAAAAAATACGAAATTTACAACCCACAATAAACTGCTAATATATAAAAAAATTGTAAAACCAATCTGGACCTATGGGCTACAAATATGGGGCACCGCCAACAAAACGAATGGGGAAAATATCCAAAGGTTTCAAAGCAAAATATTACGTACAATTTTAGTTGCTTCATGGTATGTACCAAACGATGTAATACATCGAGATATAAAAATTCCACGGGTTAGCGAGGAGATAAAAGTCATTATTTACAGATATGAAAATAAACTTCTCTCGCACCCTAATAATGAACTAAGCCATATAGTTGAAAAGTAAACACCATAAGACAACGGTTAAACAGACTCCGACCGTCAGACTTATGAACCAGATTTTAAACTAATTATAATATATACTATCTATTTTTAAATAAGCACATAAAGTAATAAATATAATGCAGAGGTTGATATGGCAGTGGCCACAGAAACTCCCGTAAATATATATATATATATATATATATATATATATATATATATATATATATATATATATATATATATATATATATATATATATATATAAATATATATATATATATATATATATATATATATATATATATGTATATATATATACAATTATATATATATATATATATATAATATATATATTTTTTTAATCGCAGTCGGAAGGACTGCGATTAAAAAAATATTTTAGCCGCAGCCAACAGCGGCATACTTACTTATCCTTTATCTGAATCAAACATACAATTGGATAATACTTAGATTTATTACACACAAATTAATTATATGTCTTCACAACTTGAGGTCCTACTTAAGACTAACTCTATTCAAAACTTATAAATTCTAAGCTGGGCCTAAAACTGACTGCGTCAGCATTCCCTGGCCGCGGTACCGTTCCCACGCTGCAGCGGTATTGCACCGGATACGTGTGCAAGCATTCAGACGCTACGTCAGCAGATTCGGTGCATTTACCTATGCTGCGCTCATGCTTGCTTGGGGACAGGTGTGAAGAGAGGGGCGGCTACGAGCGTGTTAACTCCTCCCCCCTTAAATGTCTGCGTCTCGCAGATCGACATGGGTCACCGCAGGAGCTTCGTTGGCTTTTTTCGGAGAGGATTCGCCTTTCTTCATCGTTGCGCTTTGATGCATGCCAGGGTTTCGAATGTTCACCGTTATTCGTTTCCAGATTATGTAGCAGGCCGTGGCTAAGGTAGCTTCTATCGCAGTTGAAACATGGAATTTGTCACCGAGCTTGCTGAGACGATTGATATTTTCAAGGCTAAGGTCATGAACATACTCCAGGTTTAATTTAAGGACCTCATTGGTTATGTTGCTCAGCACCGATGGTAAGGCTTGAAGGCTTCTGGTCTCCGTGCTGACGAAAGTTCGATTGTCACTTTGCACTGATTCATTGTTGAGCTGTATGAGGAAGGAGCCCTCCAGGCGTCTTGATTCTTTTCCGCCACGGACGGTTCCATTGAAATTTGTTAGAAAAATTGTGTTTCCGTTAATCATCTCCGCGACTTCATCACTATCTGTTTCAAACCGGCATTTGGCACCTTTCAGCAATCTTGGTAAACTTCCTTCTTCGAGTAGCTTCTTTATCAGGCTCTCCTCACAAATTGTCGCGTTGTTGATAGAGAGGCAATCGCCAGTAATACCATAAGTTTCTTCAGTATTCATCAGCAATCTGTTGTACAGGACATCGACACGTTTGCCTCCTGACGAGGTGCTCCTCACCAGTATTAGTCGATATTTATCCGGCTTCACCTTTGGCACCGAGAGCACGTATACGAGCATAGTTCCATTCGTATATATAGATGGCTTGGCATATTCCATTGCTTCTACCAGATTTTGATAAGGTAACACCTCTTCTTCGAGGCGTTACCCTAAGTAACCTGCTCGGTTTCGGCCTGGTCTAAAAGATTGGTGTTCACGATTCCAGTTTTTGCCATCTGAAAAGCTCGGACTATTTCTGAAATTTGCTCTTTTAGGACGAGAATCTTGTTAGCTAACAAAATTTCGAGCTTTTCCGCATTGAAGTTTTTATCAACGTCATTTGCAAAATCTATATGGAAACTTTCAAACATAATAGCCATCCCAAAGCCAGGTAAAGATTGATACGCCTCTTACCCACCGTATTAAAACTTTTTGAAAAGCTATTCCTTAACCGCCTGGAAACAATCTTAGTGGAAAATAAAGTTATACCTGACCAATATGAATTTCGCCGACAACATACTACCATATAACAAGTACATAGAGTCACGAACAAAATCTTATCAGACCTGGATGAAAAAAGAGTCTGCACAGCCGTTTACCTTGATATTGCAAAAGCTTTTGATAGTGTCTGGCATGCAGGACTAAATGCGAAGTTAAAGCGATTTCTCCCACATGATATTTGTTTGACGCTGGAAAGCCACTTCACTGACCGAGCTTCTATGTCCAGGTTTAATTTTAATATTTATACCTGAGATCCACATCTGATATCCCCAAGCCAAACGACAACGGCGCTCTGATTGGAACATTTGCGGACGATACTGTCATTCTTAACTCGAATAATTGCTTTGCAAAAGCCACCCTTCAAAAAATCTTAGAGAAATTAATGGATTGGTTCAGCTTTGGGGGTATCTAAATAAATGAAGACAAAACAGTACAAGTAATTTACACAACAAAAAGAAATTACACACCGATACCACTATAAATTAAGAAGAAAATAATAAATATTGAAAACAATGCTAAATATCTTGGAATGCATATACAGGGTGGCCCAAATGAGACCTAGTGATGTTAAACACGTGTAACTCTTGTAATAACTGGTTTTATTAAATGATTTATTTTAATATGTTAGATACATTTTATGGAAATTTAACGTGACTATGTGTGAAATATGACATCAGACAAATGACCACCATTTTGCTCGATACAGGCATTGGCTCTTTTTAGCGCATTTTCCATTACACGGCGTAATGTTTCTGGTTGCAGGCGCCGTATTTCGTCTCGAATATTCTGCTTGAGCAGTCCAAGTGTCTGTGGTTTGTTAACATACACTCTGTCCTTTAAATATCTCCATAAAAAAAAATCGGGCGCAGTTAAATCTGGTGAACGAGGAGGCCAAGGGAAATCTGAATTTCTTGAAATTATGCGTTCCACCAAAAATTTCACGCAGCATGTGAATAGTTTGCCTAGAAGTATGCGCAGTGGTTCCATCTTGTTGAAACCACAAATTAGGATGTTGCTGCATCATTGGCCGCAAAATGTTGTCGATCATTGTTCTGTAAGAAGCCCCGGAGACCGTTTCTGGCGTTTCATCCTCATTCTCAAAGAAATATGGGCCGATGATTTTTGTGGCCATAACACCGCACCAAACAGTGCATCTGATTGGGTGTGACTGATGCTGATGTATTGCCCTTGGATTTTCGGAGCCCCACAACCTACAGTTTTGTTTATTCACATAACCACTTAAATGGAAATGCGTCATCCGTCATCAAAAGATTATTTAAAAAATAATTTTGTATGGCTAATTGTGTAAAGCGAATAGCGTACTGTAGTCGTTGTTGGGGGTCTTGCGGTAGAAGTTGTTGCACAATTTGAACTTTGTATGGATACATCTTAAGATCCAACTTTAAAATTCTCTGTAATGTTGTTCTGGGTATACCCAATTGGCCGGAACGGCGACGAGTTGAGATAGATGGATCATTTGCAACACTCTGCTGCACAGCTTCCACGTTGTCTTCAGTACGAATATTTCGATGAGCACCTCTTCCTGGACGGTCGGCAACTGAACGCACTTCCTCAAAACGGCGAAGTAAACTTGTAATCACGGAAGATGTGGGCGCTGATCTTACGTTACAAAAACGGCGATAATTTCGGTGCGTCAGAACAATTGATCGTTGAGAAGAATAATAAAATTCGATAATTTTAATGCGTTGTTGTGGACTGTACGTATTCATTTTAAATTTCCAAGAGTTCAGTTATAATCTGCAAAAAGAAAAAATAAATTATGTTAAAAAATAAAATAGTTATTTGTGTTTCACATCAGCTGGTCTTATTTGGGCCACCCTGTAGATAACAAAATGACATGGAAACAACATATTCTTAGAAAACGTGAGCAAATGAAAATTGAACTCGAACAACTATACTGGCTTTTAGGAAAAAATACGAAATTTACAACCCACAATAAACTGCTAATATATAAAAAAATTGTAAAACCAATCTGGACCTATGGGCTACAAATATGGGGCACCGCCAACAAAACGAATGGGGAAAATATCCAAAGGTTTCAAAGCAAAATATTACGTACAATTTTAGTTGCTTCATGGTATGTACCAAACGATGTAATACATCGAGATATAAAAATTCCACGGGTTAGCGAGGAGATAAAAGTCATTATTTACAGATATGAAAATAAACTTCTCTCGCACCCTAATAATGAACTAAGCCATATAGTTGAAAAGTAAACACCATAAGACAACGGTTAAACAGACTCCGACCGTCAGACTTATGAGCCAGATTTTAAACTAATTATAATATATACTATCTATTTTTAAATAAGCACATAAAGTAATAAATATAATGCAGAGGTTGATATGGCAGTGGCCACAGAAACTCCCGTAAATATATATATATATATATATATATATATATATATATATATATATATATATATATATATATATATATATATATATATATATATATATATATATATATATATATATATATATATATATATATATATATATATATATATATATATATATATATATATATATATATATATATATATATATATACAATTATATATATATATATATATAATATATATATTTTTTTAATCGCAGTCGGAAGGACTGCGATTAAAAAAATATTTTAGCCGCAGCCAACAGCGGCATACTTACTTATCCTTTATCTGAATCAAACACACAATTGGATAATACTTAGATTTATTACACACAAATTAATTAGATGTCTTCACAACTTGAGGTCCTACTTAAGACTAACTCTATTCATAACTTATAAATTCTAAGCTGGGCCTAAAACTGACTGCGTCAGCATTCCCTGGCCGCGGTACCGTTCCCACGCTGCAGCGGTATTGCACCGGATACGTGTGCAAGCATTCAGACGTTACGTCAGCAGATTCGGTGCATTTACCTATGCTGCGCTCATGCTTGCTTGGGGACAGGTGTGAAGAGAGGGGCGGCTACGAGCGTGTTAACTCCTCCCCCCTTAAATGTCTGCGTCTCGCAGATCGACATGGGTCACCGCAGGAGCTTCGTTGGCTTTTTTCGGAGAGGATTCGCCTTGCTTCATTATTGCGCTTTGATGCATGCCAGGGATTCGAATGTTCACCGTTATTCGTTTCCAGATTATGTAGCAGGCCGTGGCTAAGGTAGCTTCTACCGCAGTTGAAACATGTAATTTGTCACCGAGCTTGCTGAGACGATTGATATTTTCAAGGCTAAGGTCATGAACATACTCCAGGTTTAATTTAAGGACCTCATTGGTTATGTTGCTCAGCACCGATGGTAAGGCTTGAAGGCTTCTGGTCTCCGTGCTGACGAAAGTTCGATTGTCAATTTGCACTGTTTCATTGTTGAGCTGTATGAGGAAGGAGCCCTCCAGGCGTCTTGATTCTTTTCCGCCACGGACGGTTCCATTCAAATTTGTTAGAAAAATTGTGTTTCCGTTAATCATCTCCGCGACGTCATCACTATCTGTTTCAAACCGGCATTTGGCACCTTTCAGCAATCTTGGTAAACTTCCTTCTTCGGGTAGCTTCTTTATCAGGCTCTCCTCACAAATTGTCGCGTTGTTGATAGAGAGGCAATCGCCAGTAATACCATAAGTTTCTTCAGTATTCATCAGCAATCTTTTGTACAGGACATCGACACGTTTGCCTCCTGACAAGGTGCTCCTCACCAGTATTAGTCGATATTTATCCGGCTTCACCTTTGGCACCGAGAGCACGTATACGAGCATAGTTCCATTCGTATATATAGATGGCTTGGCATATTCCATTGCTTCAACCAGATTTTGATAAGGTAACGCCTCTTCTTCGAGGCGTTACCTTAAGTAACCTGCTCGGTTTCGGCCTGGTCTAAAAGATTGGTGTTCACGATTCCAGTTTTTGCCATCTGAAAAGCTCGGACTATTTCTGAAATTTGCTCTTTTAGGACGAGAATCTTGTTAGCTAACAAAATTTAGAGCTTTTCCGCATTGAAGTTTTTATCAACGTCATTTGCAAAATCAACCACGTTGTTAACCCTCTTTATAGCTTCTTGCGTGGCGTTCAAGATTTTCCTGTTAATGGAAAGCTGGTTATTGTTGTTGTCGACCAATTGATTTTGGTTACGCAGAACACAATCCCGATCAGTGGCATCAGGGGATCCTGCTACCCATTTCCACGCCGATCCAATCCAATTTATAGAGCGAGGTTTTCTCGATTTGGTACCCTGCAATTCGTTAAGATGCATTTTCGTCTGGCTGAGATGAAGTTCGATGATCGTCTTAAGCGGATTTGCCTCAAGCTCGCGTTGCACTACACCCGTCAGTTCCAAAATAATTTCTTCGAATTGAGTGAGGTCTATGGTATGTAACAGCTTGAAGTTTTTTTTTTTTATTATATATATATTTTATTGAATCTCCTAAAAAATATCTTAGAACTAACAATAAATCTTCATAGTATATTTACCATTTCACTTTTAAATTCATATTAATCATTACCAACCTCCCAGTGCCAGTGCTTTGAGGAGTTATGGTATATGAAAAGAAGTAGCGCAATACTTAAATAATAGCGTAATGAATAAGCTTAAAATCTAATTTGTTGCTAAGCGCAGCACGTCCATCCTTTTCAGGCGGGTGTGTCCTTGATGCTGTAGTAGGCGCCTCGCTAATGCATTGGGATGCTTGTCTAGCTTTGCTAAGTAAGATTCAGCAAGTCGGGAAACTTCTTTAGTTACATACGGGATATGTAAATCTCTGTGGATGTTAACTTTTTTGATGTACCAAGGAGCATTGGTAATCATTCGAAGGATTTTCGATTGGGCTTTTTGCAGCTTTTCGACATTTGAGGGTGAAGCAGTACCCCAGAGTTGGATACAGTAGGTCCATGTGGGCTTGATAATTACTTTGTAGAGTAGAACTTTAAAGTCCAGTTTGAGCTTGGACTGCCTGTTCAAAAGCCAGTTTAGCTCGTTTATTTTGAGTTTAATCTGAGTAATTTTTGCACTTATATGCTTTGCCCAAGTCAGTCTACGATCTAAATGCATTCCTAGATATTTAGTTTCTGTCGCCTGAGGGATCGGCTTGGTGTTAATTTGCACAGGGGGGCAAGTACTCCTGCATAGAGTGAATGTGACATGAACGCATTTCGACTCATTGACTTTGATTCTCCAGTGGTCAAGCCATTCCTGAAGCATGTTGACGTGTACTTGGAGAAGTTTTGACGCCTCTTTCGGATTTGTGTGAGTACACAATATGGCTGTGTCATCGGCAAAAGTATAGGTGATAGTCTAGCCGTTTGTTGGCATATCTGCAGTGAACAACGTATAGAGCAGGGGACCTAATACGCTGCCTTGCGGTACTCCAGCTTGTATAGGGTATTCATCTGAGATGAAGCTTTTTTGTTTTACCACAAAGCATCTACCTGAGAGATAGCTTTCGAGCAATGTGTAGATGTTAAGAGGTAACATACATTTTAGTTTGTGCAAGATTCCTTCGTGCCAGACCTTATCAAATGCCTGAGTGATGTCGAGAAAAACTGCGGAACAGTATTGCTTCTTTTCGAACGTTTCTTGTATAGTGTTTACAATGCGATGAACTTGTTCGATAGTACTGTGTTTTTCTCTAAACCCAAACTGGTGGTTTGGTATAACATTACACTGTTTGACAACGTCTTTAATACGCTTTATTAACAAACTTTCAAAGAGTTTTGAAAAAATTGATAGCAGACTAATTGGTCTGTAGGAAGAGACGCTTGTTGGGTCCTTTCCAGCTTTGGGAATCATGATAATTTGAGAAATTTTCCATGAGTAAGGAAAGAATCCAATGCGTATTATAGCATTTAATATATGCAAGAGATGCATTGTGGCTATTGCTGGGAGCTCTTTTATCATTTGGCCCGTAATCAGATCACGCCCTGGAGATTTTTTGGCATTGAGTTCTTTGATAGCGTTTGTCAGCTCCTTTTTGGCAATCGAGATACCATTGACGCTAGGGATAGCATCAACCGCCGTTAGAGAACGGACGGAACTAGCAAGATTAGGGGTGAAAACTTGCTCCAAATGATTTGCGAATGCTATTCCCTTTTCTGCATCACTTCTTGCCCAGTTGCCGTTGGGAAGGCGTATTGGTGACTCCATTTGAATGGATTTTTTCGAGTTTTTGGCCGTTCGCCATAGAGAATAGCTTCAGGCTTCTGTAGGACAGAGGGTCTCTACAAACTCGTGAAACTCGGAGGTTTCTTTTTCTTTTAGAAGGTGAGTACATTTTTCAGTACATTCATTCAGTTTCTTCTTCAGAGAAGGTGATCTCTGCAATTGCCATTCTCTCCTAAGAGATCTTTTTTCGGAGAGGAGCTTCAGAATGTCTTGGGGAGTACACTCTTGTCGGGTTTGAACTTTAGAACGTGGTGTAGCAATTTTTACTGTTTGGGATAGCAATTGAGTGAAATTGAAAATAGCGGAGTTTATTTCCTGCTCAGACTTTAGGGAAGTCTTTATTTCAAGATGTGAACTTATGAACATCTTATATTTAAGCCAGTCTGTATTCTTGTAGTCGAAACTACCACTCACGTTTTTCTGATAGGAGTTTTCAGAAAAGATAGTTATTATTGTGGGAGTGTGATCAGAGGACAGCTCTAGAGAGGAATGCACAAGAGAGTGTACATTATTTATACCTCTAGTGATGGCGAAGTCAATAAGATCTGGAATCTTCTGTTTGTCGGATGGCCAGTATGTAGGCTTACCATTGGACAAGACATTAAGACCAAGAGCATTTATCGCAGAGAAGAGTTTTCTGCCTTTGGGAGTTACTAAACGTGAGCCCCAATGAGTATGCTTTGCATTAAAGTCTCCAGCAGCAATGAACTTAGCATCGAGAGTACTAAAGAATTGTTTGTACTGCTGCTCATCTATATTAAACCTGGGTGGGCAATAGATGGATGATACTGTCAAGCCTTTGACGTATTCTTCGAGCTGAATAGTCGTCGCTTGTAGATAATCGGTACAGTATCCTTGCATTGGGAAATGCTTTATTCTATTCTTGATCAGAATAGCTGTACCACCACGTGCTTTGCCACCGGGGTGTTTGGTGTCATAAACTTTGTATCCCGCTATCTGGAAACAGTTTTTCTGAGTAAGGTGAGTTTCAGAAATTAGCATCAAATCTATTGAGTTATCGTTGAGAAATAGTTTGAGCTCATTTTTGTGCTGACTTATGCCATTTGCATTCCAATGACAGATTTTCAGTGCGTTCATGGTTTTGTTAATAGGGATTGCAAAAGCATGTTCTGATTACGTATCATGTCTTGCATCATACTTTGCATTGAGTACATAAATTGCGTCATATTTGCGATGAACTCTTGTAAAGTCTTTTCAAGAGTACTCTCATCATTTTTAGGGTTTTACTGGTGGGGTGCCTTTGAGAATATTTGCGTAAGAAATACTTGAAGGCTGTGCTTCACGGGCAGAGATTTCGCGCAAAACTGTTACGGGAGGAACAGTTTTAACTTGTTTTGGCTGAGGTGCAAATTTCTTTTTTATTTGAGCGTATACAACAGTGCAGCCTCTGTAGTTTGCAGTGTGATTTTCACCACAGTTGCTGCATTTTTTGACACTGGAGTCATCTCTGGGCTTTGTGCAGTTTTGTGACATGTGGAGATCACCACAAACGACACATACACTGGGAAGTGTACAGTATTTTCTAGTGTGCCCAAATTCTTGGCAGTTCAGGCATTGAACTGGTCCAATTCGCTTGTGGGGTTCTTCTACAGAGATTTTTCTATGTAGAAGATAGCGAAGGTTGTAGATCGGGTGTGATTCGCCTTTTCTGAGGTTCGAGTCGACTGGCTGTAGCTCAACGCGAAAGAGCGGCAGTGGAATCTTGTCTTTATTGCGTATGTTAAACACAGAGTTTGCGGTAAAACCCTCTTGGGATAGGGCTTCTCTTATTTCGTTGGGATCTACGTCAGCTTCGATTCCTCTAAGGACAACAACAATGCCTTTGCTACTTTTAAGTTGGTAGGTGTAATAGTTTTTTTTCTCTGTGTCAAAGAGATTGACGACTTTCGATATATAATTGAATTTTGGTTTCATGTATTTTGCCTTTTAGTATTGGGACAACATGAAAGTTTTTAGCACCAATTAGAGTAGTTAGAGTTTTTACGAGAGCGTTAGAGTTGCGCTCCCTTAAATAAATTGGTGGGGGCTTTACCTCTTTTAGCACTTTCTGGGTAGAATTGTCTTCGGCATTTGCAAGAGGTGCAAACCTGTTAGAAGCGAGTGGATTCTTTTCAGAAGCAGAATCATTAGATTTAATCTGCTTTGCCGATTTTTGAGACAATCTTTGAGGACTCAACTTGCGCTTAACCACAATATAGCGGTCCATACCAGTCTGTATTACCGAACGTTTTCCTTGGTTGGCTGTAGCATGCATGTTGAGAGGTTCTACTGGTGAGAGAGAGTTGCTTTGCATACTCCACGGCAAAGTGTTTACCGACCCAGAGCCGACAATAAGCGTACTTACGTTTTTGCAGCAGTCGTTACTTACTGTAATGTGCTCAAACTGAGAGCCAGTGTTAGCAGAGCCAGAAAGGGAGAGCTGTTTATGGGAGCAGTCAGACACTGAAAAGCTGCGCTGCCTACCGATGCTGTCGGATTGCGCTATAAGTGTATTAATTTCACTTGGCGAGAGATCGCAACTGTTTTTATTTATTTTCACGCTGTTGTTATTGTTTTGTTGTGTTTGCGCATCGGTTGTCTTCGTTGCCGTTGCTGCACTAGCTGAACGCGCGGGTGGCGACCGCAACATGTAATGTTTACAAGTCAGATTTTCGCGATTTTTTTTTATTTTGTTCCTTGTTGTATGTATTTATATTTATCAGTACTTTTTTGTTAGCCGGGTAGAGAGTTTTTGATTTTTTTTTGTTTCTGATGATGTTTTTAATTTTTGTTTTCGTTTTTTTAGTTCTTTTTCGTGGTTAAAGCTTAGAGCCGCGGAGAACATTAACTGCTTGAGCCAAGAGCCAAGTGACCAATTGATTTTGGTTACGCAGAACACAATCCCGATCAGTGGCATCAGGGGATCCTGCTACCCATTTCCACGCCGATCCAATCTATCCAATTTATAGAGCGAGGTTTTCTCGATTTGGTACCCTGCAATTCGTTAAGACGCATTTTCGTCTGGCTGAGATGAAGTTCGATGATCGTCTTAAGCGGATTTGCCTCAAGCTCGCGTTGCACTACACCCGTCAGTTCCAAAATAATTTCTTCGAATTGAGTGAGGTCTATGGTATGTAACAGCTTGAAGTGACCATTGATTATCCATCCACTTCCTTGTTCGATTGTCACCAGCGGGGATTTGTAGTTGAAAACATTGAACCCGCAAGGTCAGGGAATTATAAGCAATATATTTTGACAAAAATTTCAAGTAAAAATTCACAATTTTCTCTTAATATAAAATAAAATAATCTAAAAAAAAAATCGTGGCTTCAGCACTTAACTAACATTTGCCATTGTCGCGTATTCTTTTCCTGGGAGCTATATGTCCTTGATTGCAGGAAAACATGACTTATGCGAACAACTTTATTCATTTTGGAAAAATTCAAGTCACGAAAAGACAGATAGCTTCCTTGAAAGAAGAGCGTTACAAGTACAGCATATCTTCAAGAACAAACTTTTAATATTTTCTTAACTTTTAACAATTCGATGTCTTTTTTTATATCATTTGTATAACCTACTTTTGTTCTAGAGAGATAGCTTCCATATTCGGAAATTTTAATTTTCTTTTTGCAATTTACAACTTACAAATTATTAAAACAAGTTTTTTTCTTATATTTAAATATTACTGTTATATTATATTTAAATAAAACAATTCTTTTTTCTTTTGTTTTTTGAATTAATTATATTTATCTTCGAGCCCGCGAAGGAAGGTGGAATTGGGTTGAAAAAAATCGTTCTCTTACAAATTTTTTACTTGAGCCTTATGGATCCTATTTCGGTATTTCGGGTATTTCGTGATTCCTGATTCTTCTCCATCCGATTCCTCACTTCGCTAAAAATTTTGTTTTGAAAATTTGCTAACTCCTGATAATTTATTCTTTGTACCCTATTGAAAAATATATCGCTCGGTTTGTACTTAGTTATGGAATGAATTGTATTGTTATATCGATCGGTAGCTATGTACAACAATTCCTTTGGGGATGTGTTGGGTATCTCTCTCTGTAAACACCGGTATATTTCAATAACGGTGGAGTGAAGTGTTTCGACTTGCCTATTCACTTCGCTCCGTTGAATAGGAGTTTGATAAAGTCTCATTCCTAACCCTCTAACATAATTAGAGACTAAAGGACTGACGAAGACTCTTTCGTTATCAGTAACTATCATCTGTGGCACTGTAAAATAATGAATAATTTTTGCAAATTTTTTACGTAAAAGTACAGTGGACTTATTCTTTATGTGGAAGAATTTTGCAAATTTAGAGAATTTGTCTATGCAGTTTAGAAATTTTTCCCCACTAATCTCGAAGATATCGATGTGTAAAATATCGCAAGGATGTTTTGGGATAGGAGCATCCTTTAGTTTTGGGACGAAAGGATGCCTATCATATTTGTTTACCCGGCACACTTCGCAAGCTTTCGTGAAATGTCTTATCAAGCTTGCCATCCTGGGGAAATAGTATCGTTCTAAAATTTGTCCTTTATTCTCCACAGGATTCCTGTGGGCTCTCCTGTGCTCTTCCTCAATTATTCTGCAAATTCTTTCTTCATTCGCGACATCCTCTACTAATCTCTGCGTTATTCTAATCTTATAATAAAGGAAATGTTCGAGATACACTTCTTGGAGAAGCTGCAGCCTATTTTCGGGAATTTTAATACCGTTAATTACCGCTGGGTTCAACCGTTCTTTCAATACTCTTATTAGCGCGTCGCGGACAATGCTGTCTAAAGTCACATAGTGGCGGGTGTACCCATCATGAGGATTCTCAACACTAAATAGTTCTCCTCCTTCCCTGATCACAATCTGACTCCTAAATACGTTCAGGGGTGCTTCAACGTGAATGATAAAGTCGGAAGCATCTTGTTCGGCACTGTGAACAGTTTAAATTTCGCTAGCAGTTTCATTAGTGGAGCCTCTAGCGGCTGTCGTAGTATTTGATGTGTCAGTTGCTCCTTCACTAGCAGTTTCTGTAGTCGTGTCGTCACCATTCTCAACAGCCATCACGTTGAGTCCTCCTTGGTCTTCCATTCGACATTTCATCCTTGATAAGGCATCAGCCACATAGTTTGATTTACCAGGATTGTAAATCAACTCGTGGTTGCATTCCTCTATACGTGCCTTCCATCTTTTTAATTTGGCATTGTGATTGCGATTTCCGAGCGCGAACGTGAGGGGTTGATGGTCAGTGTAAATTTTAATGTTTCTTGCACCATACAAGTAGGAACGTAGGTTGTCCAATGCCCACACAATGGCTAACATTTCCTTCTCATTGGTGGCATAATTTTCCTCCGTCTTGCTTAATGAGCGGGAAATGTACGCAATTGGCTTATCCTTGCCAACCTCATCTTGGGACAGCACCTATCGCAAAATCTGATGCATCTGTGGTTAAATTAAAGGGTTTCTGGAAATTTGGGAAAGGTAAAATATCAGAGGAAACAAGGAGTTCTTTTAGATCAGCAAACGATTTCAAGGCGACAGAATCAAGCTCAATCGTCACTTTCTTCGATTGATTGGCCTTCACTTGAGCGTTTTCTCCACGTGTTAAATTAGTCAAAGGTTTGGCTACTTTGGCATAGTCCTGAATGAATTTTCGATAGTAAGACGTCATTCCCAGGAAACGCTTTAAATCCTTTAACGTACCCGGCGGTTCTAGACCTTGAATTGCACTCACTTTTTTGTGTCAGGTTTAATACCATAGGGTGTGATAACATATCCAAGGAATTCCACACTAGTTTTCATGAATTGGGTCTTTTCCAGATTGACTTTTAAGTTTGCCCTCAACAATGTTGCAAAAATTTTGCCAACGTTGTTTTGGTGCTCCTCTTCATTTTTTCCAAAGACGATTATGTCATCAATGTATACATAGCAAATTTTCCCTATGTACTCATTGAGCACATCATCTATCATTCGTTGGAAAATGGCAGGAGCATTCTTTAGACCAAACGGAAGCCTCAAAAATTCGTATTTTCCGTTCATTGTTGAGAACGCTGTTTTCGGTATATCACACTCCTTCATCGGAACTTGATGAAATCCGGAAGTCAAGTCAATCGTAGTAAAGTATTTTGCAGAACCTAGGCTTGTAAGTGTAGAATTTATATCGGGGATCGGGTAGGTATCAGGGATGGTTACAGCGTTCAAGCACTTGAAATCTATTACCGTCCTATATTGTTTTTCTCCTGAGGGCTTTGGTTTTTTAGGGACTACCCAGATTGGGGAATTGTAGGGACTTTTTGATGGACGTATGACGCCTTCCTCAAGCATTTCCTCAATCTGCCTCTCGACTTCCTCCCTCATGCAGGCAGGATAGGGATAGCTTTTTGTGTAAATCGCTTCCTTACTGGTAGTCCTGATTTCTGCCTTCACGATAGTATTAACGATTTCCTTATTGCTTATTGGGTCAAAAAGTTGCATATAGTCTTCGATTATCTTGCGGAGTTTTTCTTGGGTATTCTTAGAAAGGTTACTGTCTAAAATTTGATTAATATGCTTGGATACTTTTTCTAGAAGAGGAATTTTTATATTTGGTTTAAGGGTCAGAACGTTTTCTTTCCGGTCTATTACTACCTCTAATTCCTTTGGAGTATCATCGCCAATGATGCCATCAAAGGATTCGAAACCTGGCAGTACGTAGAATTTTAACAAGGTATTATTTCCTACGCGCTCAAAAAATCGACCGCTAACTTCTTCGCTGATTTGAATGCGTCCACAGGCTGAATTTACAAAAAAGGATTTTGCAAGCTTTTTGCTATTTCGGGAAAGAGATGCGTTTATAAAATTTTTGTTCGCACCTGTGTCTACCAAGAATTTCAACACAGTGCCCTGGCTATCCACGTACTCTATGTAAGGTTCGCTGGATAGGCTCCTGTCATAAAATTCACCTGATCCTCGGAATTCTCTTCAGCCAAATTCGCATAGTCCTCATTCACAGTTTCCATATGGAACATCCTCTGCTGCTTTTGGCGGAAGTGTCTGAGCCGGATTTCCGTTTGAATGGGAATGCTTGTTGAGGTCTGTTTGAGAAGCTCGCCCGACGCGTCTGTATAGAAGGGTCCACCTCCATTTTTACCACTGGCCTTGGTGCTTCAGTCCTTTGAGCGAAATGCCGATTCTGGAAGGAACCACTCTGCGGCCTAAATCCAAACTTATGGTTGTTTCCAACAGGTGAGAAATTGTTAAACTTCGAGAACGACGGACGAGGATTACTGTCCTTATTCATTTCGTTTACCGGAACAGTCACCGAGGTCCGATTTATACCACCGTGCACAGGATGGCTCCTAAAATTCAAATTCTGAATGTCTAGACAAGCTGTGTAGGCTTCGGGTAGTGATCTTGGTCTTTGGACAATAATCATGCGGGAAAGATCGCCACTCAATCCGCTTACAAAAACATCCAGCGCTCTATTTCTGTAGGTGTCTATCAGTGCATCTACGGTTTCGGCAGAGTAGTTTTCGGTTTTAAATTTATTTATAATTAAGGAAAATTGGTGGTTGACACGAGCATAAAACTCGTCCAACTTCAAGTTACACTGAGTTAGCTGACCCAGCTGATGCTCGAGGGTACGGATGTCCCTTTTATCAGCGTAGTGAAGCGACAGGCAACCTTTTATTCCTGCCCAGTCGACTTCCGAAATATTGTGGGATATTAAAGCAGAATCAGCGTTACTTCTAACCTTTCCCCTGATGCTCTTGAGGATTGCCCTATAAATTGGTTTCGTTCTGACGATCTTGTAGTCGTCTAAGATTCCCTCAACTGATGTCACCCAGGACACGTATTGGGCCGGGTTTCCCTCGAATGCCTGGAGGTCCCTAACTGAGTCTGGCAACCTGCCTGTTTCCCTCAAATCTTCCTCACTCATTGGCATACACAACGGGATCTCAGCTGGGGTCACGGTAAGTGCATTCATTTGTTCCAGTTGATGAATGCGGTTTTCCGCCTTCTTCAACTCGACCATTAGTGCACCCACAGAGCCAGTCAGCTCGGTAACCGAACGGGTCAAGGAATCCATAATAAAAATTTTTGACTCACCAAATTCGTTTTCTTTCTTTTAAAAAATTTTCCCTTACTCCTTCCTTCACTGCTTTCTTTTGTCGCTTTTAGCTTGAGTTCGCTGAGCTGATGCCGCAATTTCCTTATATATTTTTTTCTCGGACTCACAGGCAGATCGATTGCATTGGTTATGTTATTGCTGAAATGTAGAACGTTATAGTATATCATAAAATAACATTCAAAAATTCTTGACATAATGTCTGGCTTAGGTCAAGGAAGGGACGCGGGAACCCTTTTTAGTTGTCCGTAATCGGATTACGGGCAACCGACTCAGGACACTTCCTTCACGCGGTGCTCTGCATTCAAATTTTGCTGCCATGGCCAATAGCGACAAGTATCTGACCATTTGGCGGCTGTTGCTATGCAATACCGATACCGTTGACCATAACCAGTCGACAATGCGCTGCCTTGATCAGGAAATGGTTGTCGTGTTCCCATGTGAACGACAACGTGCACCCAGATAGGGCGTATCCGATCCTTCATGGACAGGTGTTGCAAAAGAACATCAGCACAGCAGCTTATTGCTTTGCGTATTTTACGCTTTGAAATACAGTTTTATAAATCTTGGCAAGGAGTCGAACCTTGTGCTACAATTAATTAAAGCACCCACCAGTTCGCCAAGGATTATAAATTTAAATTTTTCCGACAATTTGTCGCCATCGTTTTTAATATTACTTTCGTAAATGTTGGCAAGTGTTGAACCTTGTGTTGCCCATAATCGAAGACACCCAGCAATTTGCCAAATACATTTTACAATTTCACCATTTTTATATATTAAAATATAATTTTTCAGTTTATAGGTGTACACTAAGTGCGTACCCCGTGACCCGATTATGCACATCATGGTGAATATTATATTTTAATTAAGGAACTTCTGTCCCATTTTCAATCATCGCTCTTAAGCGAATTTTGAATGAAAAATAAAAGTAAAGTAAAATTCTTTATATTAGGTCTGAGGGTCTTCGGGGTCACAGAATCTTTTTCTTTTGTTATATCCTGGAGGGTCCCTTGGGAATCTCAGGATGGAGACGTAAGGATTTATTTGTTTTAATTTGAATCAATAATTTCTTCATATTAGGTCTGAGGATCTTCGGGGTCACAGAACCTTTTTCTTTTGTTATATCCTGGAGGGTCCCTTGGGAATCTCAGGATGTAGACATACGGAGTTATTTGTTTTAATTTTTATATCACCATGTTCGCACAATACCCTTCAAGGGCCACTATATTTGCATCGGAAGGCTTTGGTTTACTTTCCACTTTTCAATATTAGTTCACTTTTACATTGCCAGGAGGGTCCCCCCGAAGGTGGTGAATCGCTGAGCAATTTTTCTCACATTTGTTAATTTAATCTTATAGTTTTATAATAAGCCTTTCCGATTTTTGGGAGCCCGCTCCTTTAGCGGGTCCCTGCTCGGGCGCCAGTTAACGCAGTCGGAAGGACCGCGATTAAAAAAATATTTTAGCCACAGCCAACAGCGGCATACTTACTTATCCTTTATCTGAATCAAACACACAATTGGATAATACTTAGATTTATTACACACAAATTAATTAGATGTCTTCACAACTTGAGGTCCTACTTAAGACTAACTCTATTCATAACTTATCAATTCTAAGCTGGGCCTAAAACTGACTGCGTCAGCATTCCCTGGCCGCGGTACCGTTCCCACGCTGCAGCGGTATTGCACCGGATACGTGTGCAAGCATTCAGACGCTACGTCAGCAGATTCGGTGCATTTACCTATGCTGCGCTCATGCTTGCTTGGGGACAGGTGTGAAGACAGGGGTGGCTACGGGCGTGTTAACTTCTATATATACTCGTATATATATATATTAAGCATTAGACAATTACTAAATGGTGTACATTGACAGAAAGAAATCAAACTGGGAAATTAAAAAAAAAAAACATATGGTACTTAAACAATTGCACAAATGGAAAATCGGACCAAAGATATTTAATTTTGTCAAAAGTTTTTTGTCAAATCGTAAAATCACAGTTACTATCGGTTCAGCTCTGTCGGGAGTTGAGCCTCTCGCAAAAATATTTCAAAGTAAAACTATATTATGAGTTAGAATCAAGCTACCTACGAGTAGTTGACTCACAGCACCGACTCCTAGCAGATGCTACACATTCTGTGGGATTAGCATGTGCTAAAGTTATTTAAGAGTAACAAATACTTTTAGGGTCTAAGTATTTTAAATTAATATTATCTGTGTAATATTTATTATGTAAACTTTTAGGGTGTTACAGTTCCGCAGTCGAGTCGACGAAGGGGATTGTAATTTAGAATGCACCGTGGATACTTTAACAGTAGGTCAGTTGGCTTGACCAATTGACACCAATTAGCAGGTGCGTAACTGGAACACCAGAAAGGTCAGTTCACAGACTGAGATTACTGTTGGGAAATAGTATACAAGAAATAGTATTTTAAGAATAAATCGGTTTTATTATCTTTGAATCTGAAAGTGAGTTAGTGTTTTATTTCAAAGACTGTCTTGAAGTTTTCAGCCACGCGCCCGAACCGAGAAAGGACGTCTCCCGACAAACAAGAAACTATCCCAACATTTTGGAGCAGCCGGTAGGATTCAACGTCGAGTGCCAGGAAAAGAGCACTCCTACGCGGGAATCCACCAACGGGAAACCACTTCGAAGGACCATTAGGATAATCAATTCAAAGGAGTTCAATGGTGGGAGCAAGGATATTGATGAGTATGCTTATATTAGGATACTTTAGTATGTAAGTGAATTTTGTCGACGATTCTTCGGTGGCCGTGTGTTGCCGTAGGTTGATCCTCAAAAAATTTTTTAATGGTCCGGTTGTATAGGTTTATTTCACTGAGATTAGGCTCATATTTTTTCTTACTTCTTGTTTCAGCATTCTCGGGGGATGTGGGACGTGTCTGTTTATTCACGGTTTTTGCGTTATTGAATTGCGAACTTGTGTATACCGGTTGGTTTGGTTCGGAAAGAACGTGCCACGGTATAGGGTTTGTACGGTTATGATATCGGATTTGTGTTTGTTTGTTGATAAGGACATTTATATTGTTTATTAAATTGTTTTAATTGTTTTCAAATTGATCTGAATATTTGACATTATAAGCTTAGGGTATGAGGCAAAAATACTTCAAGAAGTGCTTACAACACGTGTTGTTGCATCAAAGTTTTTGTAGTTCGGAAACTACACTTTGCGTAGCAATGTTGAAAAAAATTTTTAAATGCTATTATTACGTGGCGCATACGTTACGGGTTTAGTTTTGAATATGGATTCAAATTTCCGGGAATGAATCAAGACACTTTTGCCTGTAAATCCAATTTCGGTTTTTGTGAACATATAGCATTTTCTATGGATTTTTGGGAGTATTAAAGATGGAGAGAGGAAATCAAGGTGTATCTGTGAGGAAGTCAAGGACCAATTTGATTTGATGGAAGGACTTAACGGACGCCGGTAGACAGAAAATATGGAACTTGTGATGGAAAACAAGTAAAGCAGAAAATATATAAAGATAGAATTTAAGGTGGAATGCTGTTTAATAAATTTGTTATGATCAAATCATTAGATTAAGAAATCTGATAATGTTGGTATTTGGTTGTACTGCTTTCTGAGCCAGCATAAATAAAGAAATATTGTATGAGTTGAATTGTATTTTTTTTTTTAGAAATATGTATTGTAGAAAAAACTGCGTAGTCATAATGAGATTATGGTTTTATGAATTGGCATTCGAAGCAATTGTCAAATAAAGTTAACGAATCATTGAAGGCTCAGAAAGCAGTGCAACAGGAAAAACAGATGTTGGTACTTAATTTTGAAAAGAACCACTCACGGGCAGTATAGAAAAAATGGGTATAGGTGAGATTTCAAAGGCAGTGGCCAGGCTAGTACCTGTGTTTATTGATGCTGAGTCGGTGGATTTAAGATTGGAGGTTCATCGATTTATCCAGGGGGGTGAACTAGCAAAGAGGAGTTTTCGTCCTGACGAATTGCAAGACTTTTTCGATTGTGTGAACCAAAGGTTGTTTGGAGATGCGTACAATCTGGTTTTGCCAAAAACCTTTAGTAGCGTGGAAGAATTGTATACGTTAATAAGGAAAACGTACTTGAAAACGAGAATGTTGGAAGAAGTCACTCAGGACATCTGGGCAGTTGGCAGGCGAAGAGATACGAGTCTTTGCTAGGCGATTGTGCACATTGAAGAGGAGTACGACGGAAATCGTTCGTGGCAAGTACAACGGTGTGGATGACAAGGCGCTGCTATATGAAGGTGACAAGTCGGTACTGACAGCTTTTGTAGTGGGACTGCGGGAGCCTGCGTTAAGGGTGCACATGCTGGGTATTCGGAACGGGACTCTGGAAGAGTTGGTAGAGGAAGCCATCAGGGCGCAGTTTCTGGTGGAAAGAAATCAACCTAGTGCAAGTGAAGTAAATGCTGTATTTAACAGGCCGGACGTACCTGTGGCTGTAGCAAGAGGCGGAAAAGCGTATGTGACAGACTCACGCACACATGAAGGAACTTACGACACCGGTACAGGTACATATGGAGGTGCAAAGCGTGACGGGAGACAAACAGAAGGGTAGTTGCGTCAGGCAATACCGGTCTGTTCATTCAGCAACAAGGGATGAGTGCATTACACGCAAAAACACGACCTACTGTATGGAGTGCCAAACATATGGTCATGAGGCAAGTAGACAGTGCCAAGTAAACACTAAATGGGATCAAAGTAGATGGCAGCCAGGTACGAGGCGCCCGAATCCACCCTTAAGGGACAGCAGGAGTATTAGTCCCCGAGTTAACCCGGCAGAAGGAATTAACCAAGGAAGAAATCCTTTCAACACTGGGAGTGGCCAGCAGCGACCAAATTGGAATTCCAGAAGTACCACGGATAGGCAACACCAAACAGGGGTTGAAATGCTTCTCATGTGGACGAATGGGACATCTGGCAGCGGAATGCAGGGATTGACAATTCCAACAAAGGAACCAGGGAAACTTCCAGCGGCCCAGTCGAGGCCAGTAGACTGGAAAGCCAAAAGAAAGGAAGTAATACTTAGGCCGAAAGTACGTGTGACTGGTAATGTAGGAATTACAGTCCAGGAAAAGGAGGAGCAAGAGGCTCTCCAATACAACGTACCGAGTAATGTAAGAACAAAGGTTCAAGATACGGAAGAGCAAGAGTATCTCCGGGAAAAAAATTTTTGATTGCGTGTTGATTTGGGTAACTGTGATGATTCTAGTACTTAGATTAAGTTTTAATAAGGTTAGAGAATATAGGCCAATCGCCGCGTACGTGGTACGAAGATGTATACTGAAGATATTCACGGTAATTTTGAGGGAGTATAGGAATGTAAAGGATAACTGTGGTGCATGGAGGAAAAAATTTGAAGAGTTAGGATGTAAGAACGCTTAATGGAGCGTTTGGATGATGCATCAGGACACTGGGGTCGCTCAGAATAGGGCACAGTGAAGTTAAGGGAATGCGTTTTAGAGTGCACGCAGTGGAATTTGATAGAGAAGGTATCCTGGCCGATGGGATAATTGGCCGCGATAATCTCTGGGGCCGCACCATACTGGATGCGCTAGAAAAGCAGTTATCATTTTATGATGATAATAAGAATAGAATCCTTACTCTTCCATAAAAGTTATGGCAGGAAGAAACCGTGAATAGGGTTAAGAATTGTATGAAGGTAGTGAATGCAAGGTCAACCAGAGTAGTTATTATGCGTGTATATACGAGACTTAGGACTGTTGCTTTGCACAAGCAGCAGCTAGCGGAGGGTGTGTATATGGGAGAGACCATAACGCACGTTGACAAGGGTAAGGTGTACGCGTGCGTACTCAAAGCATCCGAAAAAGAATTCCTTGTGGATGAGGATTTTAGGCCTAAGTTCACTAGCTATGATCGGTTAATCAGATTAAGCAAGTAGATATAAGGAAAAGAATGGAGACGGTGCTACAATCACTGAAGTTAGACACAAGCGTAAATTCAGAAGAGAAGGCATCAATAGAAGCCATTTGTACCTCATTCCATGACATATTTTTGCTGGAAGGAGACCAGCTGAAGTATACACCAGAGGTAGAGCATGAAATACCTACTAGAGTGGATCAACCACCGATTAACCAGATACAGACTGCCACAAACTCACAATGATGAGGTAAGCAGGCAAGTAGAAGAAATGTTAAAGGATAACATAATTTCACCGAGTATCTCGCCTTGGAACTCACCAATAATTTTGGTGCCAAAGAAGGGAGGTGCTCAGGGTCAAAAGAAGTGTAGAATGGTCGTCGATTTTAGGAAATTGAACGACGCCACTATCAAGCAGGTGTTCCCGATACCAAGGATTGAAGAGATTCTGGATCAATTGGGACACAGTAGATATTTTTCTACACTTGATTTAGCGAGTGGCTACCACCAAGTTCTGGTGGATACCCAAGATAAGCAGAAAACTGCGTTCAGCACAGGCATTATGAGTTTAACAGAATGCCGTTTGGATTAACAGGAGCACCGGCTACCTTCCAAGGGCTGATGAACCATGTGCTAACAGGCTTGCAAGGGTAAGATTGTTTTGTGTATCTGGATGATATTGTAATTTATGGGAAGAACTTGCAGCAGCATTCGCAACGCTTGTGCAAGGTGCTCCAGAAATTAAGAGAACACAATTTGAAATTGAACACGGAGAAGTGTCAATTTTTGCGAAGGGAGGTGGTTTATTTAGGCCATCGTTGCTCAGAAACAGGAGCATTGCCTGACCCGCAGAAGGTGGAATGCGTTGAGAATTTAGCGGTTCCGAGAAAGAAAGGAGGTGCAAGCATTCCTAGGACTAGTGAACTATTATAGAAAGTTCGTGGAAGGACTAGCCGAAATTGCGTTGCCGATTAATAAGTTGCTACGAAAAGAAGCGAAGTTCGAATGGACAGAGAGCTGTCAGCAAGCATTCGAGAGGCTAAAGGAAATAATTAGCTCGCCACCGATTTTGGCGTACCCCGGTAATGACCGACCAATAGCATGCGCAAGCAGGGCGCTTAGCGATACGGAGAAATTTGAGGGCTACGAAGAATTTGAGGGCATATCTGCTAGGACGCCCATTTCAGATATATACTGATCATCAGCCGTTGAGAGACATAGCCAATTTGAAAGACCAAACGTCTAGGCTAGCCAGGTTCAGGCACAAATTGTCTGAGTATGATTTTGAAATCATATACAAACCTGGGAAAAAGAATCTAAATACGGATGCGCTCAGCAGAGTACCGCAGGCACAGAAGGTATCAGTAGTGCAAACGAGGGCCAAAGCACGGGCAGATAAGGAGAAGGCCGAGAGAATACAAGAAAATAAAATTGATGCAAGAAGAGATGTTAGCAATGCGGGTTTCGATGCCAATGAACAAACAGCCAGTAATGTGGAATGGCTGGAGGATAAAAAAGATATCCAGGCTGTGTTAAAGGGTTTCCATGATTCACCTTTAGGTGAACACCAAGGATTCTGGAAAACCCATGACAGAATTAGGCGAGTATACGGATGGGAAGGTAGGCACCGAGACATAAAAAAATATTTAAAGAGTTGTCCGAAATGTCAAGCCAATAAAAGTTCAAGGCTAACAAAGATACTATGGTGTTATCTGATACACCAAACCAGCCATTTGATAAAGTTCATATGGATATTGTAGGTATTTTACCTGAGACAGTTTCGGGAAATAAATACATATTGACGTTCCAAGACGATTTCTCAAATTATATGGCGTGCGTGGCTATACCCGATGCTGAAGCAAGTACGGTAGCCAAGGCATGCTTTGACGAAATTATAGCACAGTACAACATACCTAAGGTCTTGATAACCGACAATGGTTAAAATTTTGTGTCAAAACTATTCTCAGAAACGTGTAAAATGCTGGGAATCAAGAAATTGCATATAACACCATATCATCCACAGGCGAATGGCTCATTGGAGCGTAGTCATCGACCTCTGGCCGAGTACTTGCGCAGTTTTACCAAGGAAGACGGCTCGAATTGGGATCAATGGTTGACCACTGCAATACATGTACACAACAATACTGTACATGTATCAACGAAGCAAACTCCATTTAGGATGCTCTACGGGTTTGATTTCAACATGCCAGCAAATTTGAAGCGCAAATGTGCTGATGACCCCAATAAAGTGCAAAAATATCAGTTGCAGCGAGCGCACGAATTGGTTAGAGTAAACCAGGATTGTGCTAAACGAGTAGCCAGGGAGGCCTACAACAAGGTACTAAACCCAGTAGTTTTTCATGTGGGTGACCAGGTACTAATGAAGAATCAGGCTAGGAGAAACAAATTCTCACCTGTTTGGATAGGTCCGTATGCAGTAGCAGAAATCCGCAGCCCAGTTACAACAGTCGTAACGATTAAGGGCAAGAATAAAAAGCTACATAATAATTTGTTGAAATTATTCCATACAAGGCCACACAATTAGAGACATGTGTTGGCAGTGTTTTACAAGCGAAAACACAAAATAACAACGTAAACAAACTGATACCGCGTAAGTATATCAAATAGCACGGTTCTGACGTTCAAAGTCAAGGCCAACAGAAATGTGCCAATTAAACTTGGGCGAGTATAATTGACGTAAGAAAAATATGCTTATCAGGCACTACGGCCGAACAAAGCACAGTAGAGGAAAATATATTAAATAAAAAGAAACGGGTTCATTGGACACAATTTAAAAAATAAAATTATAAGACAGTCGTGGGTAAGTAATTTAAACTAAACGTGGAATATATGCACTCATACATACGGCAGTTAATGAAATGAAATACGATGCGTAAGCAGTAGTGAAGTAAGTATATATGTATATGAAAAGATCAGTCATGCAATGGACAATTTTTTTTCCCATTAGCGGGTTTATCTTGTATACACTCGCTTATGTAACATGGGCAACTAGTTTTGCCAAGAATTGATATTAAAATTTTTTATTTTTTTTTGGCGGCATATAGTTTAATATATTAAATAATTGTTATTTATGAAGCAAATTGTTGTAAAATGTATATGTTTGAGAAGGATTTAAAGTTTTAATGCCGCTAACAATTAAAAAAAAATATATCATAGTTAATTAATAGTATTTGTAAAGGAAATAGTTTTTGTTACTTATTTATAGTTTGTTTGTTAAGACGTAGTAGAAAAGCGATATATAGATTTAAATACAATTTACTGTTAAGTTAGGAAAAATATTAAAAATTGAATGAATGTAATTGCTAGTAAGAATAATAAAAACTCGACAAGTCCGATACATGTATAAGCGTATTGTTTTTAGATATTCAGGCGTTGGTGAACAAACAAGGATTGATGGTTCAATATGGTGCAGCATGAACCTGGAAGGGACTTCCTGCAGCGACGAAGACAGAGTAAGATGTTAGCCAACATCCAGGAGACCAGCAGATGAAATGCACGAGCAGCGAACAAAAATCAGACTGAATAAGAAGAAGTGAGAAGACATGGAAGAAGGGTAATCAGTTAGCCACAAAGGAATAAAGACGAGATTGGCAACGATGATGTCCAGAGATAATTTTTGGTTGGTAGAAAATAAATCTGATTATTAGTGAGATTTAATTTTTATATGAAAGAGTGGAAGAGCTTCCAACTTCCCATGTGCGAGATGACTATGATTTAAGCTTATGAAAGAATGGAGGTGGTATCGGCTTAATACAATAGTCTCTATCTGACAAGTAAAAGTCTAATAATACTTGAGGTTTATTGCATTACTGACGAAATGGTATGAAAAACACTAACATATACATTGTGCGTATAAAAAATCCAATGTGTCTGCCATTATTACATATGTCAGTATGTATATTGTATTATGGTCTACAAAGAGGAAGAGGTGATTTTAGCCACAACCCGAGGTTACTCCGTAATTTTAGCGAGAAACGGCTATAATAACAATAACAGCCACAACTACCATCGTTCAATTAGCTTCACAGGAGAATCGCCTGGCGCAAACAATCGTGTAACTACGGAAATATCAAGCACAACATAGCCAAGCTTCGTCGGCTAACTTCATACCGATTTCTCCAACTAAGTAAATATACACTACACTGTCACTTACTAAGCGAATATTGATTTTGACTTCGTCAGAAGCGCATCTAGTCGCACAACCTTTCATCATCTTGGCACGTACCGGTCCAGAAAGAAGGGAGAGTTATGCGGAGTTCTTCGAGGAACTTCAGTCCGACAAAGACATCAAGATCAGCAGGTAGCAGAGGTCGCAGTATAACATAAGATTTTAGGTATAAAATATCGTTGTATAATATAGGATATTAAGAATAGAGTTACATTGTATAATCACTAATTGTTTAAAATTGTTTATACGCCAGTGAGAAAAGAGTCGAAGAAGGACCAAATATAAAAAGGGGAATATAACTAAAAAGAAAAAAAAACGAAAAAAAGAAAATTAGAAGAAAAAGATCAAAACAAATTTAAAAAAAACTATAAAAGATGTACAACAAGAAAAAACTATAAAAGAACTAGCAAAGAGAAAAAAAAACAAAACACAAAAGTAAAAAAAAGAATACAACAACAGAACCCAAGTAAAGCGATTTTAAAAAACAAAAAAGAGGAAAAAATGATATACTCGTATATGTATTCTAGGTTTAAGAAAATGCACGGATTGTTCAAAGTGCAGAAAAAATAAATAATATAAAAGATTTATTAGAAGTTAGTTGCACTAACTTCTTCTAGAAAGAGGGGAGGGATGTTGTGACTTAGAATCAAGCTACCTACGAGTAGTTGACTCACAGCACCGAGTCCTAATAGATGCCACACATTCTGTGGGATTAGCATGTGCTAAAGTTATTTAAGAGTAACAAATACTTTTAGGGTCTAAGTATTTTAAATTAATATTATCTGTGTAATATTTATTATGTAACGACGAAGCGCATTGTAATTTAGAATGCACCGTCGATACTTTTACAGTAGGTCAGTTGGCTTGACCAACTGACACCAATTAGCAGGTGCGGAACTGGAACACCAGAAAGGTCAGTTCACAGACTGAGATTACTGTTGGGAAATAGTATATAAGAAATAGTATTTTAAGAATAAATCGGTTTTATTATCTTTGAATCTGAAAGTGATTTTGTGTTTTATTTCAAAGAGTGTCTTGAAGTTTTCAGCCACGCGCCTAGCGAACCGAGAAAGAAAGTCTGCCGACAAGCAACAAAGGACCCCAACAACTATGTAGAACACTGCATATATCCCGAGGACGTCTTCAACTTCTCAAGTTTCCAAGACAACATACGCAGTACTTTCACCGCTATCTAAATGTTCAAATATTTCTGGAGCGAATGTAGCGTTTACCAAATGCAGCACCCTACACATTTGCAAGAAGAAATCATGTGCCGGATTTTATATAAGGTTTTGAAATATAATCATTCAAAACGCAAATATGTTGAAAATCTTTGGTATAATCATAGACAGTGAATATACTTTTAACGGACATTGTTGTTATATTGGGGAATGCCCTGACATAAGATTGAATATTATCAACTTTCTTTCATCTAAATTCACTCGGACCCATCCCGTAATCTTACTTAACATTACAAGGTCGCTTATCTTGTCGAAAATTTACTACGGACAGCTAATATACGGACATGCTGCAGCAAGTAGTTTTCGATGTCTTGCCGCACCATATCATACTGGAATAAGAAGAAGCCTACGCGCATTCCCAACGAACCATACGAAAAATATTCTACCTGAGGCATGTTTGCCGTTAATAAAAAAAAGTTCAACACACCACCCTACGTTTAATACCAAAATTATGGTCCGGATTTATACCCATAATTGGGGTTGAACCGTCAGTTTCGTTGAAGCGTCAGTTTCGTTATAGGCGATTATATTTCTAGGAGCATTAGCCTCTATCCCATCTAGACCGATAGTGCGTGGCGAAGAGTCACATCCTGCCCGAGGTAACCCTGCTATACACAACAGAACACTACGTATCTAGACTGAGGAGTCAACAAACAACTCCCCGGATACAGGGTGTGGAGGAGCAAACCTCTATAAAAACTTCTGGGTTGGAGCAAGATGTCATACGACCCGTGTCGATGCTCAGCCTGGCTGGGGACCCAGGTCATAAACTAGCTCAGTCTCTAATGGAGTGTTCCGGGTACTTGGCGTCCTCCGGTTCTCTCCAGCCTTAACCGCGCACACGGACCTCTGCGCGAGCGGACCCCTTGTCCGATACTCGTGGGACTAAATATGTCATTTTCATTTCAATTAAAAACTTCAATACCAAAGGAGGACAGTCCTCCCTAAAAACCGACAGAGATGATCCTGTCTATCGCAAATACAAGGATGGTAGACAGATCGATAACAGCAGGAGGTAGAGGGACTTAAGCGTTAGGGCTTGTCCCAGCACGAGTGCTGATAGCGGGGGACGGGGAGGCTTTGGAAAACCGGTCTCTCGTCTCTTTCCGAGGGGTGCTGAAGGGAGAAACTCAGGGGAGGTGGTGAAAACTCAAAAGCTGACTGCGGTCAGAGGGCGGGGGGCTGCCCCGGGGATCAATCGGCAGCAGACAGTAGAGGGGCCAGCAGCTCAAAGAAGGATGCTGGTGTAGGCCAGGGAGGTCGGATATATATGTCCGTCCATCCTTTTGCGACAAGAAGGCGTCCATGAGGGTAATGGCCAAATATGAAGCTCTACCAACTGATCAGCTCAATGAGGAGCAGGCCAAATCGGTAGAGTGGGCAAGGGGTGTGCTATCCGGCTTGGGGAAACCGGCGGGTACAGCCCCAAAGAGACAACGTTCGGCTGAACAGGCGGGTGAAGTCCCTAAAAGACAAAAAGTCGGCGGTCAGAAATACTCATTCTACAACGAAGTTGTCAAGTGTTGGAGAGATGCTGGCCATCATAGACCGGAAGGAAGAGGAAGGGGTCATACCCAAAGAGAAGTGGAGGTGGGTGGAGCAAGCGATTCCCGAAGTCTACGTCCAGGTCTTAGGGGAAAACCCTGGACCCCCCTCTTTCTGTCACGATGCGGGCAGCATCAGGGGAGGGCCAAGCTCATCGCATGCGATGAGAGCAGGTCAGCCAAACTATAAAAGATAAAAGAAAGAAAGTAAGCAAAGTTGGCGAGATTTGGCAGGCAGCCAGGCTCGAAACCGTCAGCAGGGAAGAAGCTCCCAGCGGACCCAGAGCCCGGATCTAAGCTAAGCCAACTGAACCGGCGAAAATAGAGGAGATTTTTAGATCTTGTAATAGAGAGCTGCCAACCAATAACTGGAGGGTAGCGAAACTCGAGGAGCCAGAAGGTAGGAGGCAGGTGTTGCTAATTCTCAACGCTGAGTCCCTTGCCCCACTGGCAGAGAGAAGAAGGTTTGGGTTCCTTGACGCGACCGTTCGGATCTACCGCAGCGCCGACCAAGCTTTGAAACCGGAGGAGATAGAGGGTGACAAGGCTAGCGTGGGTGCCGGTGTTGAAGAAAGGTTGTTTAGCAGCCAAAGGTCGACTGACTTAGAGCAGCTGACCGGGGTCGGGCAGCTCTTTACGGAGGACGACCTCCTTGACTACACGGAAGGAGAGAAGGACGAGTACGTTACGACGGTGGGGGTAAGTAGGACAGATTCCTATGAAGCTGATCCAAATCAACCTCCATCATTCTAAGCTCGCCTCCGCGAATTTGATGGTCCACCTGGGTTCCGGTGGTTTTGATGTGGCCCTCATCCAAGAGCCGTGGATATGCGGCAACAAAATCTGAGGTTTGAAGATGAGAGGTTTCAAGATTATAGCCGCTCAGAGCACAGGAAAGCCTCGTGCTTTTATATTAGCAAAGGATAACATTAACATCTTCTTGCTCCCACAGTTAAGTAATGGCGATACGGTGGCGGCAAGCATTGAGCTGCAAAATAGCAGTCTCTGGATAAGCTCTGCATATATGCTAAATGGCAAGGACGCTCCACCGCAGAAGGTTCGGGCATTGGTCATGGAGGCAGCCGCAGCCAACAGGAACTTGGTTGTCTCCAGCGACGTAAACGCTCACAACACATGGTTGGGAAGCTCGAACACTAACGGAAGAGGTGAGTCAGTTTTAGATTTTATTATAGCAAATAAGCTTAGTGTCCTGAACTTAGGCTCAGAGCCGACTTTTATAACACAAAATAGAAAGGAAGTGTTAGATATTACCCAGACCTTCGATAATTTTGCGATGTAAAAAGATGGAGAGTGTCGAGTGACAATTCCTACTCTGACCATCGCTATATAGAATACGCATTGAACTTCCCAATATCTCCAGTTAGGACTTTTAGAAATATACGGAGAACGGACTAGGAAGATCCTCAGGGCCGCACTGCCAAGAAATACCCAGTCTGATCCCACAGACCCTGTGGAATTAGACGAGCTGATCAATCAGGTAACCACGGTCCTGAATAGTTCACTGACAGCCGGGTGCCCGGTTGTAAAACTGAGAGGCAAGAACAAACCACCTTGGTGGTCAATGGATCTAGGCCTTCTCCGGAAGTCCAATAGGCGGTTATTTAACAGGGCTAAAACTTCGGGTCTGCCCGCGTATTGAGAAGCCTACAAGGCTGAGCTAAAAATATACAAGAAAGCAACCACAACTGCGCAACGACAGTCCTGTCAAAATTGTTGTAGGGATGGGGAAGAAACATAGGAAGCAGCTAGACTAAGAAGAATCCTAGCGATGACACCACACAACCTGGGCTACCTTAAAGGTCAGGGTGATGTGTGGAGTGAAACGAGCGAGGAATCTATCGCTCTTCTCTTAGATACGCATTTTCCAGGCAGTAGCACAGTGGAGGGTAATAATTTGACACCTAGGGACAGGCAGTCTGAGATAGGGAAGTTGAGTGGGCCATTAACACCTTTGGTCCATATAAATCTCCGGGTCCGGATGGAATTTCCCCAGCATAATTGCAACAATCACGTGACAGAATTGCGCCATGGGTTGTGACTGCAACTAGAAGCTGTCTTATCATGGGCTATATTCCGCTAAAATGGAGAGAAACGAAGTTTTCCTTCATACCCAAAGCGGGCAGGTCCTCATATGTAGAACCTAAAGACTTCAGACCAATCAGTCTCACGTCTTTCCTCCTAAAAACACTGGAGAGAGTGATGGATGCACACTTACGGGAAGCTATACCAACTGGTAGAATCTCCTCGGCACAACATGCATACACGAAGGGCAAATCGACAGAGACGGCGTTACACGTACTTATTGGTATAGTGGAAAAAGCCATCCAGCAGAAAGATTTCGCACTAGCGGCGTTCATTGACAGAGAAGGCGCTTTCAACAACATAAATGCGAACGCCATTACGGGAGCGTTAAAAGCTCTGGGCGTCGATCCTAATATGGTAGCGATGGTAGAAATGATACTCGTCAGTAGAAAGGTAACTGCCAGCTTAGGTACCTACACCTTAAGCAGACAAGTCCTCAGAGGCACTCCTCAGGGAGGAGTCCTCTCCCCCCTGCTCTAAAATTTGGTTAGATGGAAAGAAGGGGATTAGGGTTAAACCCTGAGAAAATGGAATTAATCCTCTTTTCCAAAAAGTAGATATTCTATGATCTCCCCGCTAATATACAAAGGTGGCGGAATTCAGATGAAGGATACAGTCAAATATTTGGGGCTAGTAATAGATAGGAAACTAATCTGGAAACCCAATATTGAAGAAAGAGTTAGAAAGGCCAATTTCTTTATACACATGTAAAAATTCGGTCGGAGTCAGGATGGGGTTATCCTATGCAACACATTATAAATATCTACTCGGATAGCCAGGCGGCCATCATTTCAAGGAACTCGGTGGCACTGAATTCAAAGATTGCTCAGGACTGCCGACCAGCCCTAAATGATATCAGTACCGTTTTCAGGCTACGCCTTATATGGGTTCCGGGGCATAGAGATATTGAGGAGAGTACCAACCTTCCTTTATGCACGGACAGATGCGTGGTTGGAAGACCAATTGCCACCTGTAAATTGATGCTGAAGGATAGGGTCGTGCGTGAGACCAACGGGTCTTGGGCACAAGAGGGCACTTGCTTAACGACTAGGCTAAGGAGGAGACTTTGGAACATTTCTTCTGTAGTTGCTCCGCTCTGGCTAGAAGCAGAGCGGGCTCTTTAGGCAAATACGCTTTTCGCTCTCTTACAGAGGTGTCTAGCGCGAAGGTCAAACAAATCCTGCGCTTTATTAGGGCTTCGAAATGGTTCGACGAGTGAATCGGAGGTGCGTTGTTATGCGGTGGTATCACATGGTGGTCTGAGTGAGCTGGTCCTCAGACCGTCTGCCACGTGAACCTAACCTAACCTAACCTAGCTTTATACTTCACAAAGTGATCACAAAATGTTTAAATCAGAAAAGACCGGTAAAAATTCTTAGTACCAACGACAAATGTATCCGACTCGTAAAGATCCGACTTACAAGATCTTATAATTTATATCCATCTGGGATATGTTGCAGTGACTCATCTTTTATACTTGATGTGTTAAAATACTCAAAAAAGGATACCGACAGCGGTCCCTTTCAGGAAATTTTCCTGGAACAGAAATCAGGATTGGAAAAATCGTGGCAATACATACTCGTATATACCGACGGTTCAAAGAGTATTGATGGGACTTCTTCCGCTGCAGTAAACAACAATGGTGATGTATAAAGTATTGGTCTAATCGGCAATAGTTACTCCGCATTCACTGCAGAGCTAATAACAATCTACAACGCAATTACCCAATTAGACAAAGCCAGGGGTAAATTCATAATTTGCTAAGACAGTCAATCAAGTATTAATTATATTCCCAAATTATCCAAAGGAATTGAATAGATTAGATTAGATTTATTTATGGATGTTATACACTACGACTTGAAAGATCTATTGTGATGCCTATACAGATCAAGTTGAGGGATTTTGCTCTTATCTAAGATATATTCTCCAAAACACCTGGGTCTCTTGGGTGCCAATGGTCCGCACTCTGCGATCAGGTGCACAGACGTTTCGTCATTTTCTCCACAGACAGATGGCATCCGAAGATATACCCAACTTATTCAAATGGTAGTTGAGCCTACAGTGTCTGCTTAAAATGCCTGTGATGATTCTTAATTTACTCCGAGGTATATTTATTAATTTCTTAGCTTTTTAGGATTAAAATCTCCCAGACGAGCTTTGGACTGTCTTAATCCCAACGAAGAGTTTCCATGTTTGACTTCTTTTTGCATATGTACACTCCTTCAGCAGTCCTCCAATGCTATTGGATGATAGTCCACAGAAGGGTTCAGGTCCGTTGAAAGGAGAGGCCGCAGCCTTTCTTGCTAAGCTATCATCCTTCTCATTTCCCTCTACTTCTATGAGGTCTGGTACCCACATTAGAGATAACTTGTCCATACTGCCTAGGGAGTTCAGTTTCCTCATACAGTCCCATACTAGTTTAGACCTCACCAGGGGTCAGCTCCAACTCTTGAGTGTTGCTTGACTACCGGATAGTTTCACGATGTTTTTCCCCCTATAATTCATGTCCAGTGATTACAAGGCAGGCAAGGCGTTGTACTTTACTTAATGCTGATTTTACTGTCTTAAGTCTGAGTCTATTTGACAAGAATACAGAACCATAGGTTGGCCTCACTACCATGGTATACATCCAGCGAACGATTTTTGGGTTACATCCCAAAGATTTACCAGCAATCCGTCTACCTATCATAAAGGAAGCTGTAGTCTTCTGGTGGTTGCTGTCAGATGAGACGTGCACAATAACTTTTTGTCGCAAATGACTCCGAGGTATATGGTCGCAGAGCTAATATCGACCTGTGTAACATTTAGAAGAATAGGTTTCATATATGGTAAAGATCTTTGTCTAGTTAACTGCACAATGGTGGTCTTCGAGGCATTGATTTTTAATCCTGTTCCCCTGCACAATTCACTACCTGGTAATGAGCCCCTTTGAATAATATCACAAAGGGTGGTTTCAGATTTTCCTCCAGCTATTATAACAATATCTTTTGCTTATCCTTAACATTATATGCCTCGATTTGTTAGTTTTACCAGAAGATCATCAACTACTATGCTCCGCAGAATGGGTGATATTCTTTACAGACATTCTTTACAGACTTTGATTTTAACAGTTTTATCACCTGCTACAGCTTGAGTCAGTCTTCTATTTACTAAGGCTCGTATCCAATTGATAAAATCAATCCTCAATTGATAAGATCAATCCTCTATTGATAAGAGCCCTAATTACGTATTCGTGGGGAATGTTGTCAGAAGGCACAAAATGCAATTTCTTTTTTATCCAGTGCTGCCTGAATAAAATCAGTCATATGGTACATTGCAGAGTTTCAGTAGATTTTTCCGCAAAATACTTAAACTGCCAAGGATGTAAAGGCTCCATTTTCAATACGGTCTCAAGGAGATATATATTAACTATTTTCTCCATTGCTTTTAGTACAAAGGATGTCAAACTTATAAACCTGAAGGATTTGTTATGGGCCGTCTCCTTTTTGCCTACCTTGGGAATAAATACCACTTTAGCTGTACGCCATGCTTCCGGTATATACCCAAAAGCAAGCCTTGCCCTAGTGGTTATTTACCAGGTGCGGAATCAGTACCTTACCGCACCCGTGAAAAGAGCTGACTACAAATCTCAACCTCTCAGCAGTTATAACTTATTTGGCCACCTTCTAGCCAATCTTGCTTGCTCCTATAGGAAGGACATCCATCTCCGAAGATGGCAGTGTCTGGATCGAGCTCTCAGGAAAGTGCACACGCAGCAAAAGAAGAGGGCGATACTCTTCATTCGCCGTGAACTTCCTATTCATTTATTTATTTTTTGTTTTTTGTCGGAAATCTTCTAGTAAGCGCAGCACGAGTATATATCCATTGTACTGCACTTAAGGTTCCCTTTTAGTTTGCTTTAAATCTATCCGACCTCCGAAGAAATAGAAGTAGATCCTGTGGTGCCATGGAGCCAAGTTGGTTACTCCTCAGCACATCAGTGCCAAAAATCCCAAACCTGATTCGAGCAAAGGCAGGGCAGGCGCAAACGAAATGGTCCGCCGTCTCGTCTTCTTCTCCTCAGGCTGGGCACAGCGCACTGTCTGATATGCCAATCCTTTCCATGTGCCTAGCCCATAGAAGGTGCCCTGTCATCACGCCAACCAACAGCCTGCAGTCCCTCCTACCTAAAGATAGAAGAAACATTGACCATCGGTCAGAGATAGCAGGTAGCATAATTATCGTCCATCCGCAGCCTCTCTCAGTCCGCCATGCTGGCTTGCGGGTCCAAAGAACCCACTTATTTGCAGTGGCTTTGATGACAGCAGAAGGGAGTGGCAGAACAGGCTCAGGACCAATAAAAACAGCCGCAGAGCCCATCCTGGCCAAAGAGTCAGAGGTCTCGTTACCCGCAATGCCAGCGTGTCCCGGGACCCAAGTCAGCGTCAGACTATTATGTTTTCCAACACAATTTAGCCTGGATTTGCAGAACCTGACAATCTTGGAAGTGGTGGTTGGGCTATCCAAGGCCATGAGCGCAGCTTGGCTGTCACTGCAGACCAAATAGATTTGCCTTTTCACCTGTTTTCCACAACAAAGTCCATTGCCTCAAGTATCGCACACACCTCCGCCTGAAACACAGATGTATGCAGACCAAGGGCAAAGAACCGACGGGTCCCACAAGATTCCACGAAGACACCAGAACCTGAACCATATTCAGTCCTGGAGCCATCAGTGAAAATACGGCAGCAGTGTTTGCCGGGCTCGTTCTCGGGATCTAACCATGAACGAGCCTCTGGCATCAACACATTGTACCGCTTTTCTAGTATGACGGTTGACGACATGGAGTCCGGGGGCATAGACAGGATTGCAGAATCGATGTCAGTGCCTGAGCCGTCGTCCAATATCGAGCACACCCCATACCAGTGGCCACTATGTTTCACTCTGCAGATGGGCTTAACGGCCTCTCCGCGGATGAGGACATCTAGTGGCGGGAGATTCACCAAAGCATCAAGTGCCGGGCCTGGAGTAGTCGGAAATGCTCCGGTACAACATATGGCCACAGCACGTTGTAGTTTTGATAGAGCTTTTTTGACCCCTATAAGAGAGAGTCTGCTCATCCAAACCATGGATGCATAGGTGATAATAGGTCTTACCATAGCTGTATAGATCCATAGGACCTTACTAGGGGAAAGACCCCATGTCTTACCAAATATACCCTTACACTGCCAAAAAACTGACAGTGCTTTGGATGTCTTCAGTTCGACATGTGTTTTCCAAAGAAGTTTGTTATCAAGGATGACTCCAAGATATTTGATTTCCTTGGATAGCTGGATAGTGACTCCTTTTAGTGTAGGCAGAATAAGTCCATCAAGCTTTCTTCTTCTGGTAAAGTGGACAATACCAGTCTCGATAGGATTAGCCGATAGCCCATTCGCACTGCACCAAGTGTCAATCATATCCAGAGTTCTCTGCACCCTTCTGCAGACAATCATAAGGGATGGACCTGTCACAAGACAGCCAACATCATCCGCATATGCCTGAGCGTAGAAACCCGAGTCATTAATGGCGTTAAGCAGGAGATCGATTACAATGCACCAGAGCAATGGAGACAGTATGCCACCTTGGGGACAGCCTCTATTAGCCCCAGACGACACCAGCAAATTTTCCTCCGCCCGCACCTTTATGATTCTCTGGGCCAGCATTGAACGTATCCAATTTACAAGAGCCCGGTCTACACCATGCCGCCTAGCAGAGCCGCACATACTGTCGAAAGTAGCATTGTCAAACACCCTCTATGTCCACAAATATGCCTATTGCGTATTCTTTCCTGTCGATGGCTCGCCCGTCTATCCTTCCAACAAGGTTTTGCAGAGCCGTTTCGCAGGATGTTCCGCTTTGATAGGCATGCTGAAATGGAGAAAGTGGATGCGTCTTCAGAGACTCCCTACGCATGTGAAGCTCCACCAGCCGTTCTAAACTCTTTAGCATGAACGAAGTCATACTAATAGGTCTGAAGCTCTTGGGATTGGTGTAGTCGTCTCTTCCAACCTTAGGAATGAAAGCAACCCTCACCATCCTCCAAGAGCGTGGTACATAGGCCAGTGCGAGACATGCAGTGAAGATCTTCTTCAGTGCTGCCAACACTAACTCAATGCCTTCCTTCAACACAATCGGATATATGCCATCCAGTCCGGGCGACTTGAAGCTGTCAAAGGATTTGATAGCAAATCTAATAGCAGCCTCATTCGCCACAGTTCTGGCGACATACCAATCATGTCGAGAGGGTGTAGCTGCCCTGACAACAGTTCCGACCAAAGGTGGTTGTTGACGGGCTATGCATACCTGATTGCCTGGAAAGTGTGACTGCAACAGCAAGCTGAGTGTCTCACTTTGCCTCTCCGTATAGGAGCCATCAGTTTTCCTGCGCGACCCCAGCTTAGCGGTTTGGCCCTTTTTCAGGACTTTCACCAGTTTTGCCGTGTCACTCAGGGATTCGATATCACTGCAGAAATCTCTAAATGAAGCCCTTTTCGAGTCCCGAATTAGCTTCTTGTAGTCCCTCTGAACACGTCGATAACGTTTGTTAGAGTAGTGGTGAGATGTTCAACAGCCGCCTCAATGTTTTGCTCCTTGCGAAGTTTCAGTGGCGTCACATAATTGCTACTCAGTGCCTCCCTGAACTTTGGCCAGTCTGTTTTTCTTGGGTTTCCGGTGAGCAATGGCATCTGCGCCCGCTCGCCACACTGAAACTCAGTGTATCTGTGGTCCGAGCACGAGTCTTCGGCGAGGACCCTCCAGTTGCTGATCTACCACCCCAGTCTTGGATTTGACAAAGTGACGTCAATTACCTCCTGCCTTCTCGTAGTCACAAAAGTAGGCTGCCTGCCTACATTGTGGATGTTCAGGCTGGAGGAGGCAATATACTCGAAAAGTCGCCCCGCTCATTGCACTTGCTGCTGCCCCAGATCGTATGCTGGGCATTAGCATCGCAGCAAGGAACAAGACCAAGACTGCGCCGCTCACAGAACCCCACGAGAGTAGCGACCTTCCCAGGTGGTGGCGCCTCCAAAGCATCGAAAGGAAAGTAGGCAGATGCAATCACGAACCTCGACCATCCGTGCATACTCTTAAGACTAATCTCTGCCTGACAACAAAATAGGTCAAGGCAGGTCGCTGCGAGATGGGATGATATTATAAGACTGGCTCTAGGTCTAATCGAGTTTCTGTCATATAATATCGTGGCCCGTTTCAACGAGCCAATGCCACAGAGGCGACCCCTAAAGACCCAGAGCTCTTGTACTGTTGTTAGGTGGGGTAATGTGTTCAGCAGGGTGAGTCGTCTACTTAGGAGTACAGTAGCGGCTTTAGAATGCTGCAAGTTAATCTGCGTTACCGTCAAAGGGCGATAGCTACGAGAATCGTCCGAGCCACTCACTTAGGAAAGACATGGAAAGTGACAGTCCTAAAGAATAGACTCAGACGGCTCCGGTTCCGACAACCCATGAGAGGCCTCATCTATTCGCACCACAAGACTAGCACCTTCTTTGCCATCCCGGTTGCTACCCCTGGTGTGCGGAAGAATTCGCCAAAGCCTCGTGTTGATGCCAGGGTTCTGAGCACGCAGACAGGAAAGGACATCTGTGGTCGACAGATCGGGATCCGGAATCCAGCAGATGGCCTTCCTGAGGCACACGCCTGCTTCGCTATAGACCGCGAAGCGAGTTGTCCCCATGGTGGCACGTCATTGACTACACCCCGAACAAATCAAAGTTGGCCTGAGACGCGCACGACACCTGTAGTGTGCCGTCCTTTGTCTCATAGCCCTTCGCATTAGCTTCAGGACCGGAGGCAATGACGCGACGTATCAGATGACCTTTGCAGTATTTTATCTCTGCATCAGTCAGCCGATGGTCAGGCCCCAGCTTCCCAATCACCGCCATTGGTTGCGGTCCGGTAGCCTTCTTGCTGTACGATGGCTTGGCTGCACCTTTTGAAGTGCTTGGGCGAAGGTCCTGCTCACAACCCTCAACTGGCAAAGACTTCGCCGGGCAGATGGTTTTGCTGGGTGCGAGGGGCTGGGCAGACTGCAGCTTATTGGCAACATTCTTCCCCGCCACATTAGCCGCCACCGAGGTTTCGCTCGTACCCTTTGGTGTCGTGGCGCCACCAGCAGTAACAGCTGCAGGGCAGATGGGCATGTTGTTTTCAGCAAGAATCTTCTGCCGCTTACTTCCCGAGCGAGCTTTCGGAGCGGTCAATCCCTACGCAGACTCGGTGCATTCCGTGGGTATCACTTCCGCCAACCTGGGCCTTTTGGAGGGAGTTGACACAGAAGGGCCGGCAGAGCCACGTGAGGATTTCTCCTGCTCGAGCCTAGCAAGCCGCTTCCTTCTCTTCCTCCTCGCTTGAGTTACAGAACCACTGGTCGGTCGTTCCGCCAATGTGGTGACCTCCCAACGCAGGCCCTCTGGATCAAGGGTACGTTCCTCCGTCTCTGAAGAAGAAGAGATTGTGGTAATAACACCCGTGTCCTCCAGGATGCGCTCTCGTTGATAAAGGCGAGAGACTTCAGCGATGGTTGGTGCCTCCAGAATCCGTGCCCCTGCCGCAGAATCGGGTGGATTTCCACATGCGTGGGTTCCACCTGGAGTATTATACTGTGTGTTGTCCATCGCCAGACAGTGGTTTGTGTTCGGGACTCCTCCCTAGACAGTTTGGTCCGCGGATGGTACCCATTCTCTATACCATCATTGTGATAGACCGACAGCCATAACTCCCGCCCCTCCTAAGAGGTTCAGATGTAATGTAATTTGCCTACCAAGGGTCCCCCTATCCGCCACCTGGGTACGTTTCCAATGGGATGGCAGGCAAATCCAACGCGGATGAATGTCCAATACAGAGACTTCAATGCCAGCGTTAAATCGAGCTAGGTTGAATATCTTACGTACCTTAGTACGTCTAGTAGAGTTCCACCAAGGAACATACTTGCTGTTTTTTCTGTCCTTAGGAACAAGCTAAAACATAGGCTTCGGAAATAATTTCATTCAGCTCATTGACACCTTCCTCAAGCTCCACCAGATTTTTATATGTTCCTTGGATGTTTGAGGATGAGAGTAGTGAATGCACTGAACTATTGAAGAATTCCCAGTTAGCATACGTAGCATTTCTAAAAACTACCGATTTTGTCACGATACTTCCTATATCGAACTCAATTATACTGTTGTCCGACAGAGAGGGTTCGTCCGAAACTTTCCATTGCTAACAAAATCAGTTAGCCCTGGACTACAGAAAGTCAGATCCCTAATTACATTTCTAAAAGTTTATTTAATATTTGTCAATTAATTGATAATTAAAATTTCAGAACTGACTCGCCCCATTTATTGGTGCCACTGCAACCAATATATTATTGTGTGCGTTGGAGTCACAGCCTACCAAGAGTCGAATCCTTTTGGATAACCAATACCTCGACATATTAAAGACTTCTTCCAGGATGTCATTCATATCTCCCTGAAAATAGGTCGATGCAACGACTATATCGCGAGCGACCCCATCATCTGCATATGGGGTATGAGATCTCGCGACATGACTTCTGAAAGACAAAATATATTAATGTTTCTAATCAGCATACAGGTGCGGGGAGTGTCAGCATTGGCATCCCAGATTACCTTCGTAAACTTAATCGAAACGCCTCTATTTTCACCTTTGAATCACCACGGCTCTTCAATGTGGGCCAGCATCATGTTGTTGTTGGCAAACACCCTCCCGATGACAGTCGAGGTTGCTCTGGCAAGATGGATGTTTGCCTGAGACACTTTCAATCTCTTCATCTTATTGAACAGGTTGTGATGGGATGGTGCTAATAACATCTTTGTCCTCCTCGTACATAAATATATCCTCTAGGCTGGGTGCCAGTGAAGGGCAGTATGCGGCTTCAGCTCCTATCTAAACATTGGGGGCCCTGGATGAGATTTTCGGGGCCCCAGTCTCCGGTTCAACCTCAATTGACGGAAGGCAACCACTCGTAATTATCTTTGACAGTGGTGGGATGTTTGTCTCCTTTACTTCCTCTGCCTTGGGCTTTCTTGACTACGTTTGGAACAACCGACCTTGATTTTGCCAAATGGGTAGTTCATCGCATACCCCGAACTCTTGATTGAGATGCAACTCTCACTCTGGCGACCAAACTGATGCCCTCTCTTACTAAAAGCCGCAACACGACCCCTTTTCGCCATTCCACCGACTCCGTCGAGCAGCAGGAAGCCAGGCTTGAAGTGGATACCATCGATGGGGAATTCTTTGGTCCACTCCTCAACCAGACTTTCAAGCAACATCTGTTCAAACAATTGTCAGCTCCTTACTAGTCAGCATGGTGTTGGGATAGTCCGCAGTAACAACAGCCACCTTGGTAACAGACGCCACATTAGTGTAGCAACTTGTCGCCTTGGACCCTCCTGGTGGGCCTGACCTGCGTTGGCGTCTTCCTCTTTTTGGATGGGTCAAAATTAGGAGAAAAGTTGTGTCGTACGCTTTTCTTCCGGTTCTTGTTCACGTTCGGTTGTGATGTTGTGCCAGCCGAATCCTCTACAACCCTGTGCTCTTTTGCCTTGGTATGTGCACCATCTGGTTTGAAACCCTGAACCAGGTAGGTGATATACCCTCTGACTCCAGATCTTCTTAGCTCATTTCTTCTCGGATCATCCAAACCCCCAGGTTGACCATGATCAGGAAAAGTGATTAATTTCTTGGCCATCCTGGAGGTCTTCTCCAAGCTGGTAGATCGGGATAGATTACTTCCTCTGCATCCTAGTTTTACTGCCAGTATTAAAAGTCTCTCCTTAGTGGCGATGGGAGTTTGTTGAGTTGTTCCTATTTTTTCCATAGCAGCAGCAAAAGTAGATTGCACATCATCGGCAGATAGTTTCCGAATATCTGCACCACCCACGCTGTCTACTGCCACAGGTTCACCCAATGCTTTGGTCACGGGTCCCATAGGTTCACCCACTGCTTTGTCCACGGATGAAGGTATCCGTTCATTGACCACAGCAGCAATTGATTTGGGCTTAGCGGGTGATTTTGCCCCATTAAGCATTGGCTCATCAAGGGTTCTTTGCTCCATCTGATTTGCCAGTTGAAACTCGGTGCTGTCCGAGAAATTTTGCGGTGAATATAAAGACCACTAGGACAGATATCCGCAATATCTGAGCTAGGCTATTACCACCGAAGAGCGCCTTTTATTCGTGGGCTGCGTTCATGACTAGACCATTAAGGAGTATCAAACACTGAGCGCTACATCCTGATCTTAGCTAGATCCAGCACCATCAGGCAAGTGATACCATTGTAGACCTATTACTTGACGGTAACCTCGGGGAGGGATCAGACAAAGGATTTTCTACCGGACTAAAGGGAGTGATAAATTCTTTAAAAGCAGAGATAAGTTTATGCTATTAAAAAAAAAATAAAAATAATGTGGATTCACAGCCAGCTGATGTAGTAGCTAAAATTGAACTAAGGACTCAGGCTTACATTTTAGCACCATCGAAAAAAAGACATACACCGCTATATACGAGTATATGTTTCGATCAACCCCATTGATACTATGCCCTAACCACCCAGCAAATCTTATTTCGTTCGAAATCCGTCCGCTTCAGACTAGGGCACATCAGGTTACGTGGATCTAACACCAAACAACCCTTGGCCCCATTAGAACCCCTACAGAGTGATGGTTGGCATATAACCGCTGGCGTCACAATCGATGGTATCAGGCGGTGTCCGCCGTGACATCCAGCTTCATCAGCGAAGGATTCATACAATACATCGGAACGCCACTCAACACGAGATACAATGTGGCGGATACTCAGATGGCGAACGGAGTGCCAACAACTGTGAAAAAACCGTTCCACGTAAACGTGAAGCTAGGAAATCGGAACGCTAGGACAGAACAATTACTGATGCTCCAGGTAATAAAAAATTTAATTTCCTTTCCGCTATAGAGGCTACGATTACCTGTGGCGGACAAGAACTGAATTTGGGAACACAACGTCATGTAGCACGCGGTCTGATCAGGGCCACCGGAGAACAAGAAAATGCACAATTGTAAAGGTTCTTGCAAAGAGAGTTTCAGGAATAGGATCAGCAAAGTGGTGTATTTAATATAACTGAACATAAAATACAAGTGTGTAGTGAAAACCGATAAAACAGACATCCATTACGGAAAAGGAAAGTGAACCGTAGTAGCAGATGCATTGTCACGAAAACCGTGCGAGAAAGCTCGGCTATCAATACAAAACACCAATCGAAAATGCAGTTGGCTGAATCGAAGAATGGAGGAAGTATGCCGTGAGCTTGCCAACTACGTTGAATATACGATTATAGCTCATCAACTGTATCGACATATCCCTAGCACAATGAACGATGACAACTGCGCTGGCTGGAAACTGTGCGTACCGAGATATCTTCGCGAGAGAGTACTCTTCGTGAACCAAGAGCCTTCTACGGCAGGCCATGGATCCACCGGCAAGACTACAATCTGCATAGCTAACCGGTATTTTTCGCCTGTTATGTTCTGTGACTTTCGACGATACTCACAGCACTGCGAGTTCTGCCAGACATACAAAGTGAGTCAACGTAAACCTATAGCGCACATGCTAGCAAAAATTCCAGAAGAACGTTTGGCACCGCGTAATTTGCTGGACCACAAGAAGATAGTCCTATTTCGTCAGAGGGCAAGGTACAAGAAAAGTTAAGATCCTTACAGATAGAAGTAAAATTATTTATAGAAATACTGTATGAGCAATTGGAAGCAGCATCGAGTAAAAGTGAAGCCCAGGTACTATGGAGATTAGCAAGGAACAGTGAGAATTTGTCAACTTTAGAAGCGGCAGACTAAACATTAGCGACTATTCAGAGTCGAACAGAGGAGACATTTTTCCAATCCTTCAGGGATGCGGAGGACTTAAAGGCAAACACGAAATATCTCAAGAATAAAACTAGAGAACTTTCTAGCAACTCCAAGAGACCGAGGAATTCGTATCATATTTGGAAATAGAGATTCTAGAGTTGCGAAGAGCAACATCACATGCAAAACTTATTCAAGTGAGACCAAGGTCATTGTCCACTTCAGAAATACATATAAGAATTACATTCAGTGAAGGGGACAGAATTTTAACTTGAAGCAGCTGAAGTCGGTGCCGAGCCTTTTTCTCCTGGAAGTCCGGTGCACAATAATAACCTGTTATATCCACTAAAAGAACCAGAAGCAATACAAAAGCAGAAAGGCACCGGTACTGTGGACAGAAATTCGCCTGCACTAGCAGACGGCCGAAGACTAATTAATTTGAGTCCGTCACTGGCCACGTACCTCTCAGATCCGGGAGAAGTGGATCTGGAAACAGATTACCAAAAGATTAATAACGACCAACATTTTTACCAGCAATTAGGAAAACACAAAGAAGTAAAATTGGCATTCTGGAAGTTACTCATGCTGTGGAAAAGTCGGTGCCCATGTTCTCAGGAGTAGAGATGTATGATCTGAGAACGGAGATCAGGCGTTTCAAAGAAGGTTGTGAGCTAGCGCAACAGAGTATTCCGGAAGCAAGAGGGAACACTTAATAAAGTGTATTAGGCAAAGGACCAGAGGTGATGCGTTTGATTTACTAGCGCGTAGTTCAGTAAGCACCCTGTCAGATTTATATATACTTTTAGATAGAACATATTTAAAGAGATTTAGCGAATTATACTCCTAATTTAATGCAGAGCAGTATGTCAGAGTTGAAGCAGTCTCTTCCGCTGAAGCAGCAATCCCACAGCGAGCGACAACAGGAGGAATCTGGTTTACTAATACGCCTCCAGAGGAAGGTCCGGTACAACTGCGGAACACACGGGAAGTCGGTAGGTTTGTGGGCCATATCCCGCAACAAACCAGGGCATACAAGGGATGAGTGTATCACACGCAAAAATACTGTGTGGAATGCCAAACATATGGCAGCAGCGTCCGAATTGGAGTTCCGAAAATGAAGCGACGAGTAGCATCACCACACAGGGATTGAGATCGTTTTCATGTGGACAAATGGGACATCGAGTAGGGCCAAAGGCACCCATGTAAACATTACATGATATAAGAAAAAGAAGCCAGAGGTTTCCCAATACAGCGTACGGAATGATATAAGGACGATGGTCCAAGATAGGGAGGAGCAAGAGTCTATCAAGGAAAAAATGTTTGACTGCGTTTTAATTTGAGCAAATATTGTGATACTAGTACTTTGATTAAGTTTTAATATGATTAAGTCATATAGACCCGCCGCCCCGAATGCGGTAAGTAAAATGATAATGAAGGTAGCCATGATTATTTCTAGATAGTATATGATAGTCCATTTGGGCGTGAATATGCGTCTGAGTTGGGGACAATAGGCCGTTGTTTGGTTGTGAGCAGAATAGGTGATGCATTTATCGAGATACCCTGCAAAGAGGCAGCTAGTGGGAAGCTTTTGGTAGATTCAGGGGGACACCAGCCCCGTAAAATCTTGCGTTTTACTAAAAGAGCTGGAGGTTAGCACGACGGAAATAAGAACGCTGAACGGAGCGTTTGGTGGTTGCATCAGGTCACTCAGGCACAGTGAAGTTAAGGGCATGACTTTTAGAATGAACGCAGTAGAATTGAATGTGGAAGGTATCCCAACGGATGGGACAAATAGATTTCGTTTTTCAATAAGAATATGCGTAGGGTTGTTACTCTCATATTGATATCATGGCAAGAAGGGAGTATAAATAGGGCTAGGAGTGGGAGTACGGAGGCAGTATGTGCTAGGTCAACTGGAGTAGTTACTCTGCGGATAAACACTAAAGTTCCGACTATTGTCCTGGACAAGCCGCAGCTGGCGGAGGGGGTATATATGAGAGAGACCATATCACACATTAACAAAGGTAAAGCCTACGCCTGCGTTCTGAATGCCACTGAGAAGGACAACCTAGTAAATAGGGATTTTAGGCCTAAGTTTTGTAGCTTAGATAATTTTAAGGAACCGAATTGTGGGTCGGTTAACCAGATTAAGCAAATAGATATAAGAAAAAGGATGTAGAGAGGAGTACAATGACTGAAGTTAGACTCAAGCGTAAACTCAGAGGGGAAGGTATCTATAGAAGCCATATGTACGTCATTCCATGTCCTGTTTTTGCGGCAAGGAGACGAGCTAACATATACACCGGAAGTGGAGCATGAGATACCGAGTAGGGCGAACCAGCCGCCAATTTACCAAAAGCAGTACAGATTGCCGCAAGATCACAAAGATGAGGTAAATAGAAAAGTCCAGGGGACGTTAAATGATAATGTAATTTCAGCGATTACATCGCCTTGGAACTCACCAATAATTTTGGTACCAAAGAAGGGAGTGCTCAGGGTCAAAAGAAGTGGAGAATGGTCGTTGATTTTAGGAAATTGAACGACGCCACCCTAGCAGGTGTTTCCGATACCAAGAATAGAAGAATAGAAGAATAGAAGAATAGAAGAAATTCTGGACCAATTGGGCCACAGTAGATAATTTTCTACGCTTGATTTAGCGAATGGCTACCATCAGGTTCTAGTGGATTCCCGAGATAAGATTGAACCTAACAGGATTACAAGGGCATTCGCAACGCTTGTGCAAGGTGAACCAGAAATTATGAGAACACAATTTGAAATTGAACATGGAGAATTGTCAATTTCTGCAAAGAGATGTTGTTTATTCAGGCCATCGTTTTTGAGAGGTAGGAGCACTGCCTGACCCGCAGAAGGTTGAATGTGAAAAAATTTCGCAATTCCAGCAACCAGGCTGCTTAGCGATACAGAGAAAGTTAGAAAAGGAATTTCTTGGAGTCAGAAAAGGAATTTCTAGCCATTGTTTGCGCTATGAAGAATTTTAATCCGTATTTACTAGTACACCTATTTAAAATATATACTGATCACCAACCGTTGAGAGGCATAGCCAACTTGAAAGACCAAATGTCTAGGCTAGTCAGGTTCTGACACAAATTGTCTGAGTATGATTTGGAAACCATATATAACCATGGTAAGAAGAATCTGAATGCTGACGCAATTACCAAAATGTAACAGAAGCAAAAAGGATGAGTGTCTTGTAGAGTGTCAGTTTTGTCGGTCTAGAGAGGGCTCTACTACATATTTACTTACTGAGCCCATAGTAACACCTATTAGCAAGCGTGATTCTTAGTTTAATCTCCAGGCTAACGTTATTTTTTGTGTTAATGGCCGAGCCAAGGTTTACAAATACCTTGTCAATTTCAAAAGTACAGTTGCCCACTGTAACATGGGATCCTAAACGCCTAGTATCCCTGCTGGTGGACAGCACATACTTTGTCTTGCCCTCGTTCACCATCATACCCACTTTCGTTGATTCTTTTTCAATGGCGGAAAGTGCAGCAGTAACATCACGCTTGCCACGTCCAATGATTTGGATGTCATCAGCATATGCTGGACACTTTTGTAGAAAATAGTGTCATTCAGATGCACACCGGCCTTCCGCAGTACGTAAGGTCTTATTCTTTAAAGCCATAATAAAGTCTATATGGACTTACGGGGGTACAACGTGTCCATCCAGTGTTGAGAAACTATAACGTGCTCAATCAAAAGTATTGTACACAATTACCAAAGCCCCTTCGTACATGAAAATTGCAAATATCCTCAAGGAACTAAATATTCCGCCGGTATCTAAAGAGATATCAAACTAAGCTAAAAGCTATAGTTCTAAACTTGGAAAGCACTCAAATATTTTAGCCAGACATTTATTACAAAATGAAGGCTACATCCGACTTAGAAGGAAGGATACTCTAAAATTGCACTTAATTGAGATAATTATATAAATGTTCAGTATTATTAAGGATAAACTTATAAAAAAAAACTTTGATGATTATTTGAGCAGTAGCATCTAGTAACTAAAAACGGTCAACTTTTTGTGTTTGAATAAATGAAATTTATTTAAACTTTGTTAATTTATTGTTGGGTCTAAATTAAAATAGAAGATCCAATAAAGGAAAATATGAAGAAAAAAAATCCGCACAGCCGTATTAGCTTTGTAAGAATATCGAAATCAGACATGGTGGCATATAGGCAATCTCTTATCTGGCTATCGAAAACAGCTTTGTGGTCGTTAAAGATGTGACGGGTGTTGGTCTGTTTCTCGTGGATTTTCTCCAAGATTTTGCGTAGAGTGAAGATCTGGTCAATGGTGGACTCTCCAGGTCTAAAACCGCACTGATACTGTCCCATCAGTGTGTTTCCATATGGTTTTAGTCTATCCCCCAATTCGTTAGACAGAACCTTAAAAGAGACGGTAACAAGACTGATTCCCCGGTAGTTGCCGCATATAATCGGGTCACCTTTCTTCAATATAGGACAGAGGACACTGAGATTCCAATCATCGGGCATGCTTTCTTCTAGCCATATTTTACTGATGAGCTGATGCATGCACCCTATCAGCTCTTCACCGCCGGCCTTGAACAATTCAGCAGGCAGTCCATCGGCACCAGCTGCTTTGTTGTTCTTTATTTGCTGAATAGCAACTCGGACTTCATCGTGGCTAAGTGGTGGAAAAACCACTCCGTCATCGTAAATTGGAGGTATCGGCTCGAATTCTCCAGAGGCGGTATTGGTGGCATCGTCGCCAGCCAGTAATTTAGAGAAATATTCCCTCCTAAATGAGTGAGCACGGCGTATCCGTAACCAGATTCCCATTTTCATCTCTAGAGGTTGATGCTCCGGGCTTAAAACCTTAGGTCAGACGTCTGACCTGTTGATAGAATTTTCGAGCTCCATTTCTGACCCGGTACATCTAGAGTTCCTCGCACTAACGCCTTTCCTGCTCGCGTTTCTTTCATCTGAACAGGTGCCTCTCTTCCGTTCTCCTCACCTGGCAAATTTCACGCACGTGAATCGCGTTGCAACAGACTGCAGTGTTCGTTTGTTAGCGGCGTTTTTCGCCGTAGTAGCTTCGCTATATGTCTGAAGCCAATGGTTTTCTCTGCTGCGGTCCGCATGGAGCGGGATATATGTACCAAAAGTCCGCCGGCATCGTCGGGTAAAGAGTCAGGAGGGTGGAGCGGATCCGAGAGTTGAGCAGAATAGATTTCGGCTGTCCGTTCTAATTGCTGCTTAGCGACGTCCAGCTTTCCTTGTGTACCAGATCGTCCGTTATTCCCATTGCATAATCGCATGCGTATCTTGGCTGCAACAAGATAATGGTCAGAGTAAATATAGACTCCCCGGAACGTACGAACATTTGAATGCAGGCTTTGCATCGATCACAACATGATCAATTTGGTTGCGCATGTGTTGATCAGGGGACAACCATGTGGCTTTGTAGATATCGAGTTGTTGGAATCTGGTGCTGCTCACTACCATGTTTCGCGCCGTGGCGAACTCGATCACCGTTACATCAATGTTCGATGTGGTGTCGTGAAGGCTGAACTGACCGACGGTGGATCTAAAGATGTTTTCTCATCCGACATTTGCAGTGAAGTCCCCGAGGATAATCTTCACGTGGTGTGTCGTGCAGCGGTCATATGTGTCCTCGAGTCTATCGTAGAATGCATCCTTAACAGCACGGTCCTTTTCCTCGGGTCGTGCGCGCAAATTAGGATGGTGCTGAAGAATTTAGCTTTAATACGGATCGTGACGAGCCTTCCATTCACGCTCTTGAATCTGGATAGCATTGTTCGAAGCCTGCCGCGTACTACAAATCCACATTCCAGGTGCATATCCTTATATCATTGTCCTTTTTCCGTTTGCGGAGGTCGTCCACGTTAAGACGGTGCTCATCTGAAGCTTGTTTTTTGTTTTTCACTGGACTTGTTTTTTTGAGTGGCGGCTCCCAAACCCTGCGCACAACCACCTTAGCGTCAGGGAAGACTCGCTGCACATATCAGCTCACTATCCAGCGGATGCTGAGATAGCTAACCAGGTGGCGCCACATGGAGGCTGTGTGTTTCAACTTGCTAATGTTTGAAACAGAAATCGCTCTGGTCATCATCAAGTAGAAGCTTTTCTCGGCTCAAATAAAAGCTAGGCCATCTAGAGTAATAAATATATTAGAAATAATTAAACCAATAATAGGAGAATTAAGAGAGAATAATATAGGGTGTCCCAACAAGAACGCAATTTTTAAATCTGGCAACATTCGAAGTGTCATTGTTTGACATTTGAACAATTGTTATTGTTTGCTAGTAGAAGGTATGAGGTTAGTAAAAATATACCATGGACAGCGAAGGGAGTTCGTTAATTGGGTATTGGAGAGACAACATGCAAATGCTGATTTTGCCGCTAAAATCATCTTCAGTGACGAGGCCCATTTCCATCTTGATGGCTTCGTCAATAGGCAGAATTGTCGCATTTGAGGTGATTCACGAGAAGCAAATGCGTTCTCAACGTGTCACCGTGTGGTGTGGCTTTTGGGCTGGAGAAATCATTGGACTTTTTTTTATGAAAATGAGGCAGGTCAATCGCAAACAATCAATGGTGTTCGGTATCGTGAAATGATAACCAGTTTTTTCATGCCTCGAATTGAAGAAATGAATGTTGAGGGCATGTGGTTCCAACAAGACGGCGCCACATGTCATACAGCCAGAGAAACAATTCAATTGCCGCAGTCAATTTAAAAATTGCGCTCTTGTTGGGACACCCTTTACTAAAAGGAATATACTAAAAGGAATATACTAAAAGGAATATACAAAAAGGTTTAAGAATGCGTATTGAGTGAGAAGTTAACGTTTGAGTTACAATAATGTAACTCGAATGTCGGGTACCTTCATCCTTTGCTGGATAGAAATGTTTGGTGCGTTAACTTATATTGCGCAAAAAATATTTTAACCTTATCCGTGTAGCATACCGCGCAGCATTTCGCCGTGGGATTCGAGCTAATTCCAAATGATCAACACAATTCGTCTTAGCTGAAACTGGTCTTCCGTCTATTGAAGCCCGGATCAAATACAACACCATGAGTCTAATTCCCAAACAACCAGGTATAAGTGAAAATTTAAACAAAACTCTTCTATAATTAAAAGCATCGAGTTAGCAACTGATATAGGTATAGCGGCTACACCAAAAAACCTATATAGCCAGCCCGAAAAATATCCCACTTGGATGTTAACAAACAGTTAATTTCTTCTTCGCTTAACCGAACACCAAAAAAAAGACACACTGGAAACTATTCGTGGAGTACTGCAACGAGGCGACAAATAGAGGAGCCAGCTTCATATATACTGACGGATCTAAAACTAATATTGCAACATCGTATGCTGTCGTTGATAGTGTTGGTGGCAGTATTGCAACAGGTCGTCTACACCATACTTATTCAAACATCACTGCGAAAGCTTGTGCCATAATGAAAACTATAGAATTTGCAGCAAAAACTAATAATAGAACCAATATTTGCAATATAGCAAATCTATTATTGATGCAGTAAAAGAAGTAACAACAGTTTTATTGCTTGTCGAATTCACTATAAACTCATTCAGAATAAAAGTAAAATAAAAATTATGTGGATAACAGAACAAGCGGGAATACCTGGAAACGACAGCCCATAGCGAAAGCGAAACAATCACTGAATGAACCACTTCAACCATTTAAATAATAGACATCCAACGTATCATTTCTAAATTCATGGAATCAAATGCAACCGATGCTTGGAAAAACAGCAACTACAGATATAAGCAATGCAAATCATATAGAATTAGTCCTATCTATTCTGCTAGCTGTCATCAGAAAGCTCTCCAGGCTTTTGTGCGGTTGCGTCTTGGACATACAAACCTAACACCTGCTCAACGAAACTGGAATTAACGGCTGCAGCTTTTGCGATTCGTCAACGATGTCCATAGTGCATATTCTATTAATTTGCAGTAGAACTTTAGCTGCGAGATTACATTTAATTAATACCACCCCCTTATTAAAATACAATGACACTACATCAATCTAAAATCTCTTTAACTTCCTCACAAAAAACCAAACTATACAATTAATATAGTTTAAGTAAAAATAGCAATATTAAAATATTATAATTTATCATATATCTTAACAATTAATTTTAGTTTTTAGTGCTCTTTTTCTTTTGTATAATAATTTTAAATAAAAATATTAATTAAGATTATTTTTCAACGAATTTATTGACAGACAAGTTGCACACATTTTCAACTGAATTAACGACTACTGACCTGCTCTCATAAATAAATATATAAAATAATTTTGGCTATAAGACTAAAATTTTGCTTCTTTTATAATAATCTTACAATTGGAAAAATATATCAAATCATTTTTTTTACCTTGTTTCATCAAAAATTTTCGTGACAATAAAGTTAGGTTCTATAAATAATATTTCGTTGTCGTTGGTTTCCCTAAATTTACATTTTGTTTTGTTGGTATTAAGTAAATGTTTAATATATGTGTCATGAGTATTTTAATTTTATTTTATTTAACAAAGTATAAAGTTTCTTCATATTGCCATAGTTTTAATGAACTCAAATAGTTTTGTATTTATAGCAGCAATATTATTTGAGTCTATAAGTTTTGGGTTAAGGATGCCGTAACGACATAAAGAGAGACTTAACTGAATTTGTTTCAAGTGCTCATAAAACCATTTGACATTATCGAAAAATGTATCCACCATTATTTTCCTTGTTAATTGGTTCTGTAATATGTTGGTGGCATTTTTAAAGTCTGTGTGGTCACTGGTTTTGGGGCTGGGCTGGTTTTCTCGATTTATGTGATCTAAAATATTATTAATATCATCTGTAGTTAATAACCCTGCTTCTAGTGTTTCAAGTTTAGTTAAAATCTCTTTCACTACTTCCAATAACATCTCTTTTATATCTAACATGGAATATTTTTGTCTCGATATTAACAAGTTTTAAGTATTTTGTAATCATACTAGTTTGTAGGAACGGTTTTTCTTTAAACTTGTTTTCAAAGGCTAAATATGGTAATTCAATCTATCTTTTATTATTGCTTATTTCACGAACTTGTACTGTCTGAGTTGCTATTGTCGTCGTTAGTGGTACCGATGTTATTGTGATCAGCGTTTTCCTGGCAACTTTCGTTCCTGAAAGAGTTTAGTTTATAAGTTTTCTTTTCACGTTTAAAGTATTATTTATATTTTTTTGATAATCTATTATAATTATTAAATTTGACGACATAATGGTCATTGTTATCTTTTTTAGTTTTTGGCATTGTATAGATTCTTTTCAATGGGTTTTGTTTTTCACCTAGTCTTTTCCGCGAGTTTTCTGCGTCTACAAACTCTGTATTAGTATCATATTGTTTTCTATTTATATAGAGGTGATAAGGTTATCTGCTAATCGTATCACCTCTATATTTTAGATATTTTTTAATAACAATAGGCTTCATGTAATAAAATTTAGATTTATAAAAACAATAGTAAAAAACTTATTTTCCAGTGTAGGTATTAGGGAATTGAAATAATTCTATTAATCTATATGTTTATGAATGAACGTCAAACTACAAGAGCAATAATATAATGTGTGCATATGGTACTCCTACATACGTATTCATATATACATACTGCAGGACAAATTTAAATATGTTTTTGTTGCTCAGGAAATTATAGTACGTCGTGTGGAAAATTCCAAAAATATCTTTTTATAAATTAGAGTACGTAAAGTGGGAATTAAAAAAAAAGAATAGGTTTAGTTTACTTGACGAAATTTACTCTAGCAATTAATTAAACAAAAAATAGCGCCAGGCAAGTATGTACTCGTATATAGTCTAATTGGAACAAGTTACAGGTCGTGGGAGAATGCACTCGTTTCTGGGAATAAACGTACCAGGCTCTAAGTAAATTTAAATAAAATTATTTAATTTAATGCAATAACACATGAAGGGGGTTTACCTTTTATATGCTCGCTTGTATCAGATGGGCAAATAATTTTCCCCAGAATTGAGAAAAAAGAAGTTGAGGCACTTAAATTTTAATAGAAAATAATTTTTTTTCTATGATCGATTGCTTTAAAATGATTTCAAATTTTAATCTAAATGCCGCTAATGATTTTAGGATAAAAATTGTATAAAAGTTAGCTAATGAATAAAATTTGTAAACAAATTTTCTTAATCTATAGAGAGTTGAAAAAATATATATGTATAACAAATAATATAAGTCCAATAAATTTAAAAAGTAAATATGTATTATGATTAGAACATATGTATGTGTATATATATATATATATATATATATATATATATATATATATATATATATATATATATATATATATATATATATATATATATATATATATATATATATATATATATATATATATATATATTAGGGTGACAATCGTTTGTATGAAAAAAAATTTTTGTTTGAATTTTACGGGCTGCGGGTCGGATTATTGTGACACTAGGTCTAAAAATTCAGTGCTGAAAATTTGAGCCAAATTGGACAAAGCTTTCGGGACGCGCATCGAGGTCAAAGGTCAGATATATGCAAATTTTACTATTTATATGATTTTTCTTCGAAATTAACCCTAAAAAGTAAAACAATTTTTTGGAAATTATTCTGTTATATTAAAAGTAAAAAAAAATTATATAAAATAATTTATACGCCAAAATCTTTTTGTAGAGATTGTAGTTTAGCATTTTTCGAATACTGCTGCCTATAGCTTTGTACCACCTGTAATATATAAAAAAAACAACGATAACAAAAAGAAATTTAACACACAAGTAATAAAAGAAGATACTTACTTTCATTAAATGTTGTTTCTGTTCCTCATCTTTTGTAATTAGACCATGGTATTCTTGAATCAATTTAATGCCTCTTTCGGCACTATCGTTGACAACACTTAAGTTTTGAACAATATTTTTTCCTTTTACGTACTCCTCCAAAACATTCCAAGAATGCGGGTCTTTGTTGAGAAAGTCCGTGGGAATTGCAAATCTCTTGAAAACTTTTTTTGTAGTTTTTGAAAATAAATCTTGTAAAATATCAGAATTATCTCTGAATATAAACGTTTTTAAATTTTCCTTCTTTATTACAAGCTTTTTTGGTATTTCTTCATCCTCATTTTCAGTAGTGTCTATAGACAATGTCATCTTATCCACTAATTTGCCTTTTGTTACATCATCTATTCTATCGTCAAATAAACAAAAGCCCACACATTCCTCGTTTAAATAAAACAGATGATTTAATACTTTTGAAATGGCTTTGTCGGCAATATTTTGGTTAATTGCTTTGTAGTTTTCTAATTTTCTCAAAAACATAATATCATTTAAAGCAGCTTTATCGGCTTTATTCGAATCAAACCAAAAAATTGAATAACAGCTTACAATAAAACCAGCCACTTCTATCAAACCATTGATTTCCAAATCGGTAATATCAGAAAACTGATGGCGAAAAATTACTATTTTCAAACAGTATATAGCCTTGGCCATCCATATAGCGTAGTGTAATGCACCAGGTTTTGTGAATTTTATTCCTCGAGGTGGACTGCCACCAAGGAATATAATTACAAGTTCCAAAAATTCCTTGTAATCGTTTCTGGGGAACGCTTCATTTATTTTATTATTAGCGAATGTTAAAACTTCAGCAACATTATCGCCTAGAATTTCAATAACTCTTGGATGAGATATTCCTGGTATGTAATTCTCGGTATTTATTACTGGCCACTGTTTTTTGAATTTTTTAAATATCGCTATGTCTGGTCCGGTAGATACTCCAACATTGGCCTCTGTAAAAACTGCTGCTAACACAATTTCAAAAATATGGTGTCTGCAGCCTAAAAATAGAATTTCCTTTCCTATTGCTCTCTCCAAAAGCGTACATGCACCTTTGAAATGACCAGTGTTGGATGATGTCGTATCAAAAACAAATGCTTCCGTTTTTGTCAAAATATTTTTATCTTCCAATGCGTCATAAACTGCAGAAGATATTTCCATTCCAGTCCCACAAGGAATGGCAGGCATATCTATAATTTGTTCGAAGCCTGGAGCCGAAGCAATTATAGCCAAGCGATCTTCTACTTTTCCTGTTACTACCGGTAAGAGTTTAGTATCCCAATGTATTGTCAAAGGCTGATCATTTGCAGTAAACTTTTGTATAATTTTTTCACTTTGATTTTTTCTTAAGCGCGCTCTTTCCACACTTATGGAGGATCGATTTAAAATATAATTAGATGGATTAAGTCCTATGGCATCTAAAACTGCTACCAATAAATGTACAGCATCTCTCTGGCTTACTTTCAATTTGTCAAAAACTGCAGCTAGTCTTGGTGTTAAAATCTTTTGTTTTTGGGTACAGGAAGTTGTACGAATACGTTTTTTATCTGAAGAACTTAGAACATATTCTTCTTCTGATGTTGCAACTTCTTCGGATTCAGAGACTTCGGATTCAGAGACTTCCATTATATTGCAAGCTAAAATAAACAATATCATTGTTCAGTACTTCTAACATAGTGTAAAACTTAATGAAAAAAACAAATTTTTTAAAACGAAATTTTTACCTGATGAAGTTGATGGTAACTCCACACTTAATTCCTTACGCAATTCTTCTTGTTTTTTTCATTTCATTTTTCTTTCTTCCTTTCCCTTGAAGTTAAGGTCCAGTCCTAACATACTACCTTCACGTCCTTTCATTCTTTGTTTTATTAAAAATTGTTTATCTTCTTCTATATTTATTAGTTCCAGTGCATTTTCGCAAAATAATGTAGAAAGTTATGAGTTTCGCAAATTTATTTCATATAAATAGTAAAATTTGCATATATCTGACCTTTGACCTCGATGCGCGTCCCGAAAGCTTTGTCCAATTTGGCTCAAACTTTCAGCACTGAAGTTTTAGACCTAATGTCACAATAATCCGACCCGCAGCCCGCAAAATTCCAAAAAAAAAAAAAACTGTCACTCTAATATATATATATATATATATATATATATATATATATATATATATATATATATATATATATATATATATATATATATATATATATATATATATATATATATATATATATATATATATATATATATATATATATATATATATATATATATATATATATATATATATATATATATATATATATATATATATATATATATATATATATATATATATATATATATATATATATATATATATATATATATATATATATATATATATATATATATATATATATATATATATATATATATATATATATATATATATATATATATATATATATATATATATATATATATATATATATATATATATATATATATATATATATATATATATATATATATATATATATATATATATATATATATATATATATATATATATATATATATATATATATATATATATATATATATATATATATATATATATATATATATATATATATATATATATATATATATATATATATATATATATATATATATATATATATATATATATATATATATATATATATATATATATATATATATATATATATATATATATATATATATATATATATATATATATATATATATATATATATATATATATATATATATATATATATATATATATATATATATATATATATATATATATATATATATATATATATATATATATATATATATATATATATATATATATATATATATATATATATATATATATATATATATATATATATATATATATATATATATATATATATATATATATATATATATATATATATATATATATATATATATATATATATATATATATATATATATATATATATATATATATATATATATATATATATATATATATATATATATATATATATATATATATATATATATATATATATATATATATATATATATATATATATATATATATATATATATATATATATATATATATATATATATATATATATATATATATATATATATATATATATATATATATATATATATATATATATATATATATATATATATATATATATATATATATATATATATATATATATATATATATATATATATATATATATATATATATATATATATATATATGGTAGGTAGGTAGGTAGGAGTGGCAGCCTTTGTCGCAAAAAGCACACTTAAGCACATAGAATGGCTCGTTGTGGTACCACACTGTGACGACGCGACTCCCCCGTCTAGAATTTTGGGAACCACAGTGATTCCGAAATGAACCTAGCTATGTCCTTGATGTTGATGGAAGATAGTTCGGTTAAGGAAGTGAAGAAAGATGAGCCTAGGAATTTTAATCTACGCCTGGCCAGAGCTGGGCACTGACACATGAGATGAAGTACTGTTTCTTCCTCCTCCTCAGAGCCACAGCTGCGACAGAAGTCATTGTGGGGCAGTGCTAATCTTTCAGCGTGTTTCCCGATCAGGCAGTGTCCCGTTAGCACATTTATTATAGTGCCGATGGAGTTCCTGCTGATATTGAGTAGCTGACTAGTACGCCTAATGTCGATAGTGCTCCAGGTTGTAGGCAACACTACAGGTATGTTCATTTACCCAGGCTTTTTTAGCTGCCTCAAGGTAGTCATGTTTTATGGCCCATTTGACCGTGGCCAGTGGGACACCTACATCAAAGGAGGGGGAGATGTCAGGGAGTAGCGTCCCTATTTTGGCCAATTCATCGGCCTCGCAGTTTCCTGGAATGTCGCTATGTCCAGGCACCCAGCATATGTGAACTTGTGAGTTACCTGAAACGACGTTCAGGGAGGAGCGGCAGTCGAGTACAAGCTTAGAGGTAGTGAAAACACCAGCCAGTGACTTGACTGCCGCCTGACTGTCCGTGAATATGCGTATCAACACATCGCATACTTCATTTCGAATAAGCCACTTGGACGCTTGGAATATTGCCATTACTTCCGCCTGAAAGACGCTGCAATGGTCAGGGAGACGATAGGAGAGCTTGATGCCAAGTTTTCTGGAGAAGATTCCGCAACCGACCTTATTCTCCAGTTTGGAGCCATCCGTATATATGCCATCCGAACTGCCAGTGACCACTAAATTGTTAGACCATTCCTCTCTACTAGGAATGTAAGTGTCGAACCCGTGGTTTAGATTAAGTGTAGAGCACGTATAGTCAACGTCCGCCTGTACGGGCGTGTCCTGCATCAGAATATTGGCGTGGCCCAGATTCAGTCTAGTCCAACGCGATATAGAATTGAGTCTGGTTGCCGAGCATTTTGCTTGTTGCCTAACCAGAAGCCTAGTGGGCAACCAATGTAGGAATGCAAATAGAGCTTTGGTGGAGGTGGTACGCAGAGCCCCTGTTATCATAACCGCTGCTGTTCTTCTAACCTTGTCAAGAGGTTTTAGGTTCGCCGCCTTGTCGGTTGCGGGCCACCAGAAGACAGCGCCGTAGAGAAAGTACGGCTCAACCACCGCCGCATAGAGCCAGGACATGGTTCGAGGTTGGACGCCCCATGTTGTACCCACGGCCCTCTTGCAGCAGTATAGAGCACACGTGGCTTTACGTACCCTCTCCGCCAAATTTGCTTTCCAATAGAGCTTAGGGTCCAGGATCAAACCTAGATACTTGACGCTATTGCTTAGGCTAAGCGTGTTCCCATTAAGTTTGGGTAGGTCAAAACTTGGTATTTTGTGCTTCCTGGTGAAGAGCATGACCTCAGTTTTGGAAGGGTTGACATCTAGGCCAACTTCGAGACACCATTGGGACAGAATGCTAAGAGTGTAGTTTAGCTTTTCCGATAGTGTTGACAGATATTTACCGGAAACAGAGATAGCAATGTCGTCCGCATAAGCTATAGTGTTGCAGCCGGTCTGATCTAATCTCCTAAGTAGTGTGTTCACCGTCAAGTTCCATATGAGGGGTGAGAGCACACCGCCTTGTGGAGTACCTCTCTTGACAGTCCTTTTAGCATGTACGTTTCCTATTGAGGAGCTAATGACGCGTGTTTTCAGTAGCTGTTCGATGAACCTAACCAAGCTGGGGTCCAGGTTCAGGTTTACCAAGGATTTCGTGATGGCGGAGGGACAAATATTGTTGAATGCCCCTTCTATATCGAGAAATACTGCAAGGGTATATTCTTTGTTGGCAAGAGATTTCTCTACTTGCTCAATGAGCACGTGAAGCGCTGTTTCTACAGACTTGCCTTTAGTGTAGGCATGTTGTGATTTGGAAAGGCACGTGGAATTGATAGAGCTCCTGATATGTATATCAAGGACTCTTTCCAGTGTTTTCAAAAGAAAGGAGGACAGGCTAATTGGCCTATAGTCCTTAGGCTTGGTGTGGGTCGACTTTCCCGCTTTAGGGATGAAAACTACTCGAGCTTCTCTCCAGCTTATGGGAATGTACGACCATCTTAGGCATGCATTGTAAATATGCAGTAGCCAGGGCGCAACCGCACTTGCAGTGTGCTGAATGTCCGCGGGAATGATACCATCAGGCCCGGGAGATTTAAAAGGCTTAAAGCTGTTGATGGCCCACTGTATATGCGTGTTGGTCAATTGAAATTGGGTTGAGTGACTTAAAGAGTGGTTGGTGTTAAAAGACCTGCAATCCACAAAGATTTCATTCCCCGGGAAGTGTGTTTCTATTAGGGCGTCCAAAGTGTCGGTTTCAGAGTCGGTCCAGGTGCCGTCCGATCTCTTAATGCATTCCAGAGCCCGAGGGGTGGTATTGAGAATCCTCCGGAGTCTACTTGTCTCGGACGAGCTTTCTATGTTGCCACAGAAGTCACGCCAAGACGCTCGTTTGGATCTCCTAACCATATACTTGAGTTCCCTTTGTTTGTCTTTGAAAGGGAGCCAGTCATTAGTGGCTTTGGCTCTGTTGAAGAGCTTGCGACATACTTTTCGTAGCTCGGCAATTTCCGAATTCCACCAAGGGGGTTTTGTTTTTCCTCTTGGTTTCGGGAAGTTGCAGGCTGATTTGGCAGCAGAGTTAAATAGTGCTGTAATGGTTTCAACCGCTCGATCTATATCGAGGTGATTGTTGATCGTGGGAGGAGTCGACTGCAGGCCCGACTCCATAATGGTCTGGAATCGTGTCCAGTCTGTTCTTTTCCTGTTAGTGTGTCTTTTGCGCTCAGCCGTAACTGACGTATCTGAGATCGCAATTCTGAAACAGATGTAACAGTGGTCCGAGAAGGAGCATTCCTGCAGAACGCGCCAGGTCGAAATAAGGTGAGACGAGTGATTATTACCAAGAGTTAGATCGAGAACCTCCCTTCTATTTGATGCAATGAAGGTTGGCTCTCTCCCCCTGTTAGTAATTACTAAATCGTTAGTAATAATAAAATCAAAGAGTGACTCACCCCGCTCGTTGGTATCCGTGCTGCCCCACACCTCGTGATGGGCATTGGCATCGGCCCCGATGACTACCGGGATGTGCTTTCTGTTAGCCTCCTCTACCAGTAGCCTTACAGCATCCGGAGGCGGCGTCAGCCCGTGGTCATGCGCCATGTAGCTGCTGACGATCCATATAGCCATGGTGTTGGTGGAAATAACCATGGCTACATTATCCTTGTCGCTAAACCTGTGAAGAAGAAGAGCGCTAATATTGTTCTTGACGAGAATACAGGCTCTGGGTTTACCTCGATCCTGCACGAATACTGTGCGGTATCCGCTTGTAGTGAGTCCGCGAACCTGATCATTTACGACCCAAGGTTTTTGGACCAGTATGAGTTCCTCTCCTTTTTGAGTCAGGTGGAGGATCAGGGCTGCTGAGGCAGCCATGGAATGGTGAAGGTTAATCTGTAATACCCTCACCATTCCCGGAGGTGGCCATCATCGTCACGTTGGCTGCCTCCTCTTCTGACAGAGGAGAATCACCAACGTCGTCGATATTGGTTATCGGACGTCCGCAGAAACTGCCTACCGATTCTGAGGCCGAAGCGTAACTCTCCCCATCATCGAAGGTGAGATCCGGTTCGGCCTGAACGGGGGGCTTGTATGCACCCTGGTTGTCGCTCCTATAGACCTTGAGCGAGATCGAACTAAAACCATAGTTGATCTCTCCCTTTTTGGCATTAATAGGAGCTAGAGAGTCCTCATTAAGAATAATGATTATCTCTCGAGAGTTACCCTTGGGCTCGCTTATTTTAGCAACCTTCCAGTCATCCGTGGGGAGGTCGTAATTGCTGAGCCTCAGCAACTCCAGAATTTCTTCCGGCGAGGAGTGCTCTGCCGGTACCCAGGCCCTAGAACGCGGGCGGTTCGGGATCTGGTCTCTGGGAACAGCTGAGAGCTTGGCCCCCGGCCAGATTTCGCCAACCATTGAGATGGCCATCTTATAAAGCTCAGCCGAGCGCTCATCTGAGCACGCGATGAGCTTCACGTGCCCCTGATACCATCCCGCGTCCCGGCATACAGGTGATGGGCCAGGATTGGCCCTCAGGATCTCCCTGTAGATCCTGAAAAGGGCCTTCTCCACTATTTTCCAGTTCGCTGGGGAAATGGTACCGTCACTGTTTCCAGTGTCAACGATAGCCCAGATGAGGCCCTCTTTGGCTACCTCATTAAATGGCCGGGTAAGTCTCGGCCTGGAAGCCAGTCGTGGGCGCTTGGTTTGCCGCACGACTGATTGGGAGGGGTGCTCAGCCGACCGTTGCCGTTTCTGAGCACCTTCAGGGGGTGGCTGCGGACGAGCACCAACATTTTGGTGAGCCCATGCCAGCGCTCCCTTGTATTTATCAGACATTGAAGCGGGGTCGGCAGACTCCAACCTTTGCAGAATCCTGAAGGCGGACCTCCGGGTTCTGTACGCCCGTGTAGACGCATTCACATACGTGCGAGCACCTGAAGGGAGATTGGTGCTGGGGCCCGTGCTGGAGGAGGTCGGCTTATTTGCCGAAGCTCTCCCTGCAGTCCGAGGAGCGGACGGAGGGGCGACCCTAACACCCGGCCTAGCAGCCCTGGTGCTGGGGTGGTCCGGAGCGGGGTATTTGTGACCCTGTGAGGATGCGCTTGTGGCTGGGAGCGGGGCTGGCCTTTTGGCCGTAACACCCGACGACATCCTTGGTCTTGCGACAAATGTCCAAGACGAGGTTGTTGCTGCGCTTAACGCTGTCTTTTGCCTAACTATGCTCGCTGTTGGTTTTGGCTCCCCTTGTGGGTTGGCCGCTGGTTTTTTGTTGGATTTTGATTTTGAAAAGGTGTCCATGCAAAAAGGGTCCCCACTCAAAGCCGCTATCTCAGTACGAATATGTAGTCACCTTATTGGTCCCATGGTTATCTATGCAAATGCAGGGAGGCCATACGAGGGTTGGCACAAGTCCTTATGGGCGCGAGTGCTCAGAGCCAGACCAGTGCTAATTGGGAGCTAGTCTCAACCAAACCTACATCGTCAACCAAATGACGACGTACATCGAACGTACTTTGAGGCCTGCCAAGGTTTTAACGGGACGGAGACGGATGTGACCTTAAACTGGAGCCGTTCGCACTGGGTTTCACCCCAGTGGTAATTGGTCCAGAAGCCACACCCGCCAGCCCAAGAGCAATCAAATAAAAAAAGATTGTTGGGGGGTAGTCCGTGGACGAATAGGGTCGTGCCGTCTGACATCAGATGCTCTCCACAGGGAGGTTGCACCGGATGCCGGGGGGCGGGGGGGGGTATAGACCATTTAGCGCTATCCAGAGTGCACCACGAGGAGGCGATCTACATTACACTCCATATATATATATATATATATATATATATATATATATATATATATATATATATATATATATATATATATATATATATATATATATATATATATATATATATATATATATATATATATATATATATATATATATATATATATATATATATATATATATATATATATATATATATATATATATATATATATATATATATATGTATATATATATATATATATATATACACTCGAAACACTTCTGAAACGCTTTTTTTGGTATCGCCAACAGCTCCTGTTTCGAATTTTCTTTTATCTCCTCAATCGTAGCAAAACGCTTTCCTTGCATCGGTGTCTTCAGTTTTGGAAAGAGGAAAAAGTCAGCGGGGGCCAAGTCCGGTGAATACGGTGGTTGAGGCATGATAACGGTTTTGTTTTTGGCCAAAAAATTACGCACAAGCATCGATGTGTGAGCTGGTGCGTTATCATGGTGCAAAATCCATGATTGGTTTTTCCACAATTCTGGGCGCTTCTGACGAATTGCTTCTCGCAAACGGCGCATAACTTCAAGGTAGTATTCCTTGTTGACCGTACGACCTTGTGGCAAGAATTCATGATGCACCACGCCATTGCAATCAAAGAAAACTGTCAGCAAAACCTTTACGTTCGACCGAACTTGACGTGCTTTTTTCGGTCTTGGCTCATCTGGACGTTTCCATTAGGATGATTGGGCTTTGGTTTCAATGTCATAGCCATACATCCCCGATTCGTCACCAGTTATGATCTTTTTGAGGAAATCTGGATCGTCGTTGACGATGTGCAACAGCATCTGAGCGATGTCCATGCGACGTTGTTTTTGCTCAAAATTTAGCAATTTTGGAACAATCTTCGCTGCCGCACGTTTCATGCCTAAAACATCTGTAAAAATTGCTTGGCATGAGCCGAACGATATGCAAACATCAGCTGCAACCTCTCTGATAGTGATTCGACGATTATCCAAAATCATTTTCTTCACTGCGTCAATGTTTTCATCGGTTGGTGACGTGCTCGGGCGACCAGGACGAGCATCGTCTCGGCCTTCCTTAAACCGGTTATACCACAATTGAACTTGTGTTCTGCTCATAGTAGACTCGCCAAAGGCCACAGTCAACATTTCAAATGTCCTTGCGCATTTAATTTCATTTTTTACACAAAACTGAATACAGTTTCTTTGATCCATTTTTTCGAATAGTACAAATTCGAAGAGCACACCAAAACACGACTAACCTTTTTATCTGTCAAAAACAAACTGACAATCCAAAATAGTTGGTATTGGCAACATATATAACAGACATGTGTACCAACATAAAAAAAAATGCGAACATCGAACATACGTAACTCACGAAAAGATGAAAATAACGGTTATCTTTTGATCACACCTCGTATATGTATGTGTAGGTACGTTTCTAACAATGTTGGTTTGTTAGATAAAAGTGCGTATTAGCACATTTTAAATATGCATATGATATAAGTACAGATACATAAATTTTATCTTTACAATAAGGAAAATTGAAAATTTATTCAATTATGAATTAGGAAATAGTAATTCATATAAAAACTATTTTTAGGTATTAAGGCGTTGCTAAGAAGCATTTTGCGACATGAACCTGAAAGAAACTTACTGCAGCCTCGAAGCCAGAGTGTGAGGTTAAAAAACGTCCATGAGAATGGTAAACGGTAGATTAAATGCAATAGCAACGAACAAAAAAGTTGACTGAAGAAGATGAAGAAGTAAGTTAAGAAGACATAGAAGAAGAATAACAATAAGCAACAAAGAGACAAACAATGAGATTTGAAACGATCCTGTTCAGAAATAATTTGTTGTTAAAAGAAAACAAATACAACATTTCTGGAAAGTCATTTTTTATATAAAGGAGTGTAAGAGCTTCTAACTTCGCATGCGCGAGATGACTACTGGTACTGGCTGAATGCTAGAATCTCTATCTGAACAATTATGATGCTGATGAAACTTGATATTTATTGCATAGCTGACAAAACGGTATGAAAACATTAACATTTGTGTTTTCAGTATAGAAAATCCAGCGTATCTGCCTTTATTACATATGTCAGTGTGTATATTTTCTGAAAGGAAGAGATAATTATTATAGTGGGTGACAGCTACAACAACAATCATAGGCTCAATTTCCGTCATTCATTTAGAGTCGCAAAAAGAATAATCTCCTGACGCAAAACTCATTCTAATCATAAAAAGATCCAGCTTTACAAAGCAAAGCTTAATCGGTTACCTTCGTAACGTTTTCTACAATTAGATGATCTCCCCAGATACCTAGTAAACGAAGATTTATATTGCCTTCATTAGAACCGCAACTACTCGCGTAGGCGTGCATCATCCATATACTTGCCGTTCCAGAAAGAAGGGAGGGGTATGCAGACTTCGTTCGTCTAAGGACTTCACGCCAACAATGACGGGCGTCAGCAGAACTAACGGTGGCAGAGGAGCCGGGTTATAGTAGATTAGTAAGAAAAGAGTCGATTAAGAACGAAACGATATAAAAAAGTGGAAATAAAAAATATACATATAGAAAAATAAATGCAAAAGAAAACATTAAAATATAAATAACGAGAACAATAAAATATAAATAACGTATAAAGAGGACAACACAAATCAAACCAAAAAATTGTAATAAATCCCAAAATATGGCGAATTTAAAAAATGTATGAATTATAGGATTATTAAAAGTACAAATTATTCATGGTGCAAGAAAATTGTTATAAAACTCTTCATTAGAAGGGAGTGCCACTAAAAAGAGGGGAGGGATGTTGTGAGTCAGAATCAAGTTAGTTGCGAGCAGTTGATTCACAGCACCAACTCCTAACAGATAATACACAACTGGTGTAGTTAATATTTAAGAAATATTCAAGCACATACTTTTAGAGTGCGTGAACTATTATAGCAAAACTATCTGGCAAATCTAGTGACATACAAGAAGTAGTCCAGGAACGCACACGACACGAACTGGTGGGAAGTCGTTCGTTTGATAGTTACGTTTATAATAATTATATACAATATTATATCTTTGATAAAATATACTAATAAATTATATTAGAACCTTAACTTAAATTGTTTATATAGTTATATATGTTGCATTCTAAGCGAAGTCAACAACCGCTGCAATGCACGCCCTTGACTGCGGCCAACGACAGCGCAAATCGCTGACACCGAATTTTCACGTGCATCAGCACTTTGTGCACATTAATTGTAGTTTTTTTGCATTACCCTTTTATTACTTGTTTATGTTTTATTTTATATGTAAAATATCTAAGTAAGCAATAATGGTTCAATTGTAATAGTATAAATTAAGTGAAGTTATTGAATATGTGTCAGTTCTTTGAAACCTATCGAGTGTTTTATTGAATTGGTCATTCCGGAGGACTGGTTATATGCACTAGTACCTTCACTCCACAATAGTCTTGGTTTTGTACCTAGGCTACTTTCCACAAAAATATCGAAGATCTGGTTATAAGCACCAGTATCTTCATTCAATATTAGTCTTGGTTTTGCACCTAGGCTATTTCATAACCACAAAACAAGGGTCTGGTGTAACCATCAGGACCCAGCAAAAGTAAGGTGGAATAAAAGAATTCCTATTCTTAACATTGGTGACCCCGACGTGATCTGTGCCTGATCAGAATCATCGTAGAAGCTTAACATGGAAACTCTTGCGAAGCACCAGGAGCAGATTGGGCGGCAGATCGAAGCGCTCATAAGCAACTTCAAAAAGGACTCCGAGCAGCGTAAAACGATCATCTATTACGAGGAACGCATAAGACGACTGGATGAATACTGGACAACCTTTGAGTAACAGGACTCGGAATTAAGAGCCTTGCCAGGGATTCCACTTGACCATGCATATTTTCAAAACGATTATTATGCCAAAATTGCAGCTATTTCATCAACATATCGGGATATGTTTGAGAGGCGCCTCGCGGAGCTGACTCAACACCCAGAAACTTCAAATGAGGAGAAGTTAGATAGTCCTCCTGCGGCCACAATATATCATCAAGGTTCTACTGGACACACGGCATATTCAGCAGGTACCAAACCGCAGCGAGACTCATCAACCAATCGTCGACTAAGCGAGTCTACGCGGTTAATTCGACGCCAAGCCGAAGTGATAAGGACACTACGGCGGCAACTAAATTCAATTATGGCCGAAACGGATCGACGCTCGAAACAGTTCCTTTCATTCAAGAAAGGCAACATACTACAACATTGGAACAATATCGAAGACATCAACAATCAGCTATGGGAATTGGAGGCTGATCCTACTCTTGTGGGTTATGATACACACCAATATATAACCCTGGAAGAAGAAGTACAGTCCGTACTGGTGCTATTAAGTGAATGGGACGCAGAAGTTACATCAACACCGGTAGCAAACAATTCCATAAATCTGCCCAAGATAACCTTGCCTAAATTCGATGGCAATTATTTGAATTGGAGACAATTTCATCACCTCTTTAATGAAATGATCCATAAACAGAAGATAGCGAACTACCAGAAATTGTTCTACCTAAAGTCCAATTTATTAGGAGAAGCCGAGCGCCTGATAAAACACCAACCAGCCACAAAAGAAAACTACTTGACAGCTTGGAGCATTCTAAAGGAGCGCTATGATAATACTAGGCTGCTGGTAAATGCACTGCTAAGTAAACTTGTCAACCAACCCAATGTTGTAGCAGAAGGAACCGACAGTTTAAAGCGTTTCCATGACACAACCCAAGAATGTGTAGTGGGATTACAAAACATCGGAATTGACACTGGCACCTGGGATCCAATTCTATTGTTCATATGTATAAGGAAGTTGGACAAGGCTTCACACACACTGTATGAACAATCGCTAGTTAAGCAACGGGAACTCCAATCATTCAAGGATTTCCTAAGCTTTCTGCAATCCCGCTTCCAAGCTCTAGAGGCTTTACGAGGCAAATCAATCAGCAAAGCAAGTACACTACTTGCAACAAATACCGTCAATTGTCCGTTTTGTGGAAGTAACCATCCTCTCTACGCATGTAAGGACTTTGGCAAGTTGAACCCTGACAAACGGTTGCAATAAGTGAAACGTCATAATCTCTGCATCAACTGTCTCAAATCAGGGCACTCGCTCTCGAACTGCGTTTCAAGTGGATGCCGGAAGTGCTCCAAAAAGCACAATACTATGCTACACTTTGAAGGAGCCATAACCCAACCCTCTCCAGCTTCATATAGTAATAACTCAAGAATTCAACCTGGTCATACGAAAGATAAGACGTCAACTGCAAGTATCGACCAACACAGCGTATTAGCTACTCATGCTATTGCACGCACTAAGTATGTCGCACTGGGTACAGCAGTAGTGAAATTGATCGACCACTCAGGAGCCACTATCGAATGCCGAGCCTTACTAGATTCAGGCTCCCAGCTAAATCTCATCACGGTGAAACTAGCTAATAGACTAGGATTTAAAGGAAAGGCTGAGTTGTTAACAATAAAGGGCATCGGGCACGCCAATTAACAGTCACAAAGGCGTGTCAACACAAAAATAGCATCCCGAATATGTAATTTCTCGGCCAATTTCGAAGCCTTCCTCCTACCACAAATAACTGTACCACAACCATCGATAGACATAGATACCACCAGCTGGGAAATACCACACAATATTAAGTTGGCAGACCCAGCATTCAACACTCCATGTCCTATTGACATTCTTTTGGGAGCAGATTTGTATCACGACATCCTTAGCATCGGACAAATTCGTTTGGGAAAGGGTTTGCCAACATTACAAAACACCGTTTTTGGATGGATTGTAGCGGGCAAAATCGATAACCACTACCTTGATGAACTAACATGCGGAGTGCTGACCAATACAGAATTCGACCTACAAAAATTTTGGATACTAGAGGAAGTAGACGCCAAGGTTCCCACACAAACACAGGAGGAAAGGATGTGCGAAGAGCACTTCAGCCAAACAGTGAAAAGAAATGCACTTGGAAGATTTGTCGTACAACTGCCTTTCAAACAAAAACCTGAAAGATTAGGACACTCTAAAGATCTGGCATTGAGGAGATTCACGTCATTGGAACGCAAGCTCTCCAAAGATCCCACATTGAAAGGAATGTATGCTCACTTTATGGCCGAGTATCATCAACTTGGCCATATGAGTCTCATTAAGGAAGAAGAGATAAAATCCCCATCATACTTCCTACCACATCATGGTATCCTTAAGCCATCAAGCACAACCACCAAATTGAGAGTTGTTTTTGACGCATCAGCGAAGTCATCAACGAACCTTGCACTAAATGACGTGCTAGCCATTGGTCCAACAATTCAAGACGATCTATTCACCATATTACTGCGTACAGTAACATATGGAACAACATCAGCACCTTATTTGGCTACAAAATGCTTGCAACAACTCGCCAAAGATGAAAGGATCAACCATCCAGTCGCTGCCGCAATCCTGCAAAGGGATTTCTATGTGGATGATGTCATGGCAGGATGCAATAGCCTAACAGAAGCCATTTTTGCTCAAACTCAACTCCAGCAACTACTCGCCAAAGGTGGCTTCAAACTGAGAAAATGGTGCGCCAATCATCACAAATTGCTGCAGGAGATACCAATGGCAGATCGAGCAATGCAGTTTGACTTCGATATAGTCTCCGACGACCACATTAAAACACTAGGATTGTCATGGATTCCAGTAAATGCTAGCCTCCGGGTCAAAACAAATTGTTCCGATACACCAAGGATTACTAAAAGGATTGTATCCTCGGACATTTCGCGTCTTTCTGATCCCATTGGGTTTATGGGTAGTCGTATCGGCAAAACTATTTCTGCAGCAACTTTGGACATTAAAGTTAGATTGGGATGCAGCATTACAAATGGACATACACAGACGATGGCTCCGTTTTCTCTGGCGGAGACTTCTGGGGACCCGTCTGGACACACTATCGCCTATGACTAAAGCGTCCTTAGTAAAGCTATGTTGCGGTATTTATCTGCTTCACTACGAAAGCAGTACACTTAGAAATGGTAACTGACTTAACTACCGAAGCCTTCATTGGAGCTCTGACGCGATTCATGGGTAGACGCGGCAACTGCAGAAACTTATATTGCGACAACGCCACAAACTTTGTAGGTGCCAAGAACAAACTTTCAGAGCTCACCGAGTCAATATTCTCGACAGGGGCCAAGAAAAATAAAAAATTCCTGTAACTACAACGGAATCAACTTCCACTTCATTCCTCCCCGCGCTCCTCATTTCGGAGGCTTATGGGAGGCAGCTGTCAAATCGGCCAAACACCTTCTTCAACGCAGTCTCAATACCGCGTCCCTCACATATGAAGAACTGGAGACACTCATAATTGATATCGAAGCCATACTCAATTCGCGGCCTATCACCCCCATTTCAACTGACTCCAGAGACCTCGCGGCATTAACTCCGGGACACTTCCTAATCGGAGAACCCATGACTGCCTCCATCGACACCGCGGCAGCAGCTTGCAATGTTTCTTTGGGCAAACGCTGGCAACTAATCAACAGCATCAAGCAGGAATTCTGGCACAGATGGACTACCTGAGTGAATTGCAACAGAAAACAAAATGGAAACAGCCCCAGAAGAATATTGAACTTGGAAGGCTGGTCTTAATTAAGGAAGACAACACACCCGTTCGTCAGTGGCCTCTGGGACGTATAACTAAGGTATATAATGGCGAAGATGGCTATGTTCGTGTTGCAGACATCCGTACTATGAACAACACGTTAAAGAGATCGTCTCGCCCCACTCCCAATAGAACCCACTTCCGAAGCCCAGCAGGAATCCGCGCCTGCAGCACCGCCGAAAAAATGTCGACTTAGTAATATAGGCACCGTAATCACAGGTCTACTACTCTGCTTGGCAATAACGCCATGTGATGGAAGATTTAAGCAAGACAAATTTAACAACAAACTCGGCCTATATTTTGAGAACATAGGCACCACCAACATAATAACCAATGAATGGAATTTAGTTATATTTTATGACCTCGATCCCTACTGGCAAGAATGGCGAATCATAAAAAATATGACGTTCATGGTAGACAAACTTTGTGGTCAGCTACTCCAAAGAGAATCTTGTCAGCGAATTGGTCTATTACACAACCACAGGCTGAGGGACATGAGCAAAGAAAACAATCTTCTGTCGGCACCATCAAGCAGCCGGCAGAAAAGAGGCGCCTTGGATCTTATCGGCAATGTTGCTAATAGTCTTTTCGGAGTATTAGACTCAAAATATGCAGCCGACATGTCAAACATCATCGATGGAATATATAGAAACGAGAACCACGTGGTGAAACTATTGAAAAATCAGACATCCATTATCAATTCCACACTAAATGTTCTGAAAAAGGACCAAATAGCAGTCGGAAAGGGTTTCCGTGATTACCAAGCACAACTGCAAACAGTGGTTGCTCAATTTAATAGTATCACCGAGCAACTCCATCAAGAAGAGCTCTCCAAGCTGTACTATGAGCTAGCTATGGAACTAGATATAACCATGCAAGGATTTCAACAAATGCAGATGGCCATAATTGAGATTATTATGATGTCAAGATAAATCCATTACTGGTGTCGCCTCCACAAGTTCGGCAGGAACTCGCAACGATCAAGACACATCTACACTAAGGTCTTCGGTTGCCACTAGCTCAAGGCAATATTCTGAAATACTTCCAGACAATGGAAATCGAAAGCACAATTCACAAAAACAATGTGCTCTTTCGGCTCCGATTGCCACTAGTGGATACTGAAAAGTATGACCTGTACGAATTAACCTCAATTCCTACATGCAAAAAATTTAACTCTAATTCTCTAATTCAGGCTATAAGCCTTCACAGGGATCAATATTATCCATTCAATGATGATTTGTCCGCTTATATGAAGGTGGAACGAACCAACTATCTATGCCACCATTGTCATCCCATTTATAAATCGGCCGCTGAATTCAGAAGATGTGAAATGGATCAATTTAATCATCTAGCAGTATCCGAGAGCTGTCATCTCTCCACGAAGCTGGTTCAGATTCCGTCTGGTATCAGTTGCAGAACGGAAACCAGTGGATTTATGGAGTGAACAAGATGCCCTCAATCAATGTGACAACAACATCTTACAACTATCATTAGACGGCGCCGGAATATTGGAGCTTGATGACACCTGCTTTATCAAGGAAGGCCAAATACTTATTCAAGGCAACAAAAGCTACGAAAGCACACGTAAAATGGTTTATACACGACTTACCAGCTTACCAGAACCTATTTTGATAAAGCATCAAAATAGGCCAACACATTTCATATCCAACTTGGGAGAAACAACACGATTGCAGAATCAGTTGGCAGAACTTAAGCCCAATGACATAAGCTACCACCATATTCATCATTATATCGTCAGTTATCTTTGCGTCCTTGGAATCGTTATAATTACAATTTTAATTGCATGGCGAACACACAAAACAATGAAACCGAAACCAGCACCACGGAAGAGACTGAATATCAGTGAATCACAAATTCTGTCGACACCCGGCGAACCAACGTTTACTGTAAATGTTGAACGTCTGTTCAAGGAGGTTGAGAATGTTGCATTCTAAACGAAGTCAACAACCGTTGCAATGCACGCCCTTGACTGCGGCCAACGACAGCGCAAATCGCTGACACCGAATTTTTACGTGCATCAGCACTTTGTACACATTAATTGTAGTTTTTTTGTATTACCTTTTTATTACTTTTTTATGTTTTATTTTATATGTAAAATATCTAAGTAAGCAATAGTGGTTCAATTGTAATAGTATAAATTAAGTGAATTTATTAAATATGTATCAGTTCTTTGAAACCTATCAACGAGTGTTTTATTGAATTGGTCATTCCGGAGAACTGGTTATATGCACTAGTACCTTCACTCAACAATAGTCTTGGTTTTGTACCTAGGCTACTTTCCACAAAAATATCGAAGATCTGGTTATAAGCACCAGTATCTTCATTCAATATTAGTCTTGGTTTTGCACCTAGGCTATTTCATAACCACAAAACAAGGGTCTGGTGTAACCATCAGGACCCAGCAAAAGTAAGGTGGAATAAAAGAATTCCCACTCTTAACAATATATGTTATATATAATGATAGTCACGTTTATAATTCAAAAGTGGGATGAACTCATGTCTTAAAACTACGAAAGAAAGTGTTAAAAGTGCATATTTTTAACAAAATACCGTGTTTAATCTATTTAACAGCGCGTTTCTGTGGCGAAACATATACATTTTGGGAAAATGCGAGATAGAATAGAAAAGTGTCCATAGGAGTCTCAATGTCCGTAAGAGCCTCACACGCGCTTACACGGAATTTGAAACATATGTTAATTTAAGTTTCAATTCTCAAAAACGATACGAAGTTAGCTCCATTCAAACGTACCAAGTGCGAGCTAGGACATAAGATCATACTTGCTGCGACGCATAATCAACAAAACGGTTATATCGAGTAAACCATTTTAATAAGAAAGTGGTTGCTAATAAGGATTACCACAAACAGCGACAGAACGAGGTAGTGAGAATAGCTTCGCTACTTTTTGTGTATTCAGCAAACGGTAAAGCGTATTTGTGTGAGTGAGAAAGATGTGATAAAACGTTAACGAAATATATATGTGAAAGAGGCTACGTGCCAATTAGTAAGAAGAAACTCGTAATGAAAGAGATCAACGGATGTAGTGCAAAACATGCGAGCACAACAAAACAAAAAAAGGTAAAGTGAAACGTCAAATTGCAAACCAATAAACGAAAACAAATAAATATGCAAGTAAAACTAGCAGCATTAACCCTTCAGTAATTAAAATATATTGCTAGTGAGAGGAATTTGTGTGACAGTGGCACAAAAACTGAATTCATCATCATCGTAATTGGCGTATAACCATTTCTGATCATTACCGAGTTATTAGCCTTCGCCAGTCGTCCCTGCTTCGCGCACGCTAGCGCCAATTGGAAACACCAAGTGCAGCCAGGTCCTTTTGAACTTGGTCCTTCCAACGTAGTGGTGGTCTCCTCCTCCTGCGTGCGCCACCCGGCGGCATCGATTCAAAACCATTTTTTCGCCGTAGCACTTTCATCCATTCGCACAACATGTCCCAGCCAGCGCAGCCGCTGTGTTTTAATGCGCTGAACTATATCAATGTCAGCGTACAGCTCATACAGCTCGTTGTTCCATCTGATTCGATACTCTCCGTTGACGCATATAGATTCTTCGAAGAAGTTTTCTCTCGTACGCCCTCAAAGCTCGCTCATCGTTGTTTGTCATCGTCCAGGTTTCGGCACCATAAAGCAGGACGGGAAGGATGAGGGCTTTGTAGAGCATAATTTTTGTTCGTCGAGAGAGGGCTCTGCTTCTCAATTGCCTACTGAGCCCAAAGTAACATCTGTTGGCAAGAGTGATTCTTCGATTGATCTCCTTGCTGACGTCGTTTGTGGTGTTGATGCTGTTTCCCAGATAAACGAAGTCCTTCACAACTTCAAAGTTGTAGTCGCCAACAGTGAAGTGGCGTCCAAGACGCTGAGACTCTCTGTGTGTTGACACAAGTACTTCGTTTTGCCCTCATTTACAGCTAAACCCACTCGCCTCGCTTCTCTCTCCAAGCCGGAAAATGCAGCACTGACGGCGCGGCTTTTATGGCCAATGATTTCAATATCATCAGCGTACGCCAGTAACATGACACTCTTGTGGAAGATAGTGCCTGTGCCATTTAGATCTGCTGCGCGTACGATTTTTTCCAACATTAGATTGAAGAAAACACACGATAAGCAATCACCTTGTCTGAATCCTCGCTCAGTAAGAAACGGCTCGGATAAGTCATTACCGATTTTAGGTGAGCCAGTGGTGGTGCTTAACGTCATTTTGCACAGCCGAATTAGCTTAGCAGGGACGCCAAATTCAGACATAGCGGCGTACAGTTGACTTCTTACGGTACTGTTGAATGCGGCTTTGAAATCGACGAAAAGGTGGTGTATGTCAATCTGCGTCTCTAGGGTTTTCTCCAGGATTTGGCGTAGTGTGAATATTTGGTCAATGGTGCCTTTACGAGGTCCAATCAATTTATGGCGATCAGCCTTTCACAGAGAACGCTCGACAGGACCTTATATGGGATGTTCAGAAGGCTGATCCAGCGGTAGTTGGCACAGATTTCCGGAACACCCTTCTTGTGGATTGGCCAGAGCACACTTAAGTTCCAGTTACTGGGCATGCTTTCCTAAGACCATATTTTGCAGATGAACTGGTGCATGCGTTTCGTGAGCTCATCGCCGCTAGCATTGAATAGCTCCACTAGTATACCATTAGCTCCGGCGGCTTTGTTGTTTTTGAGCCGCCAAATGGCTAGCAAGACCTCGTCATAGTCGGGGGGCGTTACTTCATGTTCGTCGTCAGCAACTGTGGGGTCGGGTCCATCTTCATTTTTATCATTAGCGCTGACGTCATTCAGCAGCTTTGAGAAGTGTTCCCTCCATAACGTGAGTATGCTCTGGCGTGAGTACGTTTGGCGCCTCACACGTTCGTATAATTTTCGAGTCATACTCCTGCTGCCAAACATCTCAATTTCCTCGCATTCTCTCTTTACGGCTTCTCGTTTCTTGCGCGTGAAAAGACGCTTCTCTTACCTTCTCTTCTATCGATATCGCTCCTTAGCAGCTCGCGTTGCAGCCGATCGCTGGGTGAGTTGGTATGCAGCGTCTTTCTCTGCAGTGGTGTTGCGACACTCTTCGTCATACCAGTTGTTTTTCTTCGGGCGGTGATAGCCAATGACATCTTCAGCGGCCGTGCGCATGGAGTATGAAAAAAGCGACCACTGCGCGCAAATATTGAGATCACGGGGGGAATCCGTCAGCATATTCGAGAGCCGAGAAGCAAATGCGGTAGCTGTCTGTTGCGATTGTAGCTTTCCGACGTCAAGCTTCCTCTGCGAATTGGAGCGTACGTTTTTTGCTGCAAGGTAGGGGTCGAGTCAATGTTGGCACCTCTGAATTAATACAGCGTTTACCAGAAACATTGCAATCTGATGAAATTGAAATGGCGATCAATCAAAATAACGCGAGTGCAGAGGCGGCAATGGGCCAAAATATTTCCCTTCAAGATCAAATAAATGAAAACAAATGATTACGGGTATGATGGGTGTTATTTCAAATGCACAAGCTTCGTCGATTCCGGAACCAAGACCCGCGAGTAGCACTCCAGAAGTTGAGAGTGTGAACGAAATATCTAGTGTATTGACAGTGCGCAATAATTACTCAGTGAAAGAGATCGCTGAAAAAATTCCTGAGTTCGATCCGACTAATAGTCTTGCGCTTTCCGCTGAACAATTTGTTCCACGCGTCAATAGTGTTATGAGTGCGTATGGCTGGGAAGAGAAATGTGTACTATTAGCTGTATACAGTCGAATGAAATGCGTCGCGCGAGTTATGTAACTTGTACATTTAATGATAAAAAAAAACACTATTCACAGTTTTAAAAGATAGAAGAATAATTTAATTTAAACAAAATGCTCACTTATACAGTTAGTCACCAAGTGCCGGTTGTACAACAAAGCTCGGCTTGGCTTGGCTCTGTTTCCTTATCTATACTTAAAATCTAATGAGGAAATGTATGCTGTAGCATTGGACTACACAGAGTCGTAGCATTTAGAAAATGCTGACTCGGTGAAGCCCAATGTCTGACTTTGCTGTTGCACTTTCAGCATTATTTACATACATAACTCTTCCCGGGCTGGTTTTAGGATTCTCCTGAATACTTTTATTAATAGTCTAATCTTTATACTTTTATTTTTTAATTATATAATTCCAACAATTAAGACAATTATAACTATTACGACTGCTGTAATACTGATTCCATAAAAAGTGTTTTTATGCAATTTCAATTCTTCAATTGATTTTAAGCTCTCGATATGTTCAATTGCTATTTTTTCGAGAGATAATTTTGTTTCATATTTTTGTTGCAACATTTGTACTGGATAAATATGTTTTTCCTCAAATTCTACTTTATTATTGAAATAGTTTTGTTTTAATAACTCAATTTTACAATTTGTGAAACTAATGATATAGTTTTTATTTAGTGTCATTTCTGTTGTCACAATTATGAATTAAAGTTGAATTTTTTGCAATTTTTACAATCATTGTGTCATCACTAATTTCTTGTATTTCAGTTGCATTGCTGTTCTGAAATTTATATTCATTTTTAAAAATACAATTATTACTTTTTTATTTCCTTTTTAGCAAAGTATTTTCTTTGTATACATAATATTTGGAATCGATATTTCATCGATTTGCAAATTTTCTTGGTTTGGCAGAGGTGTAATTAATTTTAATTCAGTTTCTATATACGTTTTGGGTATTTGAATAGCGAATATAATTGATTCATTCCTATATGAAAGGAAGCCAACTTTGGCCAGTTTTAATTTATAAAAATCTATATCAAAATTTTCAATTTCTTCTCTTGACACATCTTCGGATGAATTAAATTGTGTTTCGCTGCTGCTATATTAACCTGTACATCTTTTCTTTTATCTTCGATATATTTCAACTTAGCCATATAATTATTAAACAGCATTTGTTGTGCTAACTGCCTACGTTCGGTGTTCGTGACATTAAAGAAACTCAGAACTTGTTCTCTTTTGTTTTCAATTGCACTTTTCATTGAAGGCAATGTATTATTAAAATGATCATTAATAGTAATTTGTTTATTCAAATTGCTTATAGCATTATGGTTATTCTTCTCTACTATTTCGAGATGTTCTAAGATATCCTGTCTATCCTCATCGTCCATAACTCCGAACAACCATTTGTATATACCTCCTACAAAATTAACTACTCCTCGTTTAGTTCTTCGATTCTGATTTGGCGTTATAGATTTTATTCTTGCTTCTATCACGCCTATTTCGTTTAACAAGAATTTTTTATTATTTATTTCCTTAACTATTATATCTTCCTTAATCTGTTCAACTAGCTTACCTAGTTCTTTAGGTCTAATTATATGCAAAGCTATATTTACGTCTTTGAGAATTTCCACTGGGCCTAGGTGCACCATGGTATATCCTGCTTCTTCTATAATGGGTGTGACTTGAAGTCTCCCTTCGATTACACTCGTCATTGTGACCAAAAATATTGCGGTTAGTAACATCTGAAATTGATTTAGTATTGGAAAGAAAGAAAAACAAATTTTATATTGAAATGTTGCCAAAAAAAAATTTTTTTCTCTTTTTCTTAATTTTTTTTTTTCTTCTACATTGTCTCCTATTCTGTCATCTTCACCGTATTCTATATTTTGTATCCCTGCGAACTTAACACGTCGTTTTATATTTGTTGGATGTACCCTATTAAGTGGGGTGATTCTGAAGTATGGTTCATCCGTATGACGAACTCTCTTGTAATTTTTCACCGGACCAATTTCCCTTTCTTCTTGATAATTTTCCCTGACTCCATTTATTTTGTTTATGATTTGTTCTTTGTATTTTTCTATTGCGTTCTGAAGTTCTATTGCAGATTTCCTAATTTTTGCTACGTTAGGGGTGCATTTAATGGTTCAGTGATGGCGATCATTATAGTTAGCTATAGCGATCTGCAACTTCATTTCGATAGAAACTTGATTACCCTCGATACTACTTATTTTTTCAATAAGTGTTGAGTGTAATCGTTCTATATCGGCATTTCCTGTATGAGCATTAGGGGTTGTAAAATCGTATTGAATGTTTTCCTGTTGCAAGTATTCTATTATTTTTTCTGCTCTAAATTCGTTATCCAAAATAATTAATTTTGGTTTCCCGAATTTTGCAATTTGTTCTGAAATGATTTGGATTTTCGATCTCCAATTCCTATCTGTGTATCTATAGGTAGGTAGATAGGAGTGCCCGCCCAGTTTGCCAAAAGCACACTTGAGCACACATAATGGCCCATTGTGATACCACGGTGTGGCGCCGTTCAAGCACTGACTAAAGTTCCCATAATTGGGATGGTGATAGTCAGCGCAAGGACAGCGCCTGGAGAGGCACGACTCCCCCGTCATGTTTCAGGAAACCATCCTGATACTTTGATGAACCTGGCTATGTACCTAATATTAATAGATGACAGTTCTGTCAGGCTTGTAAGAAATGGGGCACCAAAGGTGCGAATTCTTCTTCTGCTCAAGGATGGGCAGGCATAAGAGGTGGAAAACCGTCTCGTCCTCCTCCTCAAAGCCACAGCCTCGGCAAAAGTCATTTGAGGGTAGGCCCAGTCTTTCTGCGTGCTGTCCCATTATGCAGTGGCCAGTCAAAACCGACACAGTTGTCGACAGTGATACGCGATCAAGTCGAAGAAGTTGATTGGTTCTGTTTTTGTCCATGCTTGCCCAAGTTAGTCTAGCCGTGTGGCAGGATTCCTCGTTAGCCCAGGATTTGTAGGCGTCAGCCAGATATTTCCGTTTGATTTCGAGCTTGGCTGTTGCCAGTGGAATGCCGATGTTTACAGAGGGGTGAATGTCGTGCATTAGCGTGCCTGCCTTGGCAAGCTCGTCCGCCTCGCAGTTTCCCGGGATTTCGCTGTGTCCGGGATCCCAGACTAGGTGCACCCGAGAGTAACTTGCGAGCTCATTTAAAGATGTTCGACATTCATGAACTAGTCTTGATGTGGCCGTGGAGCCAAAAAGAGATTTAATGGCGGCCTGGCTGTCTGAGAAGATAGATACGTCAACTGCGCCGATATCACTACTCAGCATCCATTTGGCTGCGTGGTAAATGGCCATGACCTCAGCTTGAAAAACGCTGCAATGGTCTGGAAGACGTAGGGAGATGTTTAAGTCCAGCTTGTCGGAATATATACCGCTACCGACTCTACCTCCAAGCTTGGAACCTCGGTGTAGATTTCGACTGTTTCACCGACGATTCGGTTTTTTGAGGTCCAGTCGCTTCGACTTGGAATAGTGAGGTCGAATTCCTTGTTCAAATCGGGATAGACCGACATATAATCGATAAAGTTGGGGACAGGTGGGTCCTGATTCAGAATTGAAGCATGGCCTGTCAGGGTTATGCGCCAGTGCGAAAGAGCATTAAGACTAATCGCTGTCAGCTTGGCTTGTTGTTTAATCAGGATCCCTGAGGGGAGCCATTGCAGCATTGCAAAAAGGGCTTTTGTAGGTGTGCTACGACGAGCGCCAGTGATCAGTAGAGCAATGGATCTTCTGATTTTATCGAGAGGTTTGATATTGCAGGCTTTTTCGAGAGGTTGCCACCAGAAGACCGACCCGTATAACAGGTTTGGTTCAACGATGGCCGTGTAGAGCCAGAGCACGACTCGAGGACGAAGTCCCCATCGTGCAGCAACTGCTCTTTTACAGCAGTATATAGCGCATGTTGCCTTACGTGCCCTCTCAGCTAGATTGGCTTTCCAATTAAGCTTTGGGTCGAGAATCAGGCCTAAGTACTTAACGTGTGTGCTCAAAGAGAGCGGAGTGCCGTTTAGACTAGGCATTGTAAACTTTGGAATTTTGTACTTCCTAGTGAAAAGCATAGTCTCGGTTTTGGATGGGTTAACCCCAAGTTCGAATTCGCGACACCAGTTCGACACAATAGAGAGTGAATAGTTCAGTTTTTCGGAAAGTGTTTGGGGGAATTTGCCGGATGCCGCGATTGCTATGTCGTCCGCATAGGCTATCACTTTGCATCCAGTAGATTCCAATCTCACCAGTAGTGTGTTAACTGCCAGGTTCCAGAGGAGGGGTGATAAAACACCCCCTTGTGGCGTGCCCCTATTAACCACCCTCCTGGATTGGGCACGCCGATCGTGGAAGTGATGATCCTAGATTTTAGTAGAAGCTCTATAAATTTAAGAAGACCTGAATTCAGGTTAAGATTATAGAATGCGGAGATGACAGCGTTGGGGCATACGTTGTTGAATGCTCCCTCGATGTCCAGAAATATGGCAAGTGTGAATTCCTTGTACGCCAAGGATTTGTCGACTTGAGAAATGAGAGAATTAAGTGCTGTTTCAACCGATTTGCCTTTAGAGTAAGCGTGTTGAGATACAGAGAGAAGAGAAGGGTTGATCGATGTCCTGATATGTAGGTCAAGAGCTCTTTCTAGAACCTTAAGAAGAAAGGATGTTAGACTTATGGGTCTGTAATCCTTAGGCTTCGTGTGCGAGGCCTTCCCAACTTTTGGTATGAAGACGACCCGAACCGTGCGCCAGCGTAAGGGAATGTATTGCAATGTGAGGCTTGCATTATATATTTGAAGCAGCCATGGAAGGATAATCTCTTCCCCATTTTGGATATCGGCAGGAATGATGCCGTCCGGTCCGGAGGACTTGTATGGTTTAAAGGTTTGAATGGACCATTCAAGGTGACTTTTTGTCACTTGGAATGTGGGGAGGCTATCATGGGAAACCTGCTCCACCTGGTAGAGTGCTTGATCCGCTGAGGCTAAACTCCCAGGGAAGTGGGTGTCTAGCAGGATATCAAGGGTTTCGGCGCTTGAGTGAGTCCAGCTGCCATCTGGTTTTTGGATACAGTCAAGGGCTTTGTTAGAGGAGTGGAGAATTTTACGAAGACGGCTAGCCTCGGACGTCGATTCAATGCTTTCGGAAAATTCCCTCCATGACGCTCGTTTCCCTCGCCTACTGGCGTATTTCAACTCTTTTTGTTTATTTTTGAAAGGGGCCCAATCAGCTGTAAATTTAGCTTTGTTATAAAGCATTCTACAAGTTTTGGATCGGGAGTGATGCAAGAAATATGAGTGGCTTTTTTAAAAACTGTGGACAGACCGGCGACCGCCCGATCAATGTCGGGACAGTTGTGGATAATGGGGGGAGTCGTTGCTAAGCATGACCCCAGTTTGAGCCGGAAAAGAGGCCAGTTCGTGTTTTTTCTATTGACTGGTTTAAGAGATTTTGTATTGCCTGTAGTCTCCCTCAAGTCAATGTCAAATGTGATATAGCAGTGGTCCGAAAAGGAGCATTCCTGTGAGACGAACCAATTGCTTATCATGTTGGAGTAGTTATCGCTGACGAGGGTGATGTCAAGCACTTCCTTCCTGACGGATGTAAGGAAGGTCGGCTCATTTCCCCGGTTAGCAATGCCTAAGTTATTTGAAATGATAAAGTCGAAAATACACTCACCTCGATCGTTTGTGCCGGAGCTGCCCCATATTTCGTGATTGGCATTGGCATCGGCGCCGATAATTACCGGAATCTGTTTCTGGTGGGCTACAGCAACCATTTGCTTCAGTATGTCTGGTGGCGGGGAGTCGCCATAGTCATGAGCCGTGTAGTTCGAGGAGATCTAGAAGGTCCGTGGACCCATTTCAATGACCATGGCAACATTGTCTTTGTCACTGAATCTAGGGAGTAAAAGAGCGTTAACGCTGTTTTTTACCAGAATGCAGGATCTTGGTTTACCTTGATCCTCGATATATACCATACGATATCTGTATGCATTAAGTCCAGAAACCCGGTCATTTACGACCCAAGGTTCTTGAACGAGAATGAGCTCCTCCCCTATATCCGAGAGGCGGAGCAGCAGGGCTGCCGAGGCAGTTTTCGAATGCTGAAGGTTAGTCTGTAGTACTTTCAGCATTGTCTGGAAGAGTGGTTATTGTGGAATTCAACTCTTCCTCTTCGGACATTGGCGAGATGTATCCACCAGCCGCATCCGTGTCCATGTGGTCGAAGAATTCTCCGACCAGTTCGGAAGTTGAGAAGCGGCTGCTTCTGGTTGTAACGGAGCACATACTCTCATTGTCACTACCCGGCAAAGGGGTGAGAGCCGGGCCCGAGCAGCTAGGCTCATTGGTAGTGACTTGTGGGAAAGCACCAGCTGGGGGAGGCTATTGGGGGGCTTGGGCATCGCACTTCTAGATGCGGAGAGTGATGTCTCCAAAGCCATAATTAACCACCCCGTCGCGGGAGTTGATGGGAACAATCAGAAAATGATGGTGACCTCACGGAAAGTGCCTCACGGAAAGTTGGGGTTCGGCAGGAAGCCATGTTTTAGAGCGAGGGCGTTGGGGAACCCGGTCCAAAGGTACAGCGTTGAGCTTTGCACCCGGCCAGATCTCACCTACCCTATTGATCGCTACATTATATAGATCCGCCGAGCGTTGATCCGAGCAAGTTATGATCTTAATATGTCCTTGACACCACCCTGCGTCACGGCAGCTGGCTGAAGGACCAGGGGTGAGGGACATAACCGCAACGAAAATTGGTAACAGTGCCATTTCGACCTGTCTCCAATTAGCAGGAGTAATGGTCCCATCGGCATTGGCAGACTCGACCACAGCCCATGTGAGGCTCTCTTTCACAATCTCACTAAGCGGTTTCGAGAGCTTAGGCTTGGGGGTAGCCAGCCTTACGCGCTTAGGGATGGTTTGGGTGGATTTGACCGGGAGATCGGGTGATCTCTGCCTCTTGGGGTTACCGGCTGCTTGTGCAGTGGAGGAGTGGACACGCACATCAGCGTGTGCTTTTGCCCACTCAAGATTGCGCTTGTCGTATTCTGACAGTTGAGAAGATTCTGAAGCGTTGAGCCTCGTCAAAATACGGTAAGCCGCTCTACGCGTCCTGTACGCCCTTGTACTCGGGTTCACGTTGGTAGGTGCACCTGAAGGAGGAGCGGTACGGGGGCAGTTACCATCGGCTTGTGAGGCAATATCGAGGCGTTTGCTGAAGAGGGCTTAGGCGGGGCGACTGCTGCTGGTTTGTGAGTCAATACCCTAGCAGCCGCTGAAGAGCCTGGGGACAGCGAAGAGCTCTTGGGTGGCTTATTAGCCGAAGCTGTGGTGCTTGTTGAAGGGGCAGTGCTTATGCTGCTTGTCTTCGAACCATGGGCGGGGGTGTTGCTGGTGGGCATTTGCCTAGCCAGGGTTTTGCGCGTCCCTGAGGGGATATGCGCGGAAATTTTGTTTGTGTTTGTGTTTTTATTTTTTGTTGTGTCCATGCAATGAGGGTCCCCACTCATAGCCGCTATCTCAGTCCGAACGTGTGGTCACTAAATATGGTCCCATGATTATCTGTGCAAGCAGGGAGGCCAGGGTTGGCACAAGCGCTTATGGGATCAAGTGCTCAGAGCTAGACCAGTGCCTTGGAGTTCCACTCAACCGAACCCACACTACCGACCTAACGGTAACAGACGTCGAACGTACTTTGGGGCCTGCCAGGGTTTTGACGAGAAGGGGCAGCTGCAACCTTAGATTGGAGCCGTTCACACTCAAGTTTCACCTTGGTGCTACCGTGACAAAAGACAGCTAGGTCCAGAAAATTACAGCTACCAGCCCAGGGCAATCAGAACAGTTACATTGGTCCAAAGAGAAGTCCGGGGACGAAGGATGCGGGTCGTGCTAATTGGTGCTATTGAACTCCCGTGCAAGAAAACAGCAGCACCTGGGGGAGTGTAGACCATTTAGCGTAACCCAGGGTGCACCGCGTGGAGGCGATCTACACTACACCCCTGATATTATAAGCTGCTGCAAATTTGGTTAGTTTGTCTATTGTAGTTACAAAACTTCGTTTTCTTATATGAAAAATATCCAAGTGAATAATCTCGTTTTTATCTTTCGGGGTTTCAGAAAAATTAAACTTTGGTCTAATTGGTTTCCTATCATATTTCATTCCTTGGCATTTTTTACAGTTATTGATTATTAAATGAATATGAATTTTGAATTTTGGGTAATATATTTTATCCTTGAGAATGTAATATGTTTCATTAATGCCACTATGCATCGACTCATACGTATGATAGAGAGAAATTTGTTTATATAGTTCCTCCTCTTCAACTATTTCTGAACCTCTTTTTGTGCATTTTATGAATTTAATTTGACTCTCAGTGTTAAATAAAGATTTTAACATTATTTCTATTTTGTTATAATCAGATTCTGTATTTTCTGAATAAATTCCTACATATCCTTTTTTTAAATATCCTTTGCAGATATCTTTGATGATATTCTCTTCTTCCCTTGGATTGATTTCAATAATTTTCCTATTGTGCGGAGTTTGCATTTCTGCTGTTGGGCTATAACTGAGAATTATTTCGGTTTTGTATTTATTCACAATGTCTTCTTTAATGACAAAGTGTTCTCTCAATTCTTCTTCTGCGGAATGTATCGTTTCTGACATTTCCAAATTTGATTCATTGTCCTTATTTTCATTGATTTTTGGTGAACTTTCAATTCGGCTCAAAAAGTCGGCAACCACATTATCTTTCCCGTTAAGATACTCGACAGTATAATTATAATCCTGAAGTTTTAACAACCATCGTTGATGTCGTTGCGAAAATTCTTTTTCTTTATATTTGCTATTCAAATACTTAATTGGACAATGATCTGTAATGATTTTGAATTTACTACCATAAATACTCGTATATGGTCTGAAATAGGTTACTGCATAAATCATAGCTAAAAATTCTTTGTCAATTGTAGCATATTTTTGCTCATGATTATTAAGCGTTCTCGAGATATAACAGACCGGTTGCCCTTGTGGAGCTAAAATTGCATAGTCACTAGCATCACAAGTTATTGTGAAATTTTGATCATATTCTGGAAAATTCAGAATTGGGTGGGAAGAAATTAATGTTTTCAAATTTTCAAAACTAGATATACGAGTATACTGGGGATCATTTGAATTAAGTTTGTATCCTTTTTTTTTAGATATTTTATCATTGGATACGCAATTTTGGAATAGTCTTTTATAAACTTCCTATAATAACCTGTGGCTCCTAAAAATCACTTTAACTGTCTTTCTGTTTTCGGAATTGGCAAATCTTGTATGGCGAGAATTTTTTCTGAATTAGGCTTAATGCCATCCTTCATCAAAATATGGCCCAAAAATTTCCTTTCTTTCCTCAAAAAACTGCACTTATTTGCCTGAATTTGAAGATTGTGCTGTTGCAACTTTGGAAAAATTTTTTCCAGTGAAATTATATGTTCTTCCTATGAAGTTGAAAAAATTAAAATATCGTTAAGATAAACGACACAAATCCGAATAATATAGTCCCTAAGGATTTCATTCATCATCCTTTGGAAAGTGGCGGAGGCATTTTTTAACCCGAAAGGCATCCTGACATACTCGTACAGGTTTGCCGGAGTAACAAAAGCAGTCTTCTCAATATCCTTCTCAGCCACTAATATATGATGATAGCCTTTCGCTAGATCTACAGTTCTAACGTACTGAGCTTTGCCTAACTTGTCTAATATGCCATCGATATTTGGCAGGGGATACTTATCGTCGACCGTTAATTGATTTAATCTCCTATAGTCCACCACCAACCTATATTTCTGTACTCCCAAATTGTCTCTTTTCTTTGGAATAATTAAAATTGGTGAGCTATACCTACTCCTACTTTTTCTAATAATACATTGATTGGTTTTCCAATTCCACAATTTGTTTCCACACTTCTTCCTCATGTTTGGGAGGTAACCTATAAATTTTGGAGTTGATTTGTTGGTCCGTTACTGTTTTTATTTCATGAACTACGTCTTTCTACTTCTTTGGTAGTAGTTAAGGTATCTCCTTCTGTATACATATATTAGTTTTTTATACTTTTTTAACAACCCTTCAACAGCTGTTTTTTCTTGTAAATTAAGATGGTTCACTTGAATGTTGCCAACCGTTGTTACATCCAATAAATAAACTTTCTCTTGTAGAATGTTTGTATGAAAGGGGAGTTTAATACCACTATTCATTTCCATACACATATTATTTATATCAATTAATCGAATAATTTTAAAAATAAAGTCGTTCCCTAACAAAAGATCATAAGGCTTCTCAAAATCTATCATTAATCACTTCATTCTAGCATTTTCTGGAAATCCAAATTCGGTGGGACACGGCCTTTTAACTTTTTTGTTTTCTCCTTTTATATTGCCATTCAGAGTGCCAATTATTGTACTATTTTCCTCTAAAATTGGTAAATTAAAATTTTCAAAACTTAGCTTTTTCATAATACTAATAGTAGAACCGGGATCTACTAAGGTACACCACTTTCTTCCAAAAAGTGTAAGTGTAATCAAAATTTTGTTTGTATCAACCAGCTAGTTTGTAAAAAATTATCGATTGTATTTGTTTCTTCTGTGTTATCTGCCCTACTTATAGTATCAACTTCCATTGGTGTTGGTCTACTTGAATTTCTAGACTGTTGAGTGTTAGAACCTTGTCTATCGTTTCTATCCGAGATCCAATTATTTCGTCTCGAAATGTTGCCACATGAATTAGCCCTGTTTGTATAGTTATTGTTATAAGTATTATTAAAAGAATTTCCTGTGTTATTATTAGGTATATTATTTTGTTGACTTGAGTATTGTTGACGATTGAAATTGTTGTTACGATACTGTGCTGAAGAATTTAGGAAATTACCATTATTGCTTTTATTTCTATTTTCAAAGTTACTATTATTTCAGCTGTTTCTATGTTGGAAGTTATTATTATTGTTTTCGTTTTGTTGAGATGTCTGAAAATGGTTAAAACTATTTCTATTAAATTTTCTTGATCTTGTATTATTTGTATTATTTCTACCATATTTTTGTATCTTCATTAAAGGGTTAAGATTTCCTTCATCCAATCCTATAAAATTATAAATAGATTGTGTAATTTCTTTCAATGATACTGTGGTTCAAATGGCACAAGCAAATGCTCCCGAAGCTAACTGTTTTATCCTTTGGATTAACATCCCTGAAAATATTTCCTTCATAACGACACCATTTTCACTTAGTGCACAAAATTCGGTAATTGAATCCGTGAGGTTTTGGACTTTTCTACTCAGTTCTTCAATGTTTTCCACTCTTAATGAGTTAATTTTCTGTGTAATTTGCATCTGGTATTTTGTTGGTCTATAATGTTGCTTTAATCTGTTTCTACATTCTTGCCAATTTTGTGGACTTGTTAGCTGCAAAAGGTTCTTAGCTGATCTTAACATTTTTAAATCGTAAATGACTCTAAAAACTGCCTGCTCTTGTCCTACGTAATCTTGTAGAATTATTTCAATCGCACTTATAAAAGCAGGTAATTTTTTTGACTTTACCTCAAATGGACTTAAATATTTTAAATCTTTTTCAACTTTTTGTCATATGGTTAACTCATTTCTATTTAAGTTTTGGTTAATTAATTATATAAGAACTATTAAACATTCTTCTAAATTCCTAATTTGTTGATTATTGGTCATTTTGATTTTTTTTCTTTAATAAATTTCTTTAATAAATAAATAAAATTAATTTTCGTTCATACAAAGATGTGACAAAAAAAAATCCACTTATTCGCTTTTTATTACTTCTTGTAACAATAGAAAATTCGTTTAATATTAATAAATATATGTATATATTTTCTTTTTATTTTAACATTTACAAAAAAAACAAAATTATTTCTTCTTCCTGACTTCGTGACCACTTATATAAAATATAAGAAAAGAGAAAAAAATTGTATTTTTAAATCTTTATAATTAATAAAACCCTTTTTTCTTGAAATTCTCTTTCCTTAAATACGTATTAATTAATTATTATTATTTTTTAAATTTAATTCTGCATCACATAAAACTCACTTTTATGTTTTTCTCCTCTTTACAGGTATGTATGGTTGAAGTTGTCCCTCGTTGGGAACACTTCGGCATAGTGTGCAGTGCTTCTATATATACTTTAATTATGCTTGGTTAGCATAAAATTCAATTTTAAAAATGTTGCTTTAATTTGCTTAGTTTTTCGTTTGCTTGTTTCAGCGTTTATAATTTGAGATTAATCAATTTGTTTGTTTGTTTGTGACGGTTTTTGTGTAGTATTAGTTTAAATATTTTAATTTTATATTAATACTTGAACTATTTTATTTTCAGCCAATCCGTGTTTCTTCTTTTGCACATTCAATTTTTGTTTTCACTGAGATTTACGAGTATGATTTGCTATGCTTTATGAATTATAAACATTTATTTAATTATTTTTTTTCGTTAGGTACGTACCGACTGCGCCAGTTATGTGACTTGTACATTTAATGATAAATAAAACACGATTCACAGTTTTAAAAGATAGAAGAATAATTTAATTTCACCAAGTGCCGGCTGTACAACAAAGCTCGGCTTGGTTTGGCTCTGTTTCCATATCTATACTTAAAATCTAATAAGAGAATGTATACAGTAGCATTGGACTACACAGAGTCGTAGCATTTAGAAAATGCTGACTCGGTGAAGCCCAATGTCTGATTTTGCTGTTGCACTTTCAGCATTATTTACATACATAACTCGCGTTTATGGTTAGACGAGTCACAAAAATCTTGTGTAAACGTGGCGTGAATTTTCCAACGAACTAACCGAAGATTTCGAAATAAATCTCGATTAGGCAGACGTGAATTTAATGATGAGCAATTGCACGCGTAGCCAAGGTGAAAAGATTGTTGATTACTGTTTTCGCATGAGTGCAATTGGCAAACGATACGGTTTGAGCGATACCGCTGTTATTAAATATACGCGAGAAGGATTAAAGTTCCGTGAGTTACAATTTGCAATCGCGGTTCTAAAGTTCAGAACGATGAAGGAAATGCGTGAAACATTCGACGAATATATGAAGAATTTACTTACAACATCGCGCAATTCATACGATCATTTTTTTTTTTAAATTTTAAAAAAACACACGCCTAACCCAAAGCAAGAAAGGGAAAGCGATAAAGTGACAATTTGCTATAATTGCTCAGAAAAAAGATATTATTCAAGTAATTGCCCAAAACCTCAAAAGCGACAACGTTGCAAGGACTGTCAAAAGGTCAATCCGCGTAATGAACCGGTAAATCGTGGAAAAAGTGCCTCGATAAAAAAATGCAACTCAAACAAAATGTTCGAAAAAGAAATTTTCGTAAACAGAACTCGACTAATCGCGTATATAGACAGTGGTAGTGATTGCCATATGATTCGAAAATCGATAGCCGAGAAATTATCGATCGAAATGATACCGTGTGTGATGAAAATTAAAGGTATTTGTGGTGGATCGAAAATTACCAAAAATAAAATTGTCGACACAGTGCAAATCGATACGGTAACACTAAAAACCGAAATGTATGTCGTGCAAGATGATTTTCTGTCGACTGACGTACTTTTGGGACACGAAATATTTACAAACGTTTTTACTGCAACGATTGAAGATGGTGAGTTGATTTTTAATCATAAGTCCCCTGACATCTTAAAAATATAAAAGCAAGAGATAACGCAACTCGATCGTGCTTCTGATACCGACGAAGAAATACACCAACGATTGTCATACATTTTGTCTCAATTTAAAGACGTTTTCGCCGACAATCTCTCCGAAATTGGTAAAACTAATCTCGTGGAAATGAAAATTGAGCTCAATTGTACTGAACCTATTTGTCAGCGACCATATAGAGTTCCTGAACTAAAAAAAACTGCAAGAAAGGGTGATACTCGTATACTACATTATATGGACGATGTTCTAATCGGTAGTAATACTGTCAACGAAATGCTGGAGAAACTCAAACGCATCTTGAGCGTGCTACGCGAATTAAATATAACGCTAAATCCAAATAAATGCGAATATCTGAAGAAGACAATAGAGTTCCTAGGTCACGAGCTTGCACCAAACGGAATTAGTCCTGGTAGCGTAAAAACCACTGCTATCCGAAACTTCACTCAGCCGAAAAATCTCACTGAGGTACGCCAATTTTTGGGCTTGACGGGTTATTTTCGAAAATTTGTTTCAATCTTCGCTCAAATCTCCGAACCGTTACGAAAATTGTTACGCAAGGACCAACCTTTTGAGTGGAATGAGACGCATTCAAAAAACTTAAAACAGCTTTAATTGACAGACTGGTAGTAGCAGCATATCGAATGGAAGCAGAGCACCAAATTCACACCGACGCCAGCGCCATTGGCTTAGCAGGCGTATTTTTACAAATAGAAGGGAGAGATTGGAAGCCTATAGCGTATTACAGCCGTTCAACGATGTCTGATGAACGCAAATACTACAGTTACGAGTTGCAAACGGTAGCAGTAGTTGAAACTTTGGAGAGATTCTGGTACTATGTAGCTGGTAAAAATATTAAAGTCATTACTGATTGTAATGCCATCAAAACCGCAATGAACAAAAACATCATAGAGATTGACTCCTACATGGATTACTTTGCAACAGGCGCACGATCTGAGCAAGAAGCAATAGTGCTCGCGAAATAGATAGACACAGTCTTAAAAGGCGGCGGTTTCGAGCTGTGCAAATGGAAGTAGAACTCAAAAACACTACTCACGGGAATGAGAGCGGAGAGAGAAGAAGATATGTTATTCCCAAGAGAACACTAGATGTCAGTGTTAGGGCTGAAATGGCTAATAGAGGAAGACAAATTCAGCTTTGAGGTGAAGTCTCCGGCATTGGTCGGCGCGGTGGCAGGAAAATAGTCAGTTGCGTGGCGCAACTATACGATTCTGACGGGTTTATAACTACAGTCATTATCAAGTGAAAAATTATTATACAATATTTATGGAGATTGAGCTTAGACTGGGATACGATAGTACCATCAGAGATACTGAAAAGATGGGAAGACTTTTGGGCAGAGATAAAGCATTTAGAGCAATTCAAAATTAGCAGATGGATTGGTACCACAACAGATCCTAAGGTCCAGATCCATGGTTTTGCGGTTGCATCGATGAGCGCTTATGTTGCAGCAATATAAGTGCGAATTTATTATGGCAAACAACAGGTAGACAAGACAAATACAGTACCAAAGCTTGAACTGTCATTAGCCAAATTGCTGGCACAGCTGCTATGCAGCATGAGCAAAGAAATGAAGTGGTCAAAATGTGAGTACAGCTTGTGGACAGATTCACAGGTTTTTCAGCATTGGATCAGAAAACCACCATGTGAGCTGAAGATGTACGAAGCAAATCGAGTCTCAGATATCCAGAATCACACAGAGATTGGGAGTTGGTGCAGGGCGCTATGTAAACACAAATCCAGCATATTTATTAACTAGGTGCACAAAAACAAGCGAGCTAGTTGGCAATAAATTTTGGTTACATTGACTGGACTGGTTACATAAATCAAAAGTCAATTTGCTAGTCAACATTTTTGAGCCTGAAGAAGCTGCTGAGAGCGTATCATGTGACGAGTTGGGAGCTTATCACCTGACACATTCACGAAAGTTTTTGGAAATATTTATATCTAGCATAGGCAAGAGCATGTGGCTGATTGACTATGAGCGAAGTCTGGAGAAGAGCATAAATATTGAGCTACATCATCAAATTTCTGCAGAGAGCAAGGCACAACCAGAAGAGGCTAAGAACTCGGCACAGCAACCGAGTAGTGCAAACACCTGCTGAGGCAGGCACAGTCGAAAGATTTCAGAAAAAAGATAGAAAAACTGAGAGAGATTAGGCAAGTGCAAGATGGATGCATTGAATCCAATAATGGACAGCAAGGGCCTATTTAGCGAGGGTGGACGATTGGGGAAACCAGAAGAAGCCTATGAGATGAGGCATCCGGTGATAGTGAAAGATGGTTCTCGAACAGCATGGCTGATAAAAGATCATGTTCACCGTATGAAAAGGTATGGTGCTGTGCAAGTAATGATGCAATTCATCAGACAAAAGTTTTGGATTCCAAAACTACGGAGCCAATTAAGAGCCTTTCTCCACAAGTGCGTGTTGTGTGTGCGCTATAATCACAGATTTGAGCAACAGCTGATATCTGAATTACCAGGTGACAAGGTGCAAGTTGGTAATCCTTTTCTGCATACAGGTATTGATTACGCAATTCCTTTTAGAGCAAAAGCAGTGGAAAGAGCAGGAGAGCGAATGAGGGAGCGTTAGTGTATTCATATTGATATTGTTTCTGATCTAACTTCCATAGCCTTTATTGTTTGTTATGAGCTCTTTATTTGCAGCAGTGAACGAATATACAGCGACAATGGTACCATTTGTAGGGGCGGCAAGAGAGCTGAGAAGAGCACGAGAGAGCTTGCAAGTAAGAGAAGTTTTTGAGCATCTGAGCAACAAGGCGGCAGAATACATATTTATGACGCCAGAAGCGCCGCATCAAGGCGAAATATATGAAGCTGCTGCGAAGTCAATGAAATACCACCTCAATCGCATTCTCGGGCAAAAGATTTTAACATAAGAGCAGCTATTTACGCTCCTAGTAGAGACAGAAACAATTTTCAAGTCAAGGCCTTTGACATCCTTGAGTGATGATGCGGAAGATGTACAGGCTCTAACACCTGGACGCTTTTTGATAGGGGAGCTATTGATTATCCCCTTACCATTCGTGAGCGAGCAGCAGTCAAACATGAAAGGAGCAAGCTTTTGGAAAGCACATCAGAAAATGATTGAGCATTTCTAGAAGATATGGAGATAGGAATATTTGAAGACGCTGCAAGAGCGCAAGAAATGGCGCCGGGAACGAGAACCAATGAGCGCAGGTCAATTAGTGCTGATCAAGAGTGAGCTTTTCCCCCTAGCGCAATGAGCTTTGGGGAGAAGTTGTGAGCTAACCAGAAACCGAGATGGACTGATACGATCAGTCACTGTGCAGATGGCCACAACCCTCCATATTCAAAAGATGTGCCAGTTCCGCCGATGGTGTCTGCGACGGTAGAAAAGGGAAAACAGGATGACTTCCGGTTGCTCGTGGGGACTATATCAAATGCAAACATGCGTTTGAGTTTCACACACAGCAAAAATAGGTTCAACGAGTATTTCGAGGTTTAGTTCGTTTCTGATATTGGAGCTGCGTGGTTTTGCCAATGGAGCAGTGTGAGAGTGCCAATGGAGCAGTGCGGGAACCAAACGAAATGAGCCAAAATCCTAACGAACCAGAACGCGAGCCTGAAACAGCCTCTCTCCTAATCGATACAGTTGAGCTTCGCTACTTTTTGCGTATTCAGCAAACGGTAAAGCGTATTTGTGTGAGTGAGAAAGTCGTGAAAAAACGCTAACGAAATATATATGTGAAAGAGGCTACGTGCCAATTAGTGAAAGAAGAAACTCGTAACGAAAGAGATCAAAGGATGTAGTGCAGAACATACGAGCAAAACAAAACAAAAAAAGGTAAAGTGAAACGTCAAATTGCAAAACAATAAACGAAAGCAAATAAATATGCAAGTAAAACTAGCAGCGTTAACCCTTCAGCAATTACAAGATATTGCAAGTGCGATACTGGCACAAAAACTGAATTAATACAGCGTTTATCGGAAAAATTTCAATCTGACGAAATTGAAATGTCGATCGATCAAAATAACGCGAGTGCAGAGGCGGCAATGGGCCAAAATATTTCCCTTCAAGATCAAATAAATGAATTAAAACAAATGATTACGGGTATGATAGGTGTTATTTCAAATGCACAAGCTTCGTCGATTCCAGAACCAAGACCCGCGAGTAGCACTCCAGTAGTTGAGAGTGTGAACGAAATATCTAGTGTATTGACAGTGGGCAATAATTACTCAGTGAAAGAGATCGCAGAAACAATTCCTGAGTTCGATCCGACTAATAGTCTTGCGCTTACCGCTGAACAATTTGTTGCACGCGTCAATAGTGCTATGAGTGCGTATGACTGGGAAGAGAAATGTGTACTTTTAGCTGTATACAGTCGAATGAAAGGCGTCGCGCGTTTATGGTTAGACGGGTCACAAAAATCTTGTGTAAACGTGGAGTGAATTTTCCAACGCACTAACCGAAGAATTCGGAATAAATCTCAATTAGGCAGACGTGAATTTAATGATGAGCAATTCCACACGTAGGCAAGGTGAAAAGATTGTTAATTACTGTTTTCGCATGAGTGCAATTGGCAAATGATACGGTTGGAGCGAGACCGCTGTTATTAAATATACGCGAGAAGGATTAAAGTTCCGTGAGTTACAATCTGCAATCGCGGTTCTAAAGTTCAGAACGATGAAGGAAATGCGTAAAACACTCGATGAATATATGAAGAATTTACCTACAACATCGCACAATTCATACGATCATTTAAAAAAAAAAAATCGAAAGAAAGCACACGCCTAACCCCAAACCAGAAAAAGAAAGCGATAAAGTGATAATTTGCTATAATTGCTCACAAAAAAGACATTATTCAAGTAATTGCCCAAAACCTCAAAAGCGTCAACGTTGCAAGGACTGTCAAAAGGTCCATCCGCGTAATGAACCGGTAAATTGTGGAAAAAGTGCCTCAATAAAAAAATGCAACTCAAACAAAATGTTCGAAAAGAAATTTTCGAAAAAAAGCAAGAGATAACGCAACTCGATCGTGCTTCTGATGCCGACGAAGAAATACACCAACAATTGTCAAACATTTTGTCTCAATTTAAAGACGTTTTCGCCGACAATCTCTCCGACAATCGCTCGATTGTACTGAACCTATTTGTCAGCGACCATATAGAGTTCCTGAACCAAAAAAAACTGCAGAATCGGAGATGATCAATGAACTGTTGTCCAACGATATCATCTGCGAGTCTCAATCCGAATTTGCAAGTCCTGTAATAATGGTAAAGAAGAAAGACGGACGCGATCGCATTTGCGTAGATTATAGGCGATTGAACCAGCATACCAAGAAGGAAATATATCCAATTCTAAAAATAGAAGAGCGCTTACAAGAGGCCATGCAATACAAATATTTCACCAATCTCGACCTCAATAGCGGATATTACCAGATACCCATAGAGCGGAGCAGTCGACGGTATACAGCTGTCGTTACTACTGATGGCCTGTATGAATTCAAACGTATGACGTTTCCTAGGTTTTATCTAATGTGAATCGTTTCCGCCTCTCCTCCATAGTACCGCTCTCTTCGAAGCTGAATTCCTGTGCATATACAACTAGCTCGTCTTTATGGAGGAAATTTATCCAGGATGTTTTCATTTGGTCTAGGTAATTTAGGCTTTGGAAATCTTTCTTTTTATTTCTATGTCCCTACTATTGTAACTAACAGGAGAAGGCGATAGCGTATGCATGTCGCCATTTAAACAAAGCAGAGATAAATTATACAGTAACGGAGAAGGAATGTCTGGCAATAGTCTGGGGCATAAGGAAGATGCGATAATACCTAGAAAGATACCGTTTCACGATCATCACGGACCATTTGGCTCCTAAGTGATTGAACTCTATAGATAACCCATCTGAGCTTAGTGCGACGTGGTCGCTGGAATTAAAGCAGTATACTTTCGACATCCATAACCTGAAAGCAAAAAGCAATGTAGTAGCAAATGCATTGTCACGAAAACCGTGCGAGAAAGCTCGGCTAACAATACAAGACACCAATCCAAAATGCAGCTGGCTGAATCGAAAAATGGAGGAAGTATGCCGTGAGCTTGCCAACTACGTTGACTATACAATTATAGCTTATCAACTGTATCGACATATCCCTAGCACAATGTACGATGACGACTGCGCTAGCTGAAAACTGTGCGTACCGAGATATCTTCGCGAGGGAGTACTCTTCGAGAACCACGAGCCTTCTACCGCAGGGCATGCATCCACCCGGAAGACTACAACACGCAGTCCATGGTGTTTCCTTGTTGTGGAACTGCTGGACACTGGAGCGGCACGTCGGTAAAGTCCTTTCTTTCATTTTGGGTAGCGGGTCTGATGCTCCTATGAAAAGTATTCCCTTAAATCTCTACCCGCTCTATATCGATCGAGTTCGGCGAGAATCCAGTATGACAATGCAGGGCCGCCTCACATATTGATGGTTTACGGCGCCGGGCTCGTATATCACTGCCAAGAACCAGTGGGCCTGCTGGTTTATGGGTATATACGAGGTCCTAGCCAGTCCCTTTTGGTCCACCTGTGCATCCATTCAAAGTTTTTTGGCGTTCATCGGCCTCTCCGTACTCATTGTGTATACCACTGTGTGCTGAGTGGTATAAATTGTGGTTCCCTTTTTGAACCACAGCTACCGTTGTTGAGGGTCGTTTCTCTAGGGGTCCTTGTGTCGTTTGTCTTCGTGTACGCCTTTTGCTGCCGGTAATAGGAGCTGGCGTGTTTAAGCAAACTGATGCACATTAAAAGGCGCTTAAAGCTGCCGAAATTAAACACACCATTTTCTTTTCAAGTACAAAACAATCAGCCCGTTTATTCTTAAAATCATAGAACTTAAATACTTTTTACATTTCATCTTACTCGCTAAGGTAAGTACTTTTCTGGTGTTCCAGTTACGCATTGGTTAGTTGGTGTCAATCGGTTAAGACAACTGACCTACTTAATATAAGAATGCCAATGTATAACGTGACTATCATTATATATAACATATATAACAATATAAACAATTTAAGTTAAGTTTGTAATATAATTTATTAATATATTTTTTCAAAGATCTAATATTGTATATAACTATTATAAACGTAATTATCAAACGAACGACTTCCCACCAGTTCGTGTCGTGTGCGTTCCTCGACTACTTCTTGTATGTCACTAGAGTTGCCAGATAGTTTCACAGTCGGCCTATCCTGATGAGTTAGATACGACCTCGTATCGTCCTCGCTTTCGCTGTGACTTGAATTGAATTTGTCTGTAGTCATTGTTGGGAGTAGCATTGACAGGAGCGTGCGATTAGGGCGCTCAGCATGAGCATTAGTGCGCGGAGTACGCACCGCCTTTAGAATGTGTTTTACGTCATTATTTCGGCAATAATGCTTGAAGTGTTTCGAAGTAAACGCTGTTCCTCGATCGGTGATGATTCGTTCGGGTACGCCGATGTAACTGCTCACGTCGTCTAGCACTTCAATAACGTGCTTCGTCGCGGTACTCTTTACTGCTCTGATTATCGTGAATTTGATGAAAGCGTAAACTAGGACCAAGGGATACTCGCTGCGTTTGGAACTTTTAGGAAATGGACCTAAATGGTCTAGATGGATCGTTTTGGACGGGACGGGCTCGATGTCGTCGAAATGGTATTTACCTTCCTTCGTACCGCCTGGCGATTTGTTGTATGCGCATTCGATACAAGGGTTTATGTATGCTTTTATGTAGTTTCTCATTCGCGGGAACCAGAAGTTTCGTTGTAGCATATACAAAGTGTTCTCCACACCTAGATGTCCCGACTTTGCTTGACAGCCGTGCACAATTTGCCCTCTTAATGATTTTGGTACGACCCATAGTAGCTGGTTCTGAACTTTGCGGTATAAACGCTCATTCTCATGCGCGTATTCTGATTTTGCTTGCTTGTCGTTTTTACGAAGTTTTTCGCTGATGTCTTTGATGTTACCGTCTTGTATCTAAATACTAAATATCTAGTCACCTTCTTCAAGCTCAACTGTATCGATTAGGAGAGAGACTGTTTCAGGCTTGCGTTCTGGTTCGTTAGGATTTCGGCTCATTGCATCAATATGCAACATTCGTTGACCTGGTCGATGTTCGATATCAATATCAAAATCTTTAATTCTAAGCCACCACCGAGCGATTCTTGGAATCAACTCCTTTTTGTTCATTGCGGTTTTGATGGCATTACAATCAGTAATGACTTTAATATTTTTACCAGCTACATAGTACCGGAATCTCTCGAACGTTTCAACTACGGCTAGCGTTTGCAACTCGTCACTGTGGTATTTGGGTTCATCAGACATCGTTGAACGGCTGTAATACGCTATAGGCTTCCAATCTCTCCCTTCTTTTTGTAAAAATACGCCTGCTAAGCCAATGGCGCTGGCGTCGGTGTGATTTTGGTGCTCTGCTTCCATTCGATATGCTGCTACTACCGGTCTGTCAATTAAAGCTGTTTTAAGTTTTTTGAATGCGTCTCATTCCACTCAAAAGGTTGGTCCTTGCGTAACAATTTTCGTAACGGTTCTGAGATTTGAGCGAAGATTGAAACAAATTTTCGAAAATAACCTGTCAAGCCCAAAAATTGGCGTACCTCAGTGAGATTTTTCGGCTTAGTGAAGTTTCGGATCGCAGTGGTTTTACGCTACCAGGACTAATTCCGTTTGGTGCAAGCTCGTGACCTAGGAACTCTATTGTCTCCTTCAGATATTCGCATTTATTTGGATTTAGCGTTATATTTAATTCGCGTAGCACGCTCAAGATGCGTTTGAGTTTCTTCAGCATTTCGTTGACAGTATTACTACCGATTAGAATATGGTCCATATAATGTAGTATACCAGTATCACCCTTTCTTGCAGTTTTTTTTAGATCAGGAACTCTATATGGTCGCTGACAAATAGGCTCAGTACAATTGAGCTCAATTTTCATTTCCACGAGATTAGTTTTACTTTTTTCGGAGAGATTGTCGGCGAAAACGTCTTTAAATTGAGAAAAAATGTTTGACAATCGTTGGTGTATTTCTTCGTCGGTATCAGATGCACGATCGAGTTGCGTTATCTCTTGCTTTTATATTTTTAAGATGTCAGGGGACTTGTTGTGAGTTAGAACCAAGCTACCTACGTATAGTTGACTCACAGCATCGACTCCTAATAGATGCCACACGCTGTGGGATTAGCTTGTGCTAAAATTGTTTAACATTAAAACATACTTTTAGGGTCTAAGGATTTAGGGTTAGGATTTTTTTTTTGTGGGGGTTTTGTGTTTGTTTGTTGTTAGGGATATATTTGGATACATATTCTTTTTCATTTTTTTTTTTTAATAATTAAATACCATGAGTTTAGGGTATTAGGAAGAATATAAATGTTTTTATTACGTTGCGCATACGTTTCGGATTTATTGTTGAATATGGATTCGAGTTTCCGGGAAAGAATGTATATAAAGATAATATTTATGGTGGAATGTTAATTAATGCCACCTTTGAGAGACATTTAAATTGTTTTTGTAATATTTAAATTCTGATGTTCTAAATTTATGTTGTTTGTAAACAAACATAAAACATTTGATTTAAATATTTGACATTATAAGCTTAGAGTATTAGGCAAAAGTGTTTGCAGACAACACGTGTTGTTACATCAAAGTTTGTGTAGTTCCCAAACTACAATTTGCGTAGCAACGTTAAAGCAATTTTTCGCAAGAAAAAACAAAGCAGCTAAGCATATCATTGTACTGAAATGAAAATGCGTATGATTCTGCTGTAAAACTTTTCTTTGGGTATGAAGATTTTTGGAAATAATTTTATGAAACCAAAAACATCTTCAGAATTAGGAGAAATATTGTAAATGATCAATATTTACCTACGGTAGTTGCGTAATAAATTAAGTATAATTTTTTATACTATTAATATAAGTATAATTTGTATACTAGTATAAGTATAATTTTTATACTAGTAATTATACTAATAGTTTATTTCCACTAAGAAAAAATAGAGCCGAAATCGTGTTTAGTGATAATTTACTCAATCACAATTGTTTTTTCTTTGATTTAAAAAAAAACAAAAGTTGGAGATGAACCAGGAAACACTGAGCGACAACTGAAGGATATTAGGTTGTTGCTGAAGGACGGAAAGCGGTTTGGGATAAGGAAAAGAGGAGGAGAGCAAAAGCGCGAACGGAAGCGACTGGCGTGTTTAAGAGAAATACTGAAGGAGCAGCAACCTTTGGAGGTCCCTATGCCGTGGGAACAAGCAAATAAATTGTGGCAAGAGGTATGCCAATTGGAGGAGCAACAATGCAAGAGACGTGGAATGCTATAGGAATAGTGTCATTGTTATTATTAATTTGTTAGTTTAAGTATCACAACTAGTTTTAAAAAAAGTATTTGTTGATTAATAAAATTTATATAAAAAGTAAGAAAACGAATTTGTAGCATTTATTACGGGGTCGTAGATAAGAATTTGTTCGGTATATGGAAACGCCAAGAGAAGCTATAAGATTGCTGGAAGCTCAAAAGCTGCAGAGCGAGGCTATCCATAAGAGAATCAGGAATTGTAGGAAGGATAGCAAGGCAAGGAAAAACAGCGCGTAGTACCGTAAGCGCATAGCGGAATTAGAAGCCTTGTTGAATACATTCAATAATAACAACGAGGAGTTGTTAAAGTTTAAGGACTGTTGTGGTGGCAAGGAGTACTTCACCAAATATTACCCGTTACATATCAACGGTTCTGTCACGGGACTGGTTGACCAAATTCAGATTGGATCTAGAAGAGCTGGAAGCACAGGAAGATAGTCCTAGTTCGCAGGAGGACCAGGCTCAAGACAAGCTTAGGTCTTTACAAACTGAGGTAAAATTATTCGCAGAAAAATTGTATGAACAATTGGAAGCGGCAACCAGCAAGAGTGAAGTCCAGGTACTCTGGAGATTAGCGAGAGATTGTGGAAAATTGTCAACCAGCAGACCAAGCATTCAGAGTCGAACAGAGGAGAAATTTTTCCAAGTCTTCAAGGATACAGAAGAATTGAAGATAAATACGGAATTTCTCAAAAATAAAACTAGAGTACTTTCTAGGCAACTCCGGGAAACTGAGGAAGCCGCATCGCATCTGGAGAAGGAAAATTTAGAGCTTATGAGAATCGGGGCAACTGCTAAGCCAGCAAGAGTAAGATCGGCTTCAACCTCTCAAATACAAACGCAGACAGTACTAGCTTTGCCACCAGAAGTTTGCTGGCCGGAGTATTTAACTCCGGAAGAGATAGGTCGTGTGGTAAAGCCTAGATTAGTATTGAGTGAAGAGAGTGAAGCGGAATTTTTGTTTGACGCATCTGAAATCGGTGTCGAGCCATTTTCTCCAGGAAGTTCCATAGATAAGAAAAATAAGGGATATCCACCAAAGGAGCCAGAAGCAGTAACGGTACAGGAAAGTCTCCATACATTAGACAATATTTCGTCTGTACGAGCAAACGGTCGAAGACTAATAAGTTTGAGTCCGTCACTGGTTAAGTACCTCTCAGATTCGAGAGAAGAGAATCTGGAAACCCCCACAGAGGTTAACGCTAATTTTTCATCAGAACTTAAACAAGCACGTAATAGTAAAATGGGCATTCTGGAAGTAGCTCATGCGGTGGAGAAGCTGGTGCCCATGTTCTCAGGAGTCGAGTTGTATGATCTGAGAACTGAGATACGGCGCTTCAAAGAAGGTTGTGAGTTAGCGCAACAGAGTCTTCCGGAGGGTGAAGGGGAACACTTGATAAAATGTATTAGACAAAGAACCACAGGTGATGCGTTTGACTTACTAGCGCATAGCTCAGTAAGCACCCTGCCGGAGTTATAAGCACTTTTAGATCGGACACATTTGAAACAAGTCGTACGACTGTCTTGTACGGGAAATACAGGAATCAACTCAGAAGCCAGGGGAGGAATTGAGAGCCTGGGGACGAAGGCTCCAGTCTCTGGGGAATGCTGCTGAGACAGAAGCCAACAGGCAGTTTCTAGGAAACGTTGCAGCATACAAGGCTCAAGTAGAACGAGCTATGATTTCTGTGTTTAAGGCAGGTCTGATAAATAGGGACTTGGCTAATTATACTCTTAATCTCACGCAGAGGAGTATGGCGGAAGTAGTTGAAGCGGTCTCTTCCGCCGAAGCAGCAATCCAACAGCGAGCGACAACAGGTGGAATCTGTTGGACTGGTGCTCCTGCAAAGCTAGGACCAGTACATCAGCGAAACAGAAGTGGAGTCGGTAGATTGATGGGCCAAGTTCCGCAACAAAGAGACCAAGAATTTCTTGTTGAGTGGTTCCAGACAAGGAAACCCATTTGCTCATTCTGTGATAAGCCAGGGCATTAAAGGGATGAATGCGTTACACGAAAAATCACGCCCTACTGTATGGAGTGCCAAACATATGGTCATGAGGCAAGTAAACAGTTCCAAGGAGACACAGAATGGAGTCAGAATAGAAGGCAGCCAGCTACGAGGCGCCCGGTTCCACCCTTGAGGGAGAGCAGGGGTAACTTCAGTAGTCCCTGAGTTAATTCAGCGGCAGGAGCTAACCATGTAACTAATCCTTTCAACCCTGGGAGTGGGCAGCAGCGACCAAATTGGAATTCTAGAAGTAAACCAAGGATAGGCAACAACATGCAGGGGTTGAGAAGCTTCTCATGTGGACGAATGGGATATCGGGCAGCGGAATGCAGGGATAGACAATTCCAACAAAGGAACCAGGGAAACTTCCAACGGCCCAATCGAGGCTAGTTGAGCCAAAAGAAAGGAAGTAATAGTTAGGCCGGAAGTACGTGTGACTGGTAATGTAGGAATTACAGTCCAGGAGAAGGAGGAGCAAGAAGCTCTCCAAAACCACGTACCGAGTAATGTAAGAACAATGGTTCAAGATACGGAGGAGCAAGAGTCTCTGATTGCTTGTTGATTTGGGTAACTGTGATGATTCTAGTACTTAGATTAAGTTTTAATAAGGTTAGAGAATATAGGCCAATCGCCGCGTACGTGGTACGAAGATGTATACTGAAGATATTCACGGTAATTTTGAGGGAGTATAGGAATGTAAAGGATAACTGTGGTGCATGGAGGAAAAAATTTGAAGAGTTAGGATGTAAGAACGCTTAATGGAGCGTTTGGATGATGCATCAGGACACTGGGGTCACTCAGAATAGGGCACAGTGAAGTTAAGGGAATGCGTTTTAGAGTGCACGCAGTGGAATTTGATAGGGAAGGTATCCTGGCCGATGGGATAATTGGCCGCGATAATCTCTGGGGCCGCACCATACTGGATGCGCTAGAAAAGCAGTTATCATTTTATGATGATAATAAGAATATAATCCTTACTCTTCCATAAAAGTTATGGCAGGAAGAAACCGTGAATAGGGCTAAGAATTGTGTGGAGGTAGTGAATGCAAGGTCAACCAGAGTAGTTACTGTGCGTGTATATACGAGACTTAGGACTGTTGCTTTGCACAAGCAGCAGCTAGCGGAGGGTGTGTATATGGTAGAGACCATAACGCACGTTGACAAGGGTAAGGTGTACGCGTGCGTACTCAACGCATCCGAAAAAGAATACCTTATGGATGAGGATTTTAGGCCTAAGTTCACTAGCTATAATCGGTTAATCAGATTAAGCAAGTAGATATAAGGAAAAGAATGGAGACGGTGCTACAATCACTGAAGTTAGACACAAGCGTAAATTCAGAAGATAAGGCATCAATAGAAGCCATTTGTACCTCATTCCATGACATATTTTTGCTGGAAGGAGACCAGCTGAAGTATACACCAGAGGTAGAGCATGAAATACCTACTAGAGTGGATCAACCACCGATTAACCAGATACAGACTGCCACAAGCTCACAATGATGAGGTAAGCAGGCAAGTAGAAGAAATGTTAAAGGATAACATAATTTCACCGAGTATCTCGCCTTGGAACTCACCAATAATTTTGGTGCCAAAGAAGGGAGGTGCTCACGGTCAGAAGAAATGGAGAATGGTCGTCGATTTTAGGAAGTTGAACGACGCCACTATCAAGCAGGTGTTCCCGATACCAAGGATAGAAGAGATTCTGGATCAATTGAGACACAGTTGATATTTTTCTACACTTGATTTAGCGAGTTGCTACCACCAAGTTCTGGTGGATACACAAGATAAGCAGAAAACTGCGTTCAGCACAGGCATTATGAGTTTAACAGAATGCCGTTTGGATTAACAGGAGCACCGGCTACCTTCCAAGGGCTGATGAACCATGTGCTAACAGGCTTACAAGGGTAAGATTGTTTTGTGTATCTGGATGATATTGTAATTTATGGGAAGAACTTGCAGCAGCATTCGCAACGCTTGTGCAAGGTTCTCCAGAAATTACGAGAACACAATTTTAAATAGAACACGGAGAAGTGTCAATTTTTGTGAAGAGAGGTTGTTTATTTAGGCCATCGTTGCTCAGAGGCAGGAGCACTGCCTGACCCGCAGAAGGTGGAATACGTTAAAAATTTAGCGGTTCCGAGAAATAGAATGGAAGTGCAAGCATTCCTAGGACTAGTGAACTATTATAGAAAGTTCGTGGAAGGACTAGCCGAAATTGCGTTGCCGATTAATAAGTTGCTACGAAAAGAAGCAAAGTTCAAATGGACAGAGAGATGTCAGCCAGCATTCGAGAGGCTAAAGGAGATAATTAGCTCGCCACCAATTTTGGCGTACCCTGACTTTGAGCAAACTTTTTTGTTGACCACTGATGCTAGCAATGAAGCATTAGGGACAGTATTGTCACAAGGGGAAGTCGGTAATGACCGACCAATAGCATTCGCAAGCAGCGAGCTTAGCGACACGGAGAAGAGATACTCCACAATAGAAAAGGAATTTCTAGCCATAGTATGGGCTACGAAGAATTTTAGGGCATATCTGCTAGGACGCCCATTTAAAATATATACTGATCACCAGCCATTTAGAGGCATAGCCAATTTGAAAGACCCTACGTCTAGCCTAGCCAGGTTCAGACACAAATTGCCTGAGTATGATTTTGAAATCATTTACAAACCTGGGAAAAAGAATCTGAATGCGGACGCACCGAGCAGAGTACCGCAAGCACAGAAAGTATCAGTAGTGCAAACGAGGTCCAAAGCACGGTCAGATAAGGAGAAGGCCGAGAGAATGCAAGAGGATAAAATTGATGCTTCAAGAGATGTTAGCAAGACGGGTGACGATGTCAATGAACAAAGAGCTAGCAGTGTGGAATGGCTGGAGGATATAAAGGATATCCAGGCTGTGCTAAAGGGTTTCCATGATTCACCTCTAGGTGGGCACCAAGGATTTTGGAAAAGTCATGACAGAATTAGGCGAGTATACGGATGGAAAGGTATGCTCAAGGACATTAAAAAATATATAAAGAGTTGTCCGAAATGTAAGGCGAATAAGAGTTCAAGGCTAACAAAGATGCCAATGGTGTTAACTGACACACCAAAACAACCATTTGATAAGGTTCATATGGATATTGTAGGTATTTTACCTGAGACAGTTTCGGGAAACAAGTACATATTGACTTTCCAAGATGATTTCTTAAAGTATATGGTGTGCGTGGTTATACCAGATGCGGAAGCAGGTACGGTAGCCAAAGCATTATTTGATGAAATTATAGCACGATACAACATACCTAAGGTTTTGATAACCGACAATGGTTCCAATTTTGTATCAAAATTATTCTCAGAAACTTGTAAAATGCTGGGATTCAAGAAGTTGCACATAACACCATATCATCCACAGGCGAATGGCTCATTGGAACGTAGTCATCGACCTCTGGCCGAGTACTTGCGCAGTTTTGCAAAAGAAGACGGCTCGAATTGGGATCAATGGTTGACCACTGCAATGCATGTACACAATAATACGGTACATGTATCAATGAAGCAAACTCCATTCAGGACGCTCTACGGGTTTGATTTTAACATGCCAGCAAATCTGAAGCGCAAATATGCGCCAGTATACAATGCTGTTGACCCGAATAAAGTGCAAGAGTATCAGCTACAGCGAGCGCACGAGTTGGTCAGAGAAAACTAGGATTGTGCTAAACGAGTAGCCAGGGAAGCCTATAACAAGGTACTAAACCCAGTCGTTTTTAACGTGGGTGATCAAGTACTAATGAAGAATCAGGCTAGGAAAAACAAATTCTCACCTGTGTGGATAGGTCTGTATGTAGGAGCAGAGATCCGAAGCCCAGTTACAACAGTCGTAACGATTAAGGGCAAAAATAAAAAGCTATATAATAATTTGTTGAAATTATTCCACATTAGACCACGCGACTAAATACATGTGTTAATAGTGTTTTACAAATGTTAACACAAGAGTAACAATGTAAACATGTACGTGTGTGTATCAAATAATACACGCAGCGCCGATTTTCAGAGTCAATGCCAGTGGAAGTGTGCCGCTTAAACTCGGGCAAGTAAAATTGACGTAATGAAAATCTGCTTAGCACTATTGCCGAATGAAGACAGTAGAGAAAAATATATATATATTTTTTTTTACATATTAAATAATAATAAACGGGTTCATTGCACGTAATTAAAAAATAAAATAAAATAATAAGACAGTCGTGGGTAAGTAATATAAATATGTACATACATGCATACGGCAGTGTATGCACTGAAATTTGACGCATAAGCGTTAACGCCAGGCGACTGCACCGTTGGTGAAGTAAGAGTATATGTATGAGTATATACATATGTGTATAAGATAAAGAATGAATGTACGAATGCATATTTAAAGAAGTAAGTATTCTAGTTAAGAGGAATGGGTATGTGCGTATGTATATTTTTGCAGATACTGCAGTAGGCTATATGTAAATATACAAATCTTTTTTCTGTTCATTAATTAGGAATTTAGTGTATGGGTAAATGAAGAAAGGCATATTAAACGAATACGAACGGTTAATTGATAAAATAGTGCCTTGATTGTATGTATGTAGCCATGTACGATCTAACTACAGGGTGTAGAAGAGACGATCGTTAATTATAAATAAATTTGGATCCAATAATTGACTGCGATGAAAGATATATAGTCATGCAATGGACAAAGTTTTGACATAAACTGGATTATTTTATGTAATCTGGTTTTTGTCGGAGGACCAATGAATTGGTACAAAACTGAAATGAGTGATAACTCACGTGTTGAAAAAGCCCACGAAAAATCAATCACAGCAAAACGGATGCCCTATATGGCTATGAAAACACATAGTCCAGTCCTCTTTTCCTCTAGGATACTGTAGTGAATCCGATAATGTAAGGGGAAAAGACGAGTGGACGCAAATTGAATGATATAGCATTCAATTATAGAAAAAGCATGTTGTAGAAATAAGGAGTTATTTTCCTTTGCGAAACGAGATATGGCCGCAGCATTTGTACGCGATGTGGATGAGTTATTGACAAGCAACGAAAAATGAACAAGTTTCCTTCCGGAGTCATATTTTGCATGGGACAGTTTTATATTACAATGTCCACCCAGTGTATCACAATCTCAACAGAATCGATTTTGGATAAGTTGAAGATGGGTAAAATCTTAAGGTGGGTGACTGAAACCACCACCAAATAAAATAAGCAGAGGAAATTTGGCTCACGGAAGTTAATTGCTTCATTGAAGTATATGTCCAATCTAGAGTATGATCATATGAAATGTGATTTACATATGAAATATGATTTAATACAAGAGGATACAGAGACTGGTAACCGACCAGAGTACACAAATTACATCATTAAAAGTGTATCTCATAAAAATACCGATTGTCTCCACATCAGAGCCAAACGATGTCAAATACCATTATAAGGAAGCTCAAGAGAAACACTTTGCTGCAAAGTAAGAAGGTGTATTGTAATCTCTCATGTATTCCAAATGTTTTTTACAAGTTGAATACTATAAGCAGAGGCAGTACCACCTACAGCCGTGGGGCACGCTATATAAATGGAAAGAAGAAGGCCACTAAAAGCAAAGTTTTAATGGCAAACCAAATCAATAACCTATAATATCTTTGTACGTACCGATCCAGAAAGAAGGGAGGGGTATGCAGAGTCCATCGAGGGACTTCACTCTCACAGGACGGACGTTACCAGGACCAACAATTGCAGAGGACCGTATTTATAAGAAGCGTAGCTAAATATGTAATTAGTTTGTAATTTTGTTTGTATATACGCCAGTGAGAAAAAGCCGATGAAAGAAAAAACATAAAAAGAGGGATATAACTAAAAAAAAAAGAAGAAAAAAAGGGGCGGGAAAAAATAGAGATGAAATAACAAAATAAAAAAAACAGAGAAAAGAAAAAACTGTAAAGGAAGAAGTAAAAAAAAACACAATAGCATAAAGAAAAGAATAAAAAAGGATATATAAAGAACCCAAAATGAAAAAGGGCGATTTGAAAAAAAAAAAGACTAAAACACATTATATTTATATACTATAGGTTTAAGAAAATGCATGGATTGTCTAAAGAGCAGGAAAAAGAAAAAATATTGTAAAAATTCATTAGAAGTTAGTTGCACTAACTTCTTTTAGAAAGAGGGGAGGGATGTTGTGAGTTAGAACCAAGCTACCTACGTGTAGTTGACTCACAGCATCGACTCCTAATAGATGCCACACACTGTGGGATTAGCATGTGCTAAAATTGTTTAACAGTAAAACATACTTTTAGGGTCTAAGTATTTTAAACTAAAATGGTTTGTGTAATGTTACTATGTAAACTTTTAGGGTATTACAGTTCCGCAGTCGAGTCGACGAAGGCAGCGTAATGCACCGTCGCCACTTTTGTAGTAGGTCAGTTGGCTTGACCAACTGACACCAATTAGCAGGTGCGGAACTGGAAGACCAGAAAGGTCAGTTCACAGACTGAGATAAGTGTTAAGAAATAGTATATAAGATTTAGTATTGGTGAGAAGAAATCTTCTTGTGATTTTGGCTTCTAAACGAAAAGTGTCTGTGAGTTTTATTTGGGAGTGGTTCAGGGTTTCAGGTACACGCGCGCCCAGGACGGGTTTCACGAAAAGGACGTCCCACGATGAGCAGCGAGGACACAACCCCAACAGACTTATGATTAAAAATCAACTCACCATCTTCAATCGTTGCAGTAAAAACGTTTGTAAAAATTTCATGTCCCAAAAGTACGTCAGTCGACAGAAAATTATCTTGCACGACATACATTTCGGTTTTTAGTGTTACCGTATCGATTTGCACAGTGTCGACAATTTTATTTTTGATGATTTTCGATCCACCACAAATACCTTTAATTTTCATCACACACGGTATTATTTCGTTCGATAATTTCTCGGCTATCGATTTTCGAATCATGGCAATCACGTCACCACTGTCTATATACGCGATTAGTCGAGTTCTGTTTTCGAAAATTTCTTTTCGAACATTTTGTTTGAGTTGCATTTTTTTATTGAGGCACTTTTTCCACAATTTACCGGTTCATTACGCGGATGGACCTTTTGACAGTCCTTGCAACGTTGTCGCTTTTGAGGTTTTGGGCAATTACTTGAATAATGTCCTCTTTCTGAGCAATTATAGCAAATTATCACTTTATCGCTTTCTTTTTCTGGTTTGGGGTTAGGCGTGTGCTTTGTTTCGATTTTTTGTTTTAAATGATCGTATGAATTGCGCCATGTTGTAGGTAAATTCTTCATATATTCATCGAGTGTTTCACGCATTTCCTTCATCGTTCTGAACTTTAGAACCGCGATTGCAGATTGTAACTCACGGAACTTTAATCCTTATCGCGTATATTTAATAACAGCGGTCTCGCTCAAACCATATCGTTTGCCAATTGCACTCATGCGAAAACAGTAATCAACAATCTTTTCACCTTGCCTACGTGTGGAATTGCTCATCATTAAATACACGTCTGCCTAATTGAGATTTATTCCGAATTCTTCGGTTAGTGCGTTGGAAAATTCACTCCACGTTTACACAAGATTTTTGTGACCCGTCTAACCGTAAACGCGCGACGCCTTTTATTCGACTTTATACAGCTAAAAGTACACATTTCTCTTCCCAGTCATACGCACTCATAGCACTATTGACGCGTGCAACAAATTGTTCAGCGGTAAGCGCAAGACTATTAGTCGGATCGAACTCAGGAATTGTTTCTGCGATCTCTTTCACTGAGTAATTATTGCCCACTGTCAATACACTAGATATTTCGTTCACACTCTCAACTACTGGAGTGCTACTCGCTGGTCTTGGTTCTGGAATCGACGAAGCTTGTGCATTTGAAATAACACCTATCATACCCGTAATCATTTGTTTTAATTCATTTATTTGATCTTGAAGGGAAATATTTTGGCCCATTGCCGCCTCTGCACTCGCGTTATTTTGATTGATCGACATTTCAATTTCGTCAGATTGCAATGTTTCCGATAAACGCTGTATTAATTCAGTTTTTGTGCCAGTGTCGCACAAATTCTTCTCACTTGCAATATCTTGTAATTGCTGAAGGGTTAACGCTGCTAGTTTTACTTGCATATTTATTTGCTTTCGTTTATTGTTTTGCAATTTGACGTTTCACTTTACCTTTTTTTGTTTTGTTTTGCTCGTATGTTCTGCACTACATCCTTTGATCTCTTTCGTTACGAGTTTCTTCTTTCACTAATTGGCACGTAGCCTCTTTCACATATATATTTCGTTAGCGTTTTTTCACGACTTTCTCACTCACACAAATACGCTTTACCGTTTGCTGAATACGCAAAAAGTGCGAAGCTCAACTGTATCGATTAGGAGAGAGGCTGTTTCAGGATCGCGTTCTGGTTCGTTAGGATTTTGGCTCATTTCGTTTGGTTCCCGCACTCCTCCATTGGCACTCTCACACTGCTCCATTGGCAAAACCACGCAGCTCCAATATCAGAAACGAACTAAACCTCGAAATACTCGTTGAACCTATTTTTGCTGTGTGTGAAACTCAAACGCATGTTTGCATTTGATATAGTCCCCACGAGCAACCGGAAGTCATCCTGTTTTCCCTTTTCTACCGTCGCAGACACCATCGGCGGAACTGGCACATCTTTTGAATATGGAGGGTTGTGGCCATCTGCACAATGACTGATCGTATCAGTCCATCTCGGTTTCTGGTTAGCTCACAACTTCTCCCCAAAGCTCATTGCGCTAGGGGGAAAAGCTCACTCTTGATCAGCACTAATTGACCTGCGCTCATTGGTTCTCGTTCCCGGCGCCATTTCTTGCGCTCTTGCAGCGTCTTCAAATATTCCTATCTCCATATCTTCAAGAAATGCTCAATCATTTTCTGATGTGCTTTCCAAAAGCTTGCTCCTTTCATGTTTGACTGCTGCTCGCTCACGAATGGTAAGGGGATAATCAATAGCTCCCCTATCAAAAAGCGTCCAGGTGTTAGAGCCTGTACATCTTCCGCATCATCACTCAAGGATGTCAAAGGCCTTGACTTGAAAATTGTTTCTGTCTCTACTAGGAGCGTAAATAGCTGCTCTTATGTTAAAATCTTTTGCCCGAGAATGCGATTGAGGTGGTATTTCATTGACTTCACAGCAGCTTCATATATTTCGCCTTGATGCGGCGCTTCTGGCGTCATAAATATCTATTCTGCCGCCTTGTTGCTCAGATGCTCAAAAACTTCTCTTACTTGCAAGCTCTCTCGTGCTCTTCTCAGCTCTCTTGCCGCCCCTACAAATGGTACCATTGTCGCTGTATATTCGTTCACTGCTGCAAATAAAGACCTCATAACAAACAATAAAGGCTATGGAAGTTAGATCAGAAACAATATCAATATGAATACACTAACGCTCCCTCATTCGCTCTCCTGCTCTTTCCACTGCTTTTGCTCTAAAAGGAATTGCGTAATCAATACCTGTATGCAGAAAAAGATTACCAACTTGCACCTTGTCACCTGTTAATTCAGATATCAGTCCAGTCAATGTAACCAAAATTTATTGCCAATTAGCTCGCTTGTTGTTGTGCACCTAATTAATAAAGCTGCTGGATTTGTGTTTACATAGCGCCCTGCACCAACTCCCAATCTCTGTGTGATTCTGAATCTCTGAGACTCGATTTGCTTCGTACATCTTCAGCTCACATTGTGGTTTTCTGATCCAATGCTGAAAAAACTGTGAATCTGTCCACAAGCTGTACTCACATTTTGACCACTCCATTTCTTTGCTCATGCTGCATAGCAGCTGTGCCAGCAATTTGGCTAATGACAGTTCTAGCTTTGGTACTGTATTTATCTTGTCTACCTGTTGTTTGCCATAATAAATTCGCACTTATATTGCTGCAACATAAGCACTCATCGATGCAACCGCAAAACCATGGATCTGGACCTTAGGATCTGTTGTGGTACCAATCCATCTGCTAATTTTGAATTGCTCTAAATGCTTTATCTCTGCCCAAAAGTCTTCCCATCTTTTCAGTATCTCTGATGGTACTATCGTATCCCAGTCTAAGCTCAATCTCCATAAATATTGTATAATAATTTTTCACTTGATAATGACTGGAGTTATAAACCCGTCAGGATCGTATAGTTGCGCCACGCAACTGACTATTTTCCTTTTAGCCTCCTGAGTAGTGTTTTTGAGTTCTACTTCCATTTGCACAGCTCAAAACCGCCGCCTTTTAGGACTGTGTCTATCTATTTCGCGAGCACTATTGCTTCTTGCTCAGAACGTGCGCCTGTTGAAAAGTAATCCATGTAGAAGTCACTCTCTATGATGTCCGCTGCTCTTGGGTATTCGTGTTTCGCGTCCCAAGCATATTGTATTAAAGCTCGCGCAGCATTGTAAGCGGAGGAAGTCATTCCATACGTTACAACCGTTAACCAGTATTCTCGTAATGGCTCACCACTATGCTCTCGCCAAAAGATTGTTTGCAAATTCCATTGCCTTTCGGCAACACGTACCTGTCGGAACATCTTCTTGATGTCTTCACATATCGCAATCTTATGACGCCTAAATCTCATGACAATTTCGTAAAGATCCTTCTGTAACTTCTCGCCTAAATATTTCAGTTGATTCAGAGAGATGCCACGATTCGTTTGGCAGCTAGCATCAAAAACAACCCGACTTTTTTTGGTGACACAGTGATGTGGGATATAATAAACTTGGTCGTCCACTCTTGGTGGTTGGGTAGCGCACTTCATATGCCCTAATCGTTCATACTCTCCCATGAATTCTATGTATTGCTCTCTCAGCTCTGAGACTTTCTCTAATTTCCGCTCCTAGTACATAAACCTACGCAATGCTTTTGCTCTTGAAGTGCCTAAATCTTGCACCGTCTCTTTCACTGGTATTGTCACAATTAAACGCCCTGTTTCATCTCTAGTATAAGTCTTCATAAAATTTTGCTCCACTTCCTGCTCCTCATCTGTTCTCCACCGAGTTATCGTCTCCACTTGATCTATCTGCCACAGGCGCTGAAGTAACTCGTCTAACCTTTGGTTATAGATATATTCTATCGAAGCAACTATAGCATCGCCCCCTCTAACTCTCTCACAGGGTTGAGCCCCGAAAATTACTTGCCCAAACATGCTCTCATACATGGCAATGCCTTGCACCTCATTGGGCATTACCGCTGTAATAGCTCCAGCCACCATATTTGCTCCTAATAGTAGCTCAACTGGTCTCGATTCCCAAATCTCAGGATCCCTAATAAACCCTCATTCTTAAAATGCAAGGGTATCTCCACTAAATCTCTTGCTGGCAAAACTGGGCGCCTGTTACTTTCTCTTGGCATCACCCAAAACTCAGTCTCAAAATAATCATTCTCGCTCTTTATAGCGTAACAAGAAAACACCTTGGCACTCAAACAGTGCTTTATGTCACATGATTTTCCTTCTATTCCTATCATTTTGCTGCTGTGTGATCGTACTGGTAGCTGGTGCTTTCGCCGGAATTCCGCAATCATTAAATTTGGCTGCGCCCCAGTGTCCATTAGTGCTCTCGACATTCACCATAACCGTTGGTCTTAAAAATAGCACTTCGCCCAGGCTCTGCTATCCTTGCGCGCTTTGCTGTGCCGTCAGTCGCTCTTAACCTTCGGCATTATTGTCGCAGCAGCCTCCCGCTTTGGCTGCTGCTTAACCACCAACACATTTAGTTGTGGCTCCCTCTTTCCGCATAGCACGCTGTTGTGCTTTTGCACCCTCATCGCAAACATGGCCCAAAAAAGCACTCTGCCGCCTTTTGCCCTTTCTTCGAACAGTTGGGGCACAGGTTCCGTTTGTCCACGAGTTCCTGCTTGGCTCCTAGATTTAAGGACAGGAAGCCTGGGCATCGATATACAGCGTAATCTTCGCTGAATATCTCGCACTGCTTGCCTTGGATTGCTCGTATCGGAGCTGCTCGTGGCCCGATCTCTCCCTGCTCTTGGGTACTGTGCCCGTTGCTCGATCGCGCCCATGCTCCCATTGATGCGCTCGCCTGACTTCTCGTGCTGGTAGAGCAGAGGCCTGCTTCTCCACGAAATCCAACATCTCATCCGCCTTTGGAGAGTCAGAGCTCCTCTGTAGGTCCCATTGCTTGGCAGTGTCGCTGTCCAGTCGCTCGTGGAGCATATGTACAACGAACATGTCTCAATGTTCCACTGGTAACCCCTGTGTTTTCAGTTGGCGCATGGACTCATGGGTCACATTCGCCATACGCTGTAGGCTCTCCGAAGTGGGTGGTAGCTCTAGCTCTGGCAACTTAAGAAATTGCCGCAAATACTCTCGGCATACCGAATACTTTCGTTCATAGAAGAAGAAATCGACCTCTTTTGACAGACAGCTCTCGTTGGACAAACATCAGCGCTACGGAAAATTACTCTCGTCGATCTCGGAACTGTAACTAGAAGACATCACGGAGATCCACTTACAACGGAAATTAGAGAAATGTTCAGGAATTCTGACTCAGATGTAAGTGCTCAGACAAATCTGGACAATAACGACTAAGCGAATCAATCATTCGCGCCGAACGAACCTGAGCGGGACAACACTCCGCGACGTACACGTAACTAACGAAATAGGGAATCAATCATTCACGCCCGACGCATTTGAGCGGGCCAACACCCCAAGTTGACTGTCATTACAAGACTCGCGACATCAAGCACGCCTTGATTTAGAAAATGAGTACAATTTACTGTTGTTAATAGTTTGTAATAAAGATAAAAAGTCAATAAAAATGAATAAGTTGAACAACATAGATATCTTAGTAACGAACCCTGGCAAGCCGCTGAGTATACCACAGCCTTAGAATTGAAAAGACCCCGTATCGTTACAAGTAGCGCCCGAGCAGCGACCCGAATGGGAATTTACAAGGTGAACTAAAGGGTCACAAAATGGTACGCACCACGTGGGTGAACACACTGCGGAAAGAAGAGCTAGGTAATTGCGGACGATTTTAACCTCGATGCTGCTGGTACAGTGGAGGAGTTGCGTCGCCGGGTGGCGTCTTTTATGTAAAAGGCGGAATTGAAGGCAGAGATTACCAGAGCTAAAGATCGCATATTCGAGAAGCCCCTCTCCCATAGTTATTCCCGGCACCTATGGATCTGCATTTTTGGATGTCGCAGCATAACCAGCAAACACAGCTCCGACGCCACGGCACTCTCAGGCGGGCGGCAGTAGGCGGCCGTACCATCATAAGCCACAATTATTGACCAAGTACGAAAATAGTCAGTACGGTATGAGGGAGGAAAGGACCCACTGCCATTCAGAGAACGTTTGGAGGAATTATCTGGGCGGCGGGGTCAACAGTAAACCCTCCCCAAAGACAGTAAATTGCATCCAATGCGAAGAAGATCGCATCCTTGCATCTGTCACCATCGATCAGCACTGCATGGAAGCGACAGTACACACGGGGCAACTCGTAGTTTCCTGAACAGTAGATCTGCACAACGCTGTAACCTGCGTAAAGTCAACCCAATCGACGTTACCATAAGATAATCGGATGGTACCATGAGAGTAGTACAAGAGGTTCCGGAAATATCTATCCAGCTCGAAGATGAACAACACACCATGCTATTCCTGATACTACCAGAGGCAACTGATGTAGTTCTTCTAGGAATGCGTTTCTTAGAGAAGTGTAAGGCTATGTGGAGGTATTACCACAGAAATACGTAATACTGAACCAGGACCCACGACGAGAAAATCCGTTGGCCTCATTTCGGAAAACCCTGACTGCGGAGGTACTATGGATAGTCAAACCTTCTTGGCCACAGAGCTGAAACGTTTTGAAGAACTGCAGGATCCTACGACTATCGCGAAACACCGCATAGTGATGAGAGACGAAGCCCCCTTCCCAAGAAATCCTGTAATGCAAGCTATCATCAATAAGGAAGTCGACGAATTAATTGAAAAAAGGTGCATTGAACCATCCAAGAGCCCACACAGGTCCCCCATCGTGCTAGATAAAAAGAAGACAGGGTCGTGGAGATTATGCGTGTACTATAGGCAGCTTAATCCGAAATCGGTACCAGACGCCGGAAGTCAAATGTATCAGTAGCCTAGATCTTAAGAACGGCTACTGGCAAATACCAATGGAACCTCAAAGCAAACAGTATACTGCCTTTATTGTGCCTGGACGCGGACTGTATCAGTGGAAGGTCATGCCTTTTGGACTCCACTCAGCTCCGGCGACGTTCCAGAGAGCACTAGATACGGTAATCGTACCGGATATATAACCCCACGCGTTCGCTTACCTGGACGATATTATCGTCACTTCAAGGAACGAGAAGGAGCATAAAATCCATCTTCAGGAGGTATTCCGACGACTTCGAGAAGCAAATCTCAAAGTGAACGTAGAGAACTGCAAATTCTTTAAGGAACGCTTTAAATATCTCGGCCACGTAGTGAGCAAAGACGGGATGCACACTGACTGACAAAAAAAAACCGCGATTCAACAGTTAGTACCGCCAATAAAATTGAAGGAATTGCGTCGCTACCTAGGAATCGCTTCGTGGTACCATCGTTTTGTGCCCGAGTTTGCAGACGTTGCCCAACCACTAACGCTTCTACTTAAGAAGGGCAGGCATTGGAACTGGACCACTGCACAACAGGATGCCTTTGAGCTACTTAAACAAAGGTTGACCGAAGCACCCATACTAGCATGCCCCGACTTTACGGAAAAATGCACGTTACAAACAGATGCCAGCGACTACGGCCTAGGAGCAGTGTTAAATCAGGAATTGGAAGGGAAGGAACACATTATTGCTTATGCCAGCCGACATTTAAATGGAGCTGAAAGAAATTATTCTCCCACGGAGAAAGAATGTTTAGCGATTGTGTGGAGCATCAGAAAGTTGCGAACGTAATTAGAAGGATACACTTTTACTGTGATAACAGATCATCTAGCGCTAAAATGGCTCTACTCTATCGATAGTCCCTCTGGTCGCATTGCGAGGTTGGCTTTAGAATTACAGTAATACTCTTTCGATATACGGTACCGCAAAGGTAAATTAAATGTACTGACAGATGCGCTATCACGGCAACCGATAGTGAAAGCCGCTACCGTGATTACGCTGGAATCCGATGCAACGGCATGTCCATGGATACAGAAGAAGGAGGCCGAAGTCAAAATGGAACCATGCAAATTTTCCGACTTCCCCATCGAGAATGGCCACTAATTCACTGACGAAGATTGCCTCGCATGGAAATTATGTGTATCTTCTCCGCCAAACACGTAGGTATCCGGAAGACTATCGCACGTATCTGCAATAGGTATTACTGGCCAGGCACGGCACGTGATATCACAGGCTTCGTTCGAGCATGTACATCATGCCAAAAATTCAAGCCTGATCAACAGAAGCTCGCCGGGAACATGCTCTCCGAAATTGCAGAGGAACCATGGTCACTCGTAAGTGCTGATTTCGTAGGGCCCTTACCACGGTCCAAGCAGGGAAACACGATGCTCCTCGTGTTTCATGACAAATTCTCTTAATGGGTGGAGTTAATACCATTGAGGAAAGCCACATCAACAGGGGTACAAAAACATTTCAGAGAGCGCATTCTGGACCATTACGGCACTCCAAAAGTACTCACAACTGACAATGGCACTCAGTTTGCAAGTCGAGTATTTTTAAAGAAATTTCCTGCAGGAAATGGGAATAAGACAGCAGTTCACGGCACCTTACACCGGACAAGAGAACCATATGGAACGATCCAACAGGACGACAAACACAATGATCGCCCAGTTTTATACCGGAGATAACGTTGGCAATAAATTCCAGCATCGCGGAAACCACTGGCTACAGTCCGGCCTTTTTAACTCAAGGTCGCGAGCTGAGATTACCGAATGCTTTGTTCGATAAACATGCACTTGGTATGGGACAGAGTTCCCCATCACCCAAAGAAAGAGCGAAGAAACTAGCTGAAATATTTACCATTGTACGTAGGAGACTAGAGAAAGCGGTCCAGGACCATGCACGTCACTACAATCTACGCAGGAAGTCTGTACGTAGAGGAGAAAAGAAAAAAAAGGACAACAACAACAGCAGTTAGAAAGAGACGAACGGGGCTCCCATTTCACTCTACCCGCTCTTACAAAAGAAGCTGCACCGCTGTCGCGCAGAGTGGGCGAAAAAGCGGACAACCACAGTACCAAAGTGAAACAACAAAGTTCATACGAAGAGGGGGACTATGTCCTCATGCTGACAGTTGATCCGGATGACATGACAACCACCTTCGAGTCACCAGTAAGCATCGTGAGCCCAACTGCGTGGATAGAAGTCACAACTAAGACACATACAAGCTGGCCTGAGGAACTCATTAATGCGACAAGCGAGGCAAAGCGCCGGAGGAGGCCCAACCAACAACTGACCTTCAAGCGGTTACTTCACGGAATAGAATATATGGTCCGCTGACAAAAAAATTTATGCCTAAGATATTCATTAGCTCCCGAAGTGGGGAGGCGATGTAAGGAAAGGAAATTGAGGGCAATCCCCCCTCACAAATTGACAATCACATATACATATAAATATGTACATAATCAATCATTCGCGCCTGACGCACCTGAGCGGGACAACACCCCGCGTTGACTGTCATTACAGGACTCGCGACATCGAGCACGCCTTGATTTAGAAAAGGAGTACAATTTACTGTTGTTAATAGTTTGTAATAAAGATAATAAATAAATAAAAATAAATAAGTTATACAACATAGATTTCTTAGTAGTAGTTAGTGAGTAGTTAGTTAGTGAGTATACCCCAGCTTTAGAATTGAAAAGACCCCATGTCGTTAGAACGTTTCTCAGAACATCCAAAAACATTAATGCCGATATTATTTTCTTCAAAGTCTCTGATTTTGTCAAATAGCAGAAGTTTTTAAAGTTTAATATCATAATTCCAACATGAATCACATCATTCTTAATATCCACTGCATATTGTGAATATCTATTACTATGTTGCACATTTTTTATTGCAGATAGTATAGCCCATTTAAAGCAATAGTCATCATTTATATTCATTACATTAATACAAGCATGTTTCATTGCTTTATTATAAGGAAATTTAATATAAGCAGAACCCTTTAATGGTTTATATTGATTAATATTAATCTCTAATTCAATTTTTTTAATTAGAGTCCATCCACTATCCTTCGCTTGAAACTTCTCTATTTTTCTAATTAAATTAGAACAATGTACATCATTTTCAAATTGAATTTCTGCAAGGTTTTGTGCTACTATCATTTTCGTTTGAAAAGTTTTCACATCTATAGTTGCTGTTTTATATTCACAATCACTGTTGTAACCAATATTTTTTAGGTTGACCCTTATATATTCACAAAACAGTTCAAAATTATACTTATATGACCGATGGTTTTCTAGTTGCTTATTTAATATTATATATTTATGATAATATTTTCATGTCGGTTTTTAAATACATAACGTTAAATGCGATTATTATATAACCCTTTCATTAAATAAAAATCATCTTTTAATTGTGAAGAACTTTGTTTTCTGTGTTGATTGGTTCTCTAGTGATGATACCATGATTTCGTTGATATTTTAAGCTTGCATGTTTCATAATATTTATAACTGCAAGTTGGTTCTTTCTCATTAATATATGTAGTTATTTTTAGATTTGTTTAAATTTAAAGATAGTTGACTGTTCGAAACTCCTGTAGAATTGAAAAATTTTAATATGAAAGACGTGGATATGATACATGTATACATACATACATACCTATTAAAAAACTTGTATAATCTTGTTCCGCTATCGGCTCATAACGACGCAAGCGCACACAAATTTCTTTAAGAATATGCCGGCGGTCAGCTTCAACTTTTATCAAATTAAAATATTTCAAAAATAACATAGCACACAAGCGCCCTAATACACCCAATATATTTACATATATATTTATTTATTTTTTAGTAGCTATAGCCACAAAAATTAAGTTTATATTTTATTTTATATAGGATATAAGCAGTTAATAAATAAATAATTTACATATATGTATATAATGTATGCGAATACATTTCATTTAAAAATGTATATGATACCAGCTCATTATGTGCCCAATTTACACACACACAACTAGGCTGTGGTTGCCTTCTGCCTTCTAACCATTTCATCAGCTATTATCATCAAAAGCTCAGGCCCGCCCCCGCCCCCCTCTAGTCCAAAACCAAGCCCATCAATCCAGCAAAACACAACTTTACTCCATCACATTTATACCAAAATCTTTAACAAATCTTAAAAATTTTACGACTTAATGCTCCGATTTTCCATACGGAGCAAAATATATTTACAATTCTTACATTCACATACATGTACATTCTTTTTACTCATTTCTACATTTTTACTCCACAATCCCAATGTAAAACAAGAACAATGCATGCCAATGGAGCAGAAATGGAGCAAAATTGTTCAGAAGAGACCTTTCTATACTACTAACGTCAGTACACGCTAAAAGGATGGGACTCACAAACAGCCATGAATTTCTTCCCAAGCATTCTAAATTCATATAACTGCAGGTCAGAGACTGTAAATCTAGTGGGACAGTAAACCGCAGTTACGATGATGTTTTCTTCAGGAAATATAATTCCTATATAAGTGGCTTGTAGGTAGTCTTTTTCGTAACCATGAATATCATAGTGGTTTATTCTATTTATTATTAATATACCAGTTCCACCATGGGCCTTCCCATAAGGATGATTCGTCATATGCAGCCATATAGCCCGGAATCGAAAAGTTGAATTTGATTGTAAGATAAATTTCCGAGACACGCATTACATCAATTTAATTGGAAGACGGAAAGTTTTCTAATTCCAATTTATGCTGGCAGATACCGTTGGCATTGCAGTGACAAATAGAAATTAAGTTAATTTTTTGGAAATGCACATTTGCATCACTTGGTTTTGCGTTTTTATGACCTCTTGAACCATATTTTACATTTTGTGCATCAATTGTGTTAAATATTGAGTGAGACTCATTAGCATAGCTTCTAAACTTTTGGAGTTCATACTATTGGCTGTATTTCGGTTAATATTAGTCTTTACTATGTTTGCGTACGACATAGCAGACGAACTATATGAAGACTCAAACTTCCACTGGACATCCGCGGTAGTTGGCAATATGTTGGCACCACAGTTGCTGCATATTTGGGTTTCAGAATTTGAGTTGTCTGATGAGCATTGTGACAAATGGTGAAGATCCCCGCAGGTGACACATACAAAACGTAGCATGCAATACATTTTTGTATGGCTATACTCTTACCTTGGTGAAGATGGAGAAGATCCCCGCAGGCGACACATACATAACGTAGCATGCAATACGTTTTTGTATGGCTATACTCTGACCTTGTCTCTTGTGAGGTTCTTCTACATTGATACGTTGATGCAACAAACATCGCATATCGTAAATAGGGTGAATTTCCACACTTTTCAATATTCACGTGTCAGGTTCAAGCTCGACTCGAAATAGTGGTTGCGGTAGTTTATTCTTATTTTTTATTTTATAAACGGACTTCGTTTTAAAACCAGCATCTTCAAGAGCCCCTATTATTTCGTCCGGGTCTATATCAGATTCGATGCCTTTGATAACTACCACAAGTCACTTACTACTTTTTAGTTGGTATGTATAACAGCTCTTTTAATTTTTATCGAAGTGCGATATTTTAATACAGTCAGTAGTTGCATTCTTCGTAAATTTGAACCCTTTACCTTTCAAAAAGGTAAATAGGGTATAACTAACTTTGTGCTTTTGAGAGGGGTTACAATTTCGAGAAGGAGGCGTGTTAGGTATGGACATATATATATATAGATATGATCAGAATCACTTTCTAAGCAATTTTTATTTTGTCCGTCCGTCTGTCCGTCTGTGGCCACTTTTTTTCTACACTGTTAGAGCTATCTTAATGAAACTTTGCAAAAGTATAGTCTTGACAAAGATACAGAACCAGATTGTTAAGTGGGCCGATTTGGACAAAGACCACGCCTACCTCCCATATAAGGAACTTTTTTCACCTTTTTCAAATTACTATAACTTAGGTCCATTTGACGGAATCGTGACGTTATGGGGCAGTTATGGAGATGTGGGTCCTACTAAGCACTGTGCAAAAACTGGGCGGTATATATAAACTGCCACGCCCACTATTTACAAATATTAATAACTTAACATCTGGTGGAGATTTACCGACGAAATTTTACGGGAAGGAACATGTGGACATTACAAAGCTATCTGCAACAAATGGGGCTGATCAGAGAAAAGACACGCCCACTTTTGATATAGGGAACTTTCGGGTCTAAAATTAAAATTAGCCTACCTATGCTCGTTTTGATGCCTTCGGAATAAAATAATGATAGAAATATACAGGGGCTCCATAATAGTGTGTGTTCAGAATATGGAGATCAAAATACTGCTGCCACGCCCACAATTAACCAAAAATCATTACTGTGTTCCTATTAAAGATTTATCAAGGAAATTTCACAGGAAGGTTGCGGGTACCAACATTACACACCACACAAAAAATGGGCATGTCCTTTATACAGCCACGCCCACTATTCACATATTATTATAACTTATGACCTATACAATATTTTTGGACGAAATTTTGTAGTAGTACGTACATATATGGACCCTACAAAGCCATATACAAGATTCAGAGTCGATCAGAGGAAGGATACGCCTCCCTCCTATATAATGAACTTTGGGGACCCCACTTAAAGCCAATTACCCTATCTATGCTTCTAGTGATGATATATTAAAACTAATTGGTAGGTGTATACACTGGATCTGTACTAGCATGCTTTCCAAATATGGGCGGATTATTACTACTGCCACGCCCACAATTACCCAAAAATTATTACTCTGTTCCTATTGAAGATTTATCAACGAAATTTTCCAGGATTGTTGCGGGTACTAACATTAAACACCACACAAAAAATGGGCGTGTTATTTTTACAGCCAACCCCATAATTGACATATTATTATAACTTTTGAACTACACAATATTTTTGGCCGAAATTATATATTAGTGGTTATATTGCAACTACAAAGCTATAGATAGATAGATAGATATATTTAAGGGTGTTATACACCGCGACCTGAAAGATATATTGTGATGCCCCTATTTATTTGAAAGATGAGACTAGTCTCATCTATAAACCTTCTGTCAGCTTAATTTTCGACAGGAAATCATATATGTTGGAGGAATCAAGTTGAAGGATCTTGCTAATATCTAAGATATATTCTCCAAAACAGCTGTGTCTTTTGTGTGCCAATGGTCCGCAGTCTGTGATCAGGTGCAGAGAGGTTTCGTCACTTTCTCCACAGAATCGACAGATATTACAAAGCCATACACAGGAAATGGGGTCGATATAATCATTTCAAGGTACCCTAAAAAAAATTACCGTTAGTATGCTCCTAATGATGATTTACGAAGAAGAAATACCAATTGTTGAACTAGCACGCACAAGAAAAGGTAAAGGGTATTTCGTAGTCGGTCTAACCCGACTTCATACTTCTTTATTCGTTATATTCACTTATTGTTTTTATCATGTCGAACTTGTGTTGTGCAACTGAAAAATGACTTCACTGCTACTAAATCTTCCGCTAATACTTAAATTTCCTTACAATAAAATTTCCAAAAATAGTCTTGCCCGATTAAAGATCAATACCTGCCACCAATCTTTCCTTTCCTATTAAATTGTCCGCTAGCTTTAGTTGAATACGTTTAAATTTATTATTTTTTATTATTGGTACTTGCAAAATATCTTCACAAATTGATGGACCTACAACCGCTTTTATTGTTATTTTTTGTCCGCTATATTAACTCCGAATTGAAAGCTCTACGCACTTATATAGTTTCGCTCTTTTTTCATTATTTTTTCCAACAAATGCAACAATTTTCATTTCTTCAATTCCGCATTCAAGTTAAGCAGCTTACATTACGGACGTGTATCAAATCTCTCCGCACATTTTGCAAAAAAGGCATATAAAAGCCAATAAAATTGAAGTAAAAATCAATAGTCGAGATAAAGACTCTTATTGATTGTAGTGTGTATTCGTTTGCCTCTATGGGCAAACAAAAAACAATTAGTAAATTCAAATAAAATTTTGTCGTTCAAAACAAAAGACATCAACAATTTACATGGGCATTCGGCACTCACCGTCTCGCGCGTGAACCGCATATAGAAACATACAGTAACCCGACAACTACAATAAATCCAATGGAGATGCTCTCTCATAATCCATCAGCACAGGTGCAATTAACACCAATAAGTCAGGAAACAGTAAGCACAGAGTACGCTCAGACTTCTAACTTAACTGCGCCCATACCACTAAAAGTAATTAACGAACAAAAGCAAAACAGCATTTCTCTTTGCACCACAAAAAAATTGAGCACAGATGCCTCTCAACTAGACTCGGATGCACTAAATATGCCTAAAAATCAACAGCTCTCTTGGAGTGTCCATGTGTCTCTCCAAATTTAATCGCATCGCCTTCAATGCAAAATCAGAACAACAAAGGTTCTGATACGTTGTGTATATAAGTAACTACAACTAACCAATTTGTTAATAAAACATTAGAAATACAGAAGGCAAAATCAACCACAATTACACAAACAGGTACATATATTGATCGATACACAACAATAAAACCGAAACGCAGCCCGCTTGCCAAGTCAGAAAAGAATAAAATTTATTAAATCAAATACAAATACCCTGTCTTATAACAGCAACAGTAAGCGATAATGCTGAGCCTGAACCAAAAAAAATGTTGCATTCAATTTACCTGCGCGAACTTAGCTCAAATATATTAGTAAAAATACTGCCAGCTTAATAGATAATAATTTTCATGTAATTCCGTTGCTAAAGGGTAAAATACAGGAAACAAATACACAAATTTACTCAGAAAAGAACTATCGTACAGTTGTTTCTTACCTCGATGAAAGAAAGGAAAACTACCATACGTACCAGTTAAACAGTAGCAAATCTTGACTGTAGTTATTAAAGGCACAGAATCTGAAGTAGACTGTATAGAACTAAAAGGTGTTCTGAAAGAGTCTGGATTCACAGTGAAAACTGATTTTAATATTAAGTATCGGGACAAATTTCCGCAACCACTTTTCAGAATTGACCTCCAACCAGGAAACATTACTCTAAATCAAAATTACACCCACCCCATTTACAGCTTACGATACTTAATGCATCGTAGAATAACAGTCGAGGAGCCTCATAAACGTAAAGGCCCAATACAATGAACAAACTGTCAGGAGTAGGGTCACTCAAAATCTTACTGCACCCTAAGCACTGTATGCGTTGCATATGGTGACTTCCATCCATCAACAGAATGCAAGCTGAACAGAAGTGAGAAAGACTCAAAAAATGCAGCAATTGTGGGGTAATCACACTGCCAATTACAGAGGCTGCCCGATATACGCGGGCGGATTGATATTGAAGCTACCTAGCGCTAGATGGCAGCACAAACACACACATTTTTTTTTTTTAGAAATTGCGATCTGTCAAACGTCAGCTGTTAAAATTTCACCAAAATTCATCGATTAGTTTATTTGTTGTAGTCGTTTGAAGTAAACAACTTTTGTGTTTCTTGAAAAATGGAAAAAAGCGCTTTTCGTGCAGTGATTAAACACTATTATTTAAAAGGGAAAACGGCGAAAGAGACAAAAGTAAAAGCTCGATAAACATTACGGTGAGTCTGCTCCGTCAGATTACATGGTAAAATATTGGATTGCTGAATTTAAACGCGGCGGAACAAGCACTGCAACAATACCATCAACAGGAAGGCCAAAAGAGGTGGTTACTGAAGAAAATATCCAGAAAATCCTCGATATCGTTATGAATGATCGCCGAGTCAAGTTGCGTGAGATTGTTGAAATGGTAAACATATCATATGAACGTGGGTTCAACATTTTGCATGAACATTTGCATATGAAAAAGCTATCGGCAAGATGAGTGCCGCGTTTGTTCAGTGTCGAACAAAAACGAGTTCGACAGACCACTTCACAGCGGTGTTTGGGCATGATAAAGCGTAATCCTGTTGATTTTTGGTGTCGATTAATAACTGTTGATGAAACGTGGGTCCACCACTACACACCTGAAGCCAAAAATCAATCGAAACAATGGGTGGAAGCTGGTGGAAGTGCTCCAAAGAAGGCGAAGGCAGTGAAATCGGCTGGCAAGGTTATGGCCACTGTATTTTGGGACGCACACGGAATATTGCTCATCGATTATCTTGAAAAAGGATCCACAATCACAGGAAAGTATTATCGTGGATTATTGGATCAATTGATTGATGCAATCAAGGAAAAACGACCACATTTAAAGAAGAAAAAAATGCTCTTTCTTCAAGACAACGCACCGGTTCACACATCATTAGATACGATGCTAAAATTACGTGAAATACACTTCGAATTGGTTATCATCCACCTTATAGTCCAGATTTAGCTCCTAGTGACTTTTTCCTGTTTCCAAACTTGAAAAAAAGGCTCGTAGGAAAACGATTCATCTCAAACGAAGTAGTGATTACCGAAACTAACGCATATTTTGAGGGGTTCCCGAAATCGTATTATTCAGATTATATAAAAAAGTTGGAATATCGTCTTACTAAGTGTGTCGAAGTAGAAGAAGGAGACTATGTTGAGAAATAAAAGCTTTTTGAAAAAAAAAAAATGTTTTTTTCCTACTTAGGTAGCTTCAATATCAATCCGCCCTCGTATACTAAATTTCAAACCAATATGAATCAAACTGCTAAAATAATTCTTACACAAAAATACAGTGCTGTACCGAACTACACAAACCATATTGGAACCAGCACAGAAAAGATCTCTTCATCTGCAAGCTATGCGAAAGTACTAAAAACCGGCATTTCAGATAATTCGAGTAGCTCTATGTAACCTCAAAACTTAGAAACATTAATATTTTGTCCCATTGCATTACTAGCTTTATATTTTCAATGCAATCCCTGATTCAAGAGTTGGTTTTCAATTGCAAAGATACAATAAATAAATGTATATTGAATTAAAAAAATATAAAAATATGAAAACATTCCGAACACCTGTAAATTAAGTTTATTTGCTAATTCGTTGCTTAAATAGATACGCTGACTGCCATTATCCATAAACAATCTTGAGACAACTTTACCGCTTCCATTTGCTTCGCTTATAATTGCTTTCGCTGGTTGCAATAAAATTTCCACTTTCGTCGTTCCGACAGTTTTTAAAGTCTCTGCATCTAATGTTGTTGCTCTATCTTCCATACACTCCTCCCGCTGTACCGTCGTGAATTGCGTGCTCTGTCGATTTTCTTTCTCTGTTCTGTGCTGTCGCTCACACATTGATGTTACATGCCGTCTACCGCACTTTTCACATTTAATCCACTGTGCGTTATACAAATTTTGAATTGTGGTTTTGTTTTGCGCATCGAAAACATATCCTCTCTCTTCGCAATATGCCCTTCTTTTGTCCTGTGCTCAACACGAACTTACAATTTTTTGTTGCATGAGAACTCTTCCCACAAAATACACATTTTTGTTGTTGGATGCTATTACCTGTGAATAGTAACCTTTAAAACTGTACGCGCCTAGGTGTTGGTATGGCTTTTAACAAAATCGATTTTACCATTATGTCATACTGTGACGATGATATTTGGAATGCAATGACACTGTCGTTGTAATCTCATTGTAGAATTGTCTCAATCCTGAAACATCTGTTCAAGTACCGGCTTAATGTTCATCAATTTCTGTACGTATTTTTCTATAAATTTCTCGTTGTTACCATACTCCTCTTCGAAAAGAGATATAGCCTCGTTGTAATATTTTTCCGTCGGTGTAAATCCCGCTATTGTTGCCGCTGATTTTCCCACTAACGAATTGCTCAAAAAATAAAATTTTGCCGCTATAGACAGCTTTCGGTTTTCATGTACAACTCGTTGGAACTGCTCCCAGCATAGCAGCCAATTTTCGAAATGCCCTTCAAACTTATTCAGCTCAAATGGCTTCAACTTTACGCCTGTGTACCCAATTTCGTCCGAAGTAATCACACCTCGGGTAGAATTTTTAACCTCTTTCTCAGCTTCTGGTGCGACACATCCTTGCTTAAAGTGACTACGAAACGCGTGCTCCAAATGCGCTATGGTTGTTACCGCCTTGACATCATAATCAAACACGCTTTCATACTCTTGTTGTTTCACTTTATCCTGGGCTCATCTGCAGCTTTTAAATTGGTGTGCGGATTCTTTAACCTTTCTGTGTACACCACCAAGTCCATGCTCACTGAATCACTAACCTCAGCCAACCCTTCTGAAAATGATTTGATCGGTATACAGCTTCCATTCACTTTGTAAAATTCGAAATATACAAGAATTTAAAAACGTTTTATTTCTTTGAATATTAAAAGACTCCCGTTCGTTACTTAATAATCTAATAATAAGACTTACTTTATTAAAGAACCGTATTCCTGGTTTCGGCACCATGTTAAAGTCATACCAAATAAAACATTTATTTATTTAATACCGAATTCATACGGTCCCAGCGTTCTATTTAATACTAATTCTTACATTCTAAGTATTTAAAATATTATTCTTAATTTCTCTATTCTTAACTGTTTATCAATACATGGAGTATATTATAAATAATTAATAAGGTGGGAATATCTTATAACATACATTTTAGCTTAATTTTTTACACCTACTTTTATGACAAGTTTACAGGCACACATCTCAACATGTGTATATGCATACGGCAATTATGGCATGTAATCGTTAATTATTGCCATAAGCTACAAAACGTGTATGGGTAAACAAAATAAACCCCGTATAAACATACACAACCTACATAATGTGCACACGCTCGTACATATCAATACATGCAACGAAAACATAGATATTAGGTGCATTCGATTCCTCACTAGTATCGAGCTCGTATCCAGTTGTGCGAATAAAACAGCACTCGATTAAGTGGTATACTTGGCAGCACAATTTCAACTGTTTTTTTAAACATTTGCTTTCTTTAATTTTATATGCAAACTAATCATATGCATATAATTTAAATCAACACAATAATAATATTAAATATCATAAAACAAAGTCAAAAGATATATTTTTGTTTTCTGTAAATTTAATCAGCTAAAATATAAAAAATCCCAAGGAATTTTTATGAGTAATTTTTATTCTCGCTGGTATTCAAGCAATTTTCAATTTGGTAGCACTTTTCTATCGAGTATGGAAAAATTCGCTCGTATAATCCGAGTATAATTTACTCGATATCTCTTCCATACAAATATCTGTCCTATCGTCCGCCTATTATAATACTTTGTTTCAAAAGAATGTAGGGAAGGAAAGAGTATGTTAGAGTGAATACTGTAGACATTTTTAGTAATTAAGAGTTGAGTGGAATCTAGGATAAGCAATATGATGTGAACTTTAAGAGGAGAGATAGTGTGTGAAAAGATGATGCATTAAGGAGAAGTTCTCGGAAAACTTGTAATAAAAAGAAACTTAAAATGTATTACGTGTGTTCGAGACATTAGAATATGGATATTGAAACTATGAGTAATTTAAATTAGAGTATGTTTAATTAAGGCATAGTCTATGCAAAGACAATATACTATACAGACATTACATCGTTCTCTTCACTCAGCGAAATGAGTTAAAAAACCGTGGCTGCCTATTGGACCAAAACCCGAAGTGTGCTCGGCAATGCAAAGGCAAAACAAGTCGATACACATTCTGGTGTTTGCGTTCTATATGAGCGTGTGTGTTTACTACATGTGCGAATGTTTGTATGGTTGCTTTCATGTTTACGGCATGTATATGTGTGTATGGATATGAATGCAAGAAAGTTATTTATTTATTTGTTGGAATTGGAATGAAAACGAATTTCAATCATAGCAATCGAAGACGAGGCATTATAACTAATTATGGGAATATTTTTAAAATTTATATTGTAAATTAGTAAAAAAAGAAAAAATTGGTGTATAAAATTAATATATAATAATATGTATTTATTTAATTTATTGTTTTATCCCCAAAAAAGCCACCATCGAATTGCACAGCAAATCTTCATGGCTGCACCAGAAGAAGACTAAAAGTTATTTTTTGGCGAAATTGTAGTTAATTCAGAATTGCACCAGCAAATACTTTGACTCTCTAATGTACTCCAAAATCAACAAATATAGTATGGGTGTCTTGAGCTCAATGGTTCACGGGTTGGTCTATAGTTTTTGTGGTTTTTAGGGTTCGAGCCCAGCAAAATGCTGTGTTTTATCTGATTTTTTTTATATTAATAATCATTTTTATAAATAGTAGTAAAAGTATTTTACTATCTTCCATAAATTAACCAGTATTATAACATTTTACTGGACCAAAACTAGAGCACAATTTTTTTATGCCTGTTATAGAAGATGCAGTATTATGAAATTCAACCCTGACAAATCATATACATCCATACATGCATATGAATGTACATATGTATGCACATATTTGTCTTCTGATCATTTGTCAGGTAGCGAATTGTGCCATAAAAAGAACGAAATGAAAATAAAAGCGTCATTTCTCGCTTAGGAGTTTTTGTTGTATGATGTGCGGTTTGGCTTCTTTAAATATAAAGTGATGCACAATTAGAATTTAATTTGTCACGAAATTTTGGATATGTCAATATTTTCAGTATGGACAAATATCAGCACAATTTACTCTTTCGATCTTATATTTCATATTTTCGCTTTAGCAGCATGTGATCAAACATATTTTGAGTCTATCCGAAGAAAGAATAATTATGCACAAAAAACCAATTTTGATAAAATTAGTGTTAACATTTTAATATTCATATGTTCGTCTGTTGCCTATTCCATCAGAAAATGTATCTAAATAATTTTTAGATTAAGGGTACAGTCAACAAAATCAAGGTTTTAAACGTTTTTTTTTTTACTTTGTCAGATCAGCTTGAAATACTGTAATCACATTTTATAACAAATTAAACCAGTTGTACGTACATGAATATGTGCATACATATCTATGAACACTGATTCTCCGCATTTACATAGTATATGATGTTTAGGTTTGAAGTAAATTTTATGAACTTCAATATCTAGTATTAAATGCATATGTTCTTGTTATAAATTGATTTACAGAGTTTTGTAAATAAAACCGGATATAATGCAATAACCTATACATATATAAAAATTTATTTCCTATGGAAAAATGAAGTTCTACCATGATTGTGTTCCAATGCATTTTACCACTTATAATAGAAAATTATTATAAACAAAAATCTATAAAAAATTATTTCAAGTTTTTAAAAATCCAAGAAATTTTAAATTTATATTAGGATAAATAATGTTTAGTAAAACATATTTTAACATAAGGTGCGGCGTTTTTTTCCCATTACATGTGACATTTACCTCTAAAAATGTCTAAATGAGGTGTGCAGGGTCGACTTGCTTGCATGCTGTTTCACAAACGCCATTCGAAATACTACAACCGGCAACACAATCGTTTCGACTTGGGAGAGTTTAGTTTTGGAAACTAATAAAAATGTGCAAAAACTTCTTACTGCTTCGTGCTTCTTTGTGCGTAATAAATGTATTTCTTTGGATGTGTATCCACTGACATACATTTATAGAAAATACTTTGAATCAAACAATCTGTCTTGACCTACATTCGTGAATAATATTTGGGACTTCTTTTCAGTTTTATTTTTTTTTTTATTTGCTGTCTAAGTTCTTCTATGCAACTGCATGTTTTTTTATATATTATATTGATATTAATTTAATTATATTAATTTGTACATAATGTATTAATATAAAAGAAATATCAAGAATTTTAATACATCTGCAAAATTCTTCCTTTTCCTACCATAAGATTAAAATCCAATATACGAAAAACAAAAACTTCCTAATATTGCACATATTCATTGACGAACGAAATGTTTGATTGAATTAGATTTTGTGAAATTTATGAGCTTCTTCAGACGAATTGCGCAAAAGCATCAAAAAACCAACATAAACAAAGGTATTGAAATCGTACAAATGCTAACACAATTTCATGCCCACATGAATTTATGTACATATGTGAGTTAAGAACATCGTTTTGACTATTTTTTGAAGATATAAATTTCTTTGCTGTAATGATCTGCTACAGCAGCAGCAATTCAATGTGGTTCAGTAAAATTATTTAATACTGGATAATTTATGCTAAAGTAGAAACTATTCTTAATATTTTTTATAAAAATAATTATTAGTTTGCTTTCAAAAAAAGGATGAACAATTAAAAAAATTTAAAAATAAACATATTTCTCAGCGGACTTGAACCCGGCATCATAAAATTGATAGTCCAACCCTTTACCACTTGCTGTATCGATCTTTATAAAATATGCATGCATATTTCTTTAATATTGTCAAGTGTTCCAATATGCACAAATTGTGCTTCGACATGACATGGCAAATCTTTCTTATACGCAAAACCACAAATGCTTTGTTTTAAGCCCCACTTTCCGAATAAGAAACCTTTGACATACAGAAAATTCATTCTTGTGTATTTTACCCCAGCCACACAGAACAGAAAATAAAAATTTGATTTCAAATTAGTCGCTTCTGCTGTGAGCACACACAAAAACACACACACTAAATTATTCATACGAATGTGCAAACAACAATAGCCATGTGTGTGACTGCCGATGGATACATATTGACGACTGCTTCGTGAAATTGCCGATCTGAATTCCAATGGGGTTGCCAGCAATTTCAATATGTTGATTCTCACTCAAGAGAGCAATGAAAGGTCTTTCTGTATATTGTCTTTGGTATATGGCATGCAATAGATCTTAAACAAAATTGGAAAATTAGGATAAGTAAAAAAAAGATGTACTAAAACGAATAGGGGCATACAGGGTCATAAATAAGTCAGTGTAGTTCCCAGAACTACGAGGTAAACAACAACGCTGTCAGGAGAATATGAATATATATATATATATATATATATATATATATATATATATATATATATATATATATATATATATATATATATTATATATATATATATATATATATATATATATATATATATATATATATATATATATATATATAGATAAGACAGATAATTGCAATCATCAGATACGGAAAGGTAGATGCAAGATGCTGATTATAATGATGCAAGATGCTGAATAGATGATATATTATAATGATATTAATTTAATTATATTAATTTGTACATAATGTATTAATATAAAAGAAATATCAAGAATTTTAATACATCTGCAAAATTCTTCCTTTTCCTACCATAAGATTAAAATCCAATATACGAAAAACAAAAACTTCCTAATATTGCACATATTCATTGACGAACGAAATGTTTGATTGAATTAGATTTTGTGAAATTTATGAGCTTCTTCAGACGAATTGCGCAAAAGCATCAAAAAACCAACATAAACAAAGGTATTGAAATCGTACAAATGCTAACACAATTTCATGCCCACATGAATTTATGTACATATGTGAGTTAAGAACATCGTTTTGACTATTTTTTGAAGATATAAATTTCTTTGCTGTAATGATCTGCTACAGCAGCAGCAATTCAATGTGGTTCAGTAAAATTATTTAATACTGGATAATTTATGCTAAAGTAGAAACTATTCTTAATATTTTTTATAAAAATAATTATTAGTTTGCTTTCAAAAAAAGGATGAACAATTAAAAAAATTTAAAAATAAACATATTTCTCAGCGGACTTGAACCCGGCATCATAAAATTGATAGTCCAACCCTTTACCACTTGCTGTATCGATCTTTATAAAATATGCATGCATATTTCTTTAATATTGTCAAGTGTTCCAATATGCACAAATTGTGCTTCGACATGACATGGCAAATCTTTCTTATACGCAAAACCACAAATGCCTTGTTTTAAGCCCCACTTTCCGAATAAGAAACCTTTGACATACAGAAAATTCATTCTTGTGTATTTTACCCCAGCCACACAGAACAGAAAATAAAAATTTGATTTCAAATTAGTCGCTTCTGCTGTGAGCACACACAAAAACACACACACTAAATTATTCATACGAATGTGCAAACAACAATAGCCATGTGTGTGACTGCCGATAGATACATATTGACGACTGCTTCGTGAAATTGCCGATCTGAATTCCAATGGGGTTGCCAGCAATTTCAATATGTTGATTCTCACTCAAGAGAGCAATGAAAGGTCTTTCTGTATATTGTCTTTGGTATATGGCATGCAATAGATCTTAAACAAAATTGGAAAATTAGGATAAGTAAAAAAAAGATGTACTAAAACGAATAGGGGCATACAGGGTCATAAATAAGTCAGTGTAGTTCCCAGAACTACGAGGTAAACAACAACGCTGTCAGGAGAATATGAATATATATATATATATATATGTATATATATATATATATATATATATATATATATATATATATATATATATATATATATATATATATATATATATATATATATATATATATATATATATATATATATATATATATATATATATATATATATATATATATATATATATATATATATATATATATATAGATAAGACAGATAATTGCAATCATCAGATACGGAATGGTAGATGCAAGATGCTGAGATGTGGGTTAAATAAAGGGGAATGAGAGGGAATACTTACTGATGACCATTTTAATGAATAAATACACAATATAAAAGTTATTATTTTTCAGATTATTTGTTTTATTCAAATAAATATATAATATTCAAGAATGTACAAAATATTAAAAGTACAATCTAGCTACAGTTTCCTTGGGCAGAGGAACAAAATCAAACCCCGCCATGCAACACACCTTGTGTAACAAGTTCACCAGGCGTCCACAGCATTGCTCAGCAGCCCTGTCATTAAGGTTCAACAGTAGCATAAATGCTAGTTTTTATGCCAATGTATTCATATGCGAGTTGAGTACAGGGTGTAAATAAAGGAGTTTAGTTTATAAACGTACAACAAACAACAGTGTAGATTATTAGGGTAAAGTAGTTAGATTTCAGTATAAAAATGGTTTTTAGATGACTTTATGATAATTCTCCCCATGGGTGGAGATTATGTATTTGCTATTAAGTTATATATTATTTACAACAATTGATTATAATACATAATGCTACAATATTAAAATTAATTAATATTATGAGTACTAGCTGCTGACGACATTGACTATCGTATAATTGAGTTAGTTTAATGTCTAGTTACTCGTATGTAAAAACAAAAGAAAACTACTAATTATTTCCTTAATTTATACAGACGATGCTTTATCTCATTAATTAAATTAGTTTAGTGTCTAGTTATGTAAAGAACTATTTATTATTTGCTTAATTTATATAAGGTGATATATATTGCAGATTTTAGAAATAAAATGAGGCTGTTTATGTTTAAGGGATTGACATCTATAACTGCCGAAAACGGTGGTTTAGATTTTAAGTGTTCCCGCCTGATTTTTCCATAAGATGTTGAAGAGTTAGAGTTAATCCGCATCCTGGGCATGCTGGTCTACTTTCTCCGGTTAAAAGGTGAAGGTGTGATATTTATGTGTGGCTAACTTTCAAACGAGTTACGATCGGACACTTACGACGATTGGAATTCGCTGGAAAGCGTGTGGTATATTTTAATGGGTTGGTGGCTTTATACGCGTGTTTGAAAGAAGCCCACTCGTTTGATTCCACTTTCTGTAGAATAATTTTTATATTGCTGAGAATCTCTCTTTCAATGCCAGGGATAGCTATATTGCAGGGGCGTGTGCCGGCATTTCTGGCGGCTGCGTCAGCTAGCTCGTTGCCCTCTATGCCTTGGTGGCTGGGGACCCACAGTAATTTAATTTGCTGATAGATTTAATGCAAATTTCGTGTATTTCAGTGAGTGAATTGTTGTTATTGTATAGATTTTGTATCCCCAAGATGGTTGATAGGCTGTCAGTAGCGATTAGAAACTTCCGTGTGTTGGTATGTGCATATTTTGCCGCTTCAGCTGCAAATACAGAGTAGTAATATGGGAGTATGCCTGTTGATATGTCTGATCCATTCGAATTGACAACAGCGAAAGACGTGTCTGTTTCCGTCTTCGATCCGTCGGTATATAACCATCTCAAGTTCTTCCGGTTGTGCTCGGATAGTTCTTTCATGACTAGTTTCTTTATAAACTGTGCAGATAGTGGTCAGTTTGCTATGCTGGTGAAGTGCTATCGAGCCGATTTTGTTTTGAGAGCTGAGTGTATCGATGTTATGTTGCTTGCAGTGTGACATACATCTTCGTAGTGTAGACGTCACCTTAAATTTGCGTACGTTTTTGACTGCTTTTTTAAAGTCGTTTTGAAGGATATTATTAGTTGTGCACAGAAACTTTGGTATAAGTTTTAGCATTGTTTGTACAATTCTTTCGAAGATTGATGGCAATTCTGCTTCAGCTGATATACATTTAGCTGGGCTGGTCGGAAAAGCGTTAATACTTCGTCGAGCGGCTATGTGGTATGGAGGTTGAAGAAGTTGGATATTTGATTTAGCATACCATCCGTATATAGGTAGCTCGTAATCGATCTTTGAAAGCATCAGGGCCCTAGTTGCTTGTATTGATATTGTTGGCTGTATCATTGAGCGTCGAGAGCTTAGGAATTTAATTATGCTGAGGCGTTTGATTAGACTTTCCTTCATATATTTACAGTGTTGCTTAAATGTAAACCTTTTATCAAAAATTATACCTAATAGTTTAAGATAGTTCGTTCAATAGTACAATTATCAAATATTAGTGTAGGCTATACACAATGGTGTTTTTGCAAATATGTAGGATTTTACATATATTTATAGCTAAGGCAACTCCTGAAAATTTGGCCAATTCTTTAATGTCACAGAGTATTTTTAAAAATATAATATTTAAAGCTACTATATCTTTCATCTTGGTACAGAGGAAAGCAAAGTCTGCATAAATCGCAAGTTCTATATCATTCTATTTTAGAATTATGCTATTTATGAGCTCAAACACGATCATAAATAGCACGACCGACAATGGCGAGCCTTGAGGGATACCATTGTGTAATGAATAGAATTCTGACAATGTGTTATTGACTCTAACTCGAAAGAAACGACCGGTCATGAAAGCTTTCCCTAATTTAAAGTCTTCCGGCCCACATCCCAAATGGAAAGTTATTGAAGTACAGCGTGCACCCCTACGCGATCATTTGCCTTTTCGAAATCAGATACCAAGATGTTTACATGATTTTTGGCTGAAAGAGCGTTAGACACGTAATGTTGAAGGAGCAACATAGAATCTATGGTACTGTGTTTGGGTTTGAATGCAGTTTAATTCGGGCTGACAAATTTGTTTTTCGTTATGGACCACAGCAGTTATTTGGCGAACATTTATTCAGCAATTTTGCTAAGCCATGAAAGTAGTGTTATCAGGCGAACACTATTTACTTCATGTAGGGGTTTGTTCGGTTTTGGTATCGGGATAACGATACCCGATCGCCAAATGTGAGGATAATTCCCTTTATTTAATATAAGATTGTACAACTCGAGTAGTTTCATTTTTGCCTTTCGCAAATATATATATATATGTTATTATTTTTCTGAATATTAAATGCGACGGGAGAAATTTTATATATATATATATATATATATATATATATATATATATATATATATATATATATATATATATATATATATATATATATATATATATATATATATATATATATATAATTTCTCCCGTCGCATTTAATATTAAGAAAAATAATAATATATATATATATATTTGCGAAAGGCAAAAATGAAACTTGGAAGTTACAAAATTTGCAACGGTTATATAGTAAAATATATAAGTCAGAGCCCCATACGGCGGTAAAGTCAATAAATAGTTCATTCCTCTTCCCCTCTGGTATATAGTAAAGAAGTAATGAATGTAGTGATCTAGGAGGGTAAGACCGAAGTAGAATGGTATAGCATTCAACTTTTAAATACATTTTTTGTTACAATTAGAGATAAGTATTATCACTTGGTAATAGGTAAATTATGTACGATTTTAGATTACTCTATTGCTAATACTGTCAGGAACCTATTAGACTTTACAGAAGTGCAGTTGGAGTAGTTGCCCAACACAGATGTATTACTGGTGACTACAGGTGCGCGAAGGCTGAGAGAGTGATTGTAACGGAGTTGCCAAGCACTAGCTTTAAAATTGTTTTGAAGCAAGTGGAACAAATGCAGAATGTCCCAAAAATATTTTATGAAAAACAAGCTGCGACCAGCAGTACTGATCGAAAAAGTAAATGCGAAGCATCAAAACAGGAAATTGGGACGATATAAGAAGATTCCAAAAGAACTAGAAATCGTTCGACTACATAGTCGCAGGAATAATACATTTGCCAGAGTGGGGATCTAGCGGAACGGTTATGCGACCAACTGGGAAAGTTGCTCACCCGAACAAGTAACGATTTTGAGATATAAATCCTAAAACATTTACGGGACCAGTGCGAACGCAGTGCGCAGCGAGTAGCGTATTATAAGTGTAATTTTTATTTATAAATGCGACAGTGCAAAAAAAAACACTAAACAAAAAATATGAAAATATAAAAAAAGGAGAATAAAATAAAAACAAAACAAAAAACATGAAAATAACAAAAAAGAGAAAAAATATAAATATAAAAAGAAAACAAAGATAAACGGGAATATATATACGAAAAAGAAAAGCAAAAAAAAACGAAACTGAAAACAAACTATACCATTGGCATTATTTGCTAGAAGGCAATTACACTAACTTCTTATAGAAAGAGGGGAGGTATGTTGGGAGTCAAAAACAATCTACCTGCGTGTAGTTGACTTACAGCACCAACTCCTAATAGATACTACATAACTGGTTTAGTTACTATTTAAGAAGTAATATAAATAGTAGGTAACTACGCACATACTTTTAAGGTGCGGTAATTATTATATTAATTATTATGTTACAGTTCCGCATTCAAGTTGACTACGGGCATTGGCCTATAGAATGCACCATCGGAATTTCTATATTCAGTAGGTCAGTTGGTTAACCAACTCACACTGTTGCTGCAACACTGTGAAGTAATCAGCTGCGCTATAATTACCTCTTTTATACATACTCTATGTGACTTTTGTCTTATATTTTTTGTCTGTATATAATACTTGTATTAACTGCAAATCCTCGGGAGGCACAAATGTTGAGTAGATACGGGTTTCCACGCATCACATTTCCGAATTTCAAATAATCTTAATTTATTTGGTTATACTGCGAGGTTAGAAAATCTCACGTTTTTCTTTTTGATTTATTTTATTATTGCTAAGAATATAATCTCATCATCATGGTCATAAGTGAAGACCAAGGTTGACTGCGTCTTCTGCGAGCTGGTTTCCCACTCGGTCAGAGATTACCGAATATTTCTAAAAATGAGTTTAAAAAATAGGTGTGGAGCAATAAAACAGCATAAATTATACTTCAATTGTTTGGGTCTTGCTTCGAACTGTAATAGCCGTCATTCATTGGAGGCACCTTTGAAATAAGAAATGTTAGGAAGACGAAATTTAACTTATACTTTGAGCAATATATTGCGTGCCTTAGTGAAAAAATAAGTTCTCAGGAACTAGATCTTGAAGTAAACAAATTAAATAATATAATAATTGAGGCTTTTGAAAGTAGTTGCAATTTTGTTGTGACGAAACGTTCTAGGAACGTACCCTGTGGGAGTGGTGAGCTAAATATTTTGGGTAAAAAAGCCCGTCAACTCTTTAGTAGAGCCAAGTATAATGGTGACTGGGCATCCTATAGAAGTGCCTGAACGGCCTATAATAATGAGTTGAGAAGATCTAAGAGAGACTCTTGGAAAAACTACTGGGAGGAGATTGAAACCCTCCCAGCAGCTACCCGACTCCAGAAATCACTCAATAAAGATCACTCAAATGGCCTTTCTACACTCAAGAAGCCTGACGGAAATTTTACGGAGAGCTTGGAAGAGACGGGAAAGCTTTTGTTGGACACTCACTTTCCAGGCTGTGCCATTAGTGGAGAGGATAGTGAAATCATCGAGAAACTCGTTTCTTGATGCCTTCACGGAGGGAACTCTCACTGGCTCGCAGAATCTTTACCGTCAAGAAAACCAAATGGGCTATCTCCACTTTTAGACCATTCAAATCCCCAGGTGTCGATAATATACAACCGTGCCTACTTCGGCAAGGTGTTGCTCTATTGGCACCTGTGCAAAAAAACATTTTCAGGATAAGCTTGGAACTAGGCATAGTGCCTAAACCTTGGACGAAGGCTAGGGTGGCTTTCACCGGAAGCAGGCAAAAAGGCGGACCACACGTCAAAAGCCTATTGGCACATTAGCCCAATATATCAGGGAAACTTATGTTAAAGATTCTCCTCTTCATATTGAACAATATGCTTACCAATCAGGCAAATCGACTGAGGCAGCCATACATAGCTTAACGAGCAAAATTGAAAAGGCGTTTGAAGGTAAAGAAATAGCTCTCTGTACATCGGTTGACATTACGGGGGCTTTTGACAATGCAACTTTCAGATCAATTGAGGAGGGGATGAACAGGAAAGGTATACAAAGACTGATCATAACATGGGGTCTCAATATGCTGAAAAACAGAACAACAATTTTTGAAACAGGGACAGCAAAGCTAATTTTCAGGCCAACCAAAGGATGTCTCCAGGGAGGCGTCCTATCGCCACTCCTATGATTATTGGTTATCAACGAGCTCTTACAAACTCTCAATGACTTCGAATACGGGTTTGCGGATGATTTGGTAATTATGGTCAGAGGCAAGTTTGACTCTACCATAACAGATCGCATGCAACTAGTTCTTGACATCACGCAAAACTGGTGTCAGGACAAAGGACTGTCGATAAATCCGAACAAGACAAACGTGGTACCCTTCACCAGAAGAAGGAAACTGAATCTGGGGACCATAAGTTTAGGGACCACGAACTTAACAATGTCCAACGAAAGGAAATATCTGGGAGTAATCCTAGACAAAACTCTAACTTGGAAAAACCACTTATCATACATAACTAGCCGTAAGATCAACCTACGCTTGCCAGAGGTTGTACGGCAAAACATGTGGACTACGGCCAAAAATGATGGCGTGGTCATATAAAACAATAATAGTACCAATGATTACATACGCTTCGTTGGTATGGTGGCCAAAAGTAAACCAAACAAAAGCTCAGATGACCCTTAACAAGATAACAAGAGTGTGACGGGAGCAATGAGAACGTGCCCAAACTAGCTTTGGGAATGATCACTAGACTGACTCCTCTACACCTTGTAGTTAAGAGGATGGCGGCCAGCGCGTCCCTAAGGCTACCTAATCTAGCCCATCTTAGAGAAGGCAATCTATCGGGGCACGCAAAGATTCTGGACACCGTCTGGAATTCTCCGTGCCTCATGGTCTTCGACAAAATGGACAGAAAATTAGATCCCAAGCACTTCAAAGTGGTCATCAGTGACCGTTCAGCTTGGAGAAACAATGAAATAATAATAAAACAGGACTCACAGTTGTGGTATACAGATGGGTCCAAAATGGAAGATGGCAGTGCAGGAGCTGGAATTGTAGGGCCAAATTTCCAAATAGCAATTGCAATGGGAAAAACAGCTTCCATTTTTCAGGTGGAGGTCCACGCTTTAGAGTTATGTGCTAGAGAATGTCTACGCAGGGGTACACGCAACACCAAAATATGCATACTCCCAGATAGCCAGGCAGCTCTGATATAAATTATAAACTTCTCATTCCAATCAAAGCTGGTCTGGGTTTGCTCTAAACTCCTCAATACTCTATCAGCGAGAAACTCTGTTACTCTAATGTGAATACCGGGACATGACGGAACAGGAAAAACGAGGTCTACTAAACTACTCGAGAGCCCAAAACGGCATGCGGCAGTCGAGACCACTCATTGATCCTGAACACATCAGGATAGATGCTTCTTTAAACTTCAGTAGAAATGACATCAAACTCTATACTGAACATTTAACAGGACACTGATACGAAATTACCATCTTTAAAAAAATAGGCGTGGTAGAAGACGATTCCTGTCGACTCTGTCAAGAGGTGCAGGAAACAGCAGAACATATTCTATGCACTTGTCAAGCGGTGGCAAGACGCAGCCATAATTACCTAGGCAGTGGGTTCGTATCTCAAAATCACCTAGTTAAAATTAAGCCCACAGCAGTTACGACACAATAGATCTCTTAGGTAGCGGTGTTCTTTTAGCCTGTTAATAATAAATAAATACATCTATGTATTCGGTTGTGGCGAATATCGTACCGAAGGTACGAAATGTGGTGCCCAACAAGCATTTATCATCCAAGTCATGGGAGCGCCTAAAGAATTTGCCGCTCGCAGACCCACAGCACTTCTAGTGACGGAAGGTTGACATACTTTTAGGAAATGACGTCTATGATGATATTCTCGAAGAAAATATTCGAAAGGGCTCAAGCGGTGAGCCAGTAGCTCAAAAAACGGCTCTGGCTTACATAATTTCTGAAAAATTTTGTGAAGAACCATCGATAACGATTTCAACAACAACAATGTATACGGATACTGAAATACATGACTTATTACAAAGGTTTTGGCAATTGGATAATGTGAAAGAAGAATGCCCCTTATTACAAGAAGAGCGGTGGTGAGAAGACTTTTATCATGACACTCATCAACGATTGCTTGGTAAATTTGTGCTACGATTGCCCTTTCTTTCGTACTTCACGCCATCTTTAGGCCTCGGAGCATCGAAAAATATCGCATAAAAAAGATTCCTACATTTGGAGCGACGACTTCACGAGATTTTAAGCTACGAAATGAATATCAAAATACCATTGATGGATATTTAACATTGGGTCTAATGGAAATAGTAACATCAGATGAAACAAACCGTGTGAGAAATTTGGGCGTGGATGTATATTCATGTCGCTATCTTCCACATCATCCAATTATAAAGGAGTGAAATACGACTACCAAGGTTCGTATCGTAATGGTTGCGTCAACAAAGACACGATCTTGCAGGAGTGCTTATGATGTGGAAAAGCTTCAATTTCGCATTCATGGCTGACGTGGAAAAGATGTATCAGTGTATTAATGTGCAAAAAGATGATGCGCAGTTTCAGTGGCTTTTATGGCGGAATAATCTCTCTGAGGACATGGAGGAATTTAATTGCTGTACAGTAATGTTTGGTACACGTTCAGCCCCATATACAGCAATCAAAACGATGACGACACAGCCATCAAAACGACTTGCAGAAGATGAAGCTATCAATTTCCCATTGGCCGGCAAAGTGCTAAAATGGTCAGCTTATATAGACGATGTATTATCTGGCGGGCACTCGGTCAAAGAAGCAATCAACCTACAACGACAATTGATGGGGCTACTCAGCAGCTAGTAATACTAAAGAAATAAAGTAATGCTAAAATAGCTCGGTTATTTGATCCATTAGGCTGGTTAAATCCAGTGATTGTTCAAGCAAATATGATTATGCAACAGTTTTGGTTATGTGTGTATATTACAATGAGATGAGGTAGTCCCCGATGACATAAAACTCTCTTGGAACCGCTACCTTAAGCAGTTGGAAGCAATATCCAATATACGTATTCCAAGGTTGCTGAACACTAATGCAAGGTATTGCAACATCACGCTTCACTTATTTTGTGCTGCATCAGCATATGCCTACTCGGCAGTAGCGTTCTTGATGTTTCTTGATGGTCTAGGAATTTATCATACGAATTTGCTGATGGCGAAATATAAAATTGCTCCTGTCAAACCAAAGCTCACTATCCCACATGCGGAACTCTGCGCCGCAGTGCACCCCCACTTAACTTCTGAATTTAAACCAACTTAAATCTTTTTCTGGACAGATTCAATGATATTTTTGGGATGGATCCGCGGGGATATAACTCGGTGAAAGTCTTTGTGGTCACTCGCATGACCAAATTTTGGCGTCAACAATGGAAAATCAATGGCGGCATTTTATATCGGCCGACAATCCTGCGGACTACTCTAGCCGAGGACTTGACCCTAACAAATTAATAAATCACACTCTTTGGTGGCATGGGCCTATATGGATCAATCAATGTAAAAATTTATGGCTGCAAGGAGTGATTGAAATAGACATATCAAGCAACGAAGAAAAAACAGAGTTCAAATTGGGGATGATAATCTTTTGTAGGTCATCGATAGCACCAGCTATCATCACCTAATAAAAGTGTTTGCTTGGTGATATCGGTTCCACTGCACCTGTTTACTACCATCAAATGAAGAAATTTATAGAACTTTGATGGTGGAGAGACATAACGCTCTCTTGGGAGTGATGCGACTTATTCAAACAAAAATCTTTGTAGATGAATGGGAGCAGATTTCTTCTCACCAACCTGTGTCAGATAAGAGTTCCATACAAGAATTAAATCCATTCTTTGATGAATCAGAACGAGTGATTCGTATAGGAGGACGTCTGCGAGACTCGCTGTTACCATAAAATGAAAAAAATCGTAAGCATCATTTCACTACCTTAACTATATTCAACAGTCATATTTTCACGTTACACGGCGGAACTTCACCAACTTTAAATAACAAACGGAAACGATTTTGGATAATTGATGGACATAATCAAGTCAGATACTTCCTTCACCGTTGTGTAACCTGCTCAAACATTGTACTAAAATACAACACCCAGTAATGGGACACCTTCCTGGTTTCCGTATCCTCGTGTCTTTTCCTCGGTAGGGATAGACTTTGCTAGTCCAATAACTATCGCTCCTTCAAAGGGTCGAGGAGCTTCTTCGCAAAAATGTAATGTAGCGATTTTTGTATATCTTGCCTCTAAAGCGGTGCACAAAGAAGCAGTTGGAGATATTTCTTCTGCCGCCTTCCTCGGAGTATTGCAACGCTTTATCGGAACCTCCAAGATGATAAAACAGCTTACAAATGGTTCATCGAAGATCATACGGCTAGATTTCTTGTTTCACACCAGATACAATTGCATTTCATACCTCCTTCGGCGTCACAGTTCGGTGGGTTTTGGAAAGCTGGTGTGAAATCAATGAACAAGAGGAGACCAAATCCTAACTTTTGAAGAATTATCTACAGTTTTGGTGCAGATTGAATCTTGCTTAAACTCTCGGCCATTATGCCCCTTTACAAACGATCCAAATTACTTGCTTGTATTATCGCCACGACATTTTTTAATCGGTGATTCACTATTGGCGCCGCCTGTTCCAGAAATTGATGAATGGAGTCCTATCAAACGTTGGCAAAACTGCCAGTTGCTGGTACAGCAACTTTGGCGTCGCTGGAGCACCGAATATTTGAATAGACTTCAGCGGAGTCCCAAATAGCTGAAATCACGGCCTAATCTTGAGGTCAACGATATTGTGCTTATAAAGGATGAACGATGACCGAGCCATAACTGGCCTCTCAAATGGATTTTACGCTCCATCCGGGAAAGGATTCTGGTAGTTACGTTGAAAACCCAGAATGGAGTCATACAACGACCTGTTTCCAAGCTTTCTCCATTGCCTATTTCCGACAATGAACATGTACCAATGGTAGATCATTGAACTAGCTTACTTATTTCTATTCTTTCTAGCTACCTTGCCTCATAGGGGCGAAATAGATAATCTTACAACAATATCATCGCGGCGGCAAGATATTGCTGCAACACTGTGTAGCGATCAGCTGCGCTTTTATTACATTTTTTATGCATTCCTTTTGTGCCTTTTTTCTTATATTTTATGTCTGTATATAATATTTGTTTCTTAGCATCTTCACTAATAAAGTAAATCAAAAAGAAAAACGTGTGATTTTCTAACCTCGCAGTGTAACCAAGTAAATTAAGATTATTTTAAATTCGGAAATTTGATGCATGGAAAGCCCGCATCTACTCAACACACACCACTCTACAACTGCGAAACTGGAAGACCAGAAAAGTGGAAGATAGGAAGTAATACAGAATTCTTAATAATATTTTTATTTAGTATTTTTATGTCGCATTTGAAATCAGCAAAAGTGCTATTCTTTACTTTGAAAACTGCAAGCACCGTAATAGAAACACATGGACTTCTGGCAGCTATTGCAATTACCTCAACGGTACTCATCGTCAAGTGCACATAGGTCTCCCGTTGTGGTTTACAACCACAACAATCATACTGCGAAGTACTGTGGATGTCCAGAATGTAAAGAACTTAAAAATAAACATTTCCAACGCGACCACACTCCTGACCCGAGAACATGTCCCCATAATGCAGCACCCAATGGAGAATTCAAACACCTCGTCTTTTATATCATATAACAATTTAGTGAAGAACAACTTAAATTTATTTATTTATTATTAATTTACGTTCACCTTGGGACATTAAGGCATAACCTTGTAAGATTGTCCCAATAACATGAAATGATACATTTAGTACAATAATCCGGACATAATTTAACTTATACTATAAAATGCAATAGCTCACAGAGTACAAAAACAGAACATTACAATATGAATTTCAACAAATCATCTTTCAATTTATCAATACAAAACAGCTTTGAATCAATAAAAATGTACAGCTTTAAATTTGTTATTAGTCACAAAAGGATACATACATATAAATAGTGTACGCGGTCACACACAATCCATAACGCAACCCAATTCAGCTCATAAATTCATTGCCCCTGGAAGTGTTTATTAAGCTCAATTTTGAATAGAGTCGCATTGCCAATACCTTGAATCCGTACAGGCAGTGAATTCCAAAGTCTCACAGCATTAACGAAAAATTTACGATCTGATATAAGTGAGGATGTCTTAACGGGACAAGCCGATTAGAACGGCCAGTGCGCGTAAATTTAAGGCGCCTAAACAAATATGGAGGCTCCTGAGTGCTCTTATGCAACTTACTTCGAGTGTCAAGAAGCTGATTGAATGTGATGTGAAAAAGTTCTATTGCGCGCCCAGACACATGATATCTTCGACTTAAACCATAAATGTACCTCGTTATAGTGTTAAATAACACATTGAGTTTTCGCTTACTTACTACATCACAATTCCCAAATATTTCACAACCATACAACATAGTTAGGAGAAGGTAGGACTTGGCTAGTATCATTCTAATCCTGAAAGGAGTAAAATATTACGTAGCCCATAGGGATCGTAGCAGACCATAGACTTTACCAACCGTTACTGCTATATGATAATTCCACGATAGAGCACCATCAAATATGACCCCCAAATTTTTAATCACATTTACATATTTAATTGCCTATAAATGCATAAATATCCCAGGGAGGCCCGCGGTTACGATGTGTTTCTTCTAGATCACCAAACACTTAGATTTAGCCAGATTAAGACACAAACCATTCCTTCCTGCCCATACATATATATTATTCAGGTCTTTATTAATTTTGGTGACACAATCGGCAACTTCGTTCGGTGTACAACTGATGTAAATTTGAACATCATCAGCATACATTTGAATATTCCAATATTGTAAGACAGTCGGCAGGTCATTTATGTATATGCAAAAGAGAAGTGGACCCAAAATGGAGCCCTGTGGCACACCTCGAGCCACAGAAAGAAAATTAGATGCCACAACAGTACTGCTACACGGTTGGTAAACCGCCTGTGTTCTATCTATGAGGTACGATTTTAATAACTTTACCGCAGTGGGTGAGAAGTTATACATTTTCGATAGTTTTGTACATAAAATAACATGGTCAACACAGTCAAACGCTTTAGAATGGTCCAACAGTGTCAAGAAACACATCCTATTAGAGTCAAGTGTCACCCGAATATGTTCCACTACATCAATTAGGGCCGTTATGCAGCTCCGCCTTGGTGTAAAACCAGATTGTCTTTCAGTGAGAATCCCATTTCCCAATAAAAAATTCTTCATTTGTTTAGCCATAAGTAATTCAAATACTTTAGACAAATATGGCAAAATAGCAATTGGTCGATAGTCATTGTATGACTTTGGTGTGGGCAGAATTTTTGCTATCTTCCAACATTTCATTATGTTAGAATGCAGGTACTCCACTTTGTCATTTATTGAGATCATCGGCAGGATTGAATCCCAATCGACACTGTCGAGCTTAGTACATAAATGTTGGTAGTCAATATTATTGAAGTCACGATAACTTATAATATTTGGCGTAATTTTAAGTTTAAAATCAATTGTCAGAAAAATTAAGTCATGTTTAGAGAAACAAGTGGCTGAGAGTTGTTCATACAGTTTAACCTTCCCTCTATCGTCAACGAAATATAAATCCAACAGTGTACTGTTAGTTTTTGTAAAATGAGTCGGTGACAATAAATTTACCGACACCAAACCAAATGCAGACATTTCAGATATCAATCCGTTCGCAATCAAGACATTGCTGTTGAAGTCCCCTGCCACCACAATACTTTGAAAATTCAACGAAATCCCCCGAAGATGGTCTAGAAGCAATTGCATATCAATTCTACGATTCGGTCTATAAACACAACCAACAAGTAGACTCTCAACACCATTGCAAACACTTAAGAATACATATTCAATTTCACTATCAATACCCGATTTACTGTGGATGTGGCAAGCAAAGCCATCCCGCACAAAAAAAAAAAACCCCAGCATGGCTCACTCTATCAAATCAAAACAACCTGTAACCATTAACTCTGAACAAGTTGTTCTGCATTGATGGTACAAACCAAGTTTCTGAGACACAAATCAGATCTACCTCTGAACCATCAAACAAGTATCTAAATTCATCAATTTTGTTAACCAAGCTCTGTGCATTAATATGACATATCTTTGTTCCCATTTCAATTCTGCTAAGAATACGAATCATATCAAAGTAGTTTCATTGGAATTCACTGAAGACTTAAGTAAAGCATTCATATTTGTAGCAAGCAAGTAAAGGCATGGCAATAGCGGCACTATTGTTAATCTCTATGCCCAAGAGTAGCTTCCAAAAGAATTTGAAGTAGCGCAACGAACTGTGGATAACCGTGCAAACTAGTGACTGACTTAAAACTATATATATATGAATTTTACATCAAAACACTCAAAATAGTACATATTAAAGAGTAAATAAACAATGCAGCAACTTAAACTTACATTTACAAAAATTTGTTGAGAGAAATCAATTATGCAGCAGTAAAAATTGTGAGAGCTATTGATCCTCTCCACGAAAAAAACTGCTCATCTGCTGAATTGAGTCTATGTGCTTTGCACCTACACTCTCCGTGCTCTTTACATAAACAAAGCCCCTCAAAGTAAAAACCGCGAACAGTTGTTTTTGCTTTTTCAAGCTGACTGCCGCACGCATTATATCATAATTTACCTTTGTGAGATATTCGTTCATATAAATTGGGACAGTAGAGTCGAATCCAGCATGCTGTAATTGTAAGGTACCATGTGTCTCACGTTTAAAGTTCGCAATAGACTTTAAGACGAGGGTGTTGCTAGTTTTACCATTATAACACGATCACCGGTAGATTTTTTGTTGTCAACGCGTGTCACTCTATAAGCCGCCCTTACTACAGGCGGCGTGATACCAACTGATGTACATATGGTATCAAATATTCCAGGTAGATCCTCCTGTGGACTGCATGGGATACCGTATAACCGTAAGTTACAGGCAATAGCTGCATTGTCCTGTTTTGCCACCTGAGATTTTAAGGCCTGAACTTCGGCCCTAAGATCTGGAATAATGCTAGAGTGAGTTTTTGCCTCACACTGCTTCACTCGCTGACACACTGCATCCAGCTCCCCTCTCAATGTAGTGACCTCCAGGCAAACTGTCTCAACAGCAGCAATCCTTTTTTCAAATTGCAGAAGCGAAGCTTTGATGTTCGAGATCACCGCGGCTGTTTCACTAATTTTTTGCATTACTCGTTCTTCTGACATCTTCAATGCAGAACGTAGCTCAGCAACGATGCTCTCCTTCTGCTTATCCATTCCGCATTGTAATTGCTGCATAACAGCACCAATCGACAGGTTCTCTTTACTAGGCACAGTTTGCGGAGTAGCCGGAGACGAAGCGACTTTACATGTGGTTTTTATTCTTGTGTTCATGTTACGGACTTCTTTCTGCTTCTTGAAATGTTTCAGAGTGTAATGTTTATATTTGTGATCACGTATTTCTGTCTATATCCACTTGCTCTATCTGAGTGTATCTTGTTTAATTTATTTGGCTAGTTTATTTAGCTATTGTTTGTTACTTTTGTATGTGAATAAATCAATCAAAAATTTAGCGGCAAAAAACACGTCCGAACTTATTGAACTTTCTTCAATAAATAAAAACCCAACCAACAACACCAACACTCTAAGTTTAGAAGCTATGCTTACGAGCCTCACACAATGTTTAATACAGTGTATGTCCACAATACAAAATATGTTGCAAGAGATTATAAAAACGTAAAACCAAATGCTGCAGGTATGCTTCATTTCCATATGCCACTGAAATGCTAATGGCAGCATAAACTAGAAATAGAACATTTTCTATCCGCCAATTGAAGTTAATTTTCTCATTCTGAGTTATAAGCTCCATATGACGAAACATCCTGATGGGAAGACCCATAGTGATACTGGCATATTAATAAGAGAACACAACAAATACCACGATTTTCATGGATATGAAAAAGACTAGCTTCAGACCACAACTATAGTACTTGAATTTCTTGAGGAGAATATAATCCTTAGCATAGTTTACTGCCACCATAGGTTTTCTCTGTTTGACCTGCTGTTGCTAAGTTTTTTATAAAACATGGGATGAAATTCTTAGCAGCTGGAGATTTTAATCCGAAGCACATCTTCTAGGGGTTTTCGGCTAATTAATCCGAAAGGGAAACAATTATTTTCTGCTATTATCGTCGTCGAACTAAACTTGACTTTGTGTCCTCTGGACATTCAATATACTGGCGTACAGATCCTCGGAAAATACCAGATCTGATTGACTCTTGGATAACAAAAGGTATTACAGGAAATAAGGTTATGGTGGAACCATGTTTAGACTTATATTTTGATCATTCGCCGGTGATGCTTAAATTATTTCAAAAAGCAAAATTATCAAATCATCATCAAATTATTTAACCTCATCAAAAACAAATTGCGTTTGGTATCCTACATATGTGGGTAGTCATATTAACATCACACAACGACTAAAAGTGAAGAAGATATCCGAAGTAGCACTACAAAATATAAACTTAGTTCTTTTATCAGCAGCTAAAAATCCAACTCCTCCTACAGTACTATTCCCAAAAAAAAATACAATTAGGAAAACGGATATTGAATATCTCGTCAACGGAAAAAAGTGCTAAGATGAGAGTGGCAAAAACACAGATTGATTATGCCCAAAAAGAACTCCATAAGACGCCTAAGAAGATCTGCAAAAAAATTTAAGAAACTACAGGGGGAAACTATCCCATACAGATCATTATAATTACTCCTTCTGAAAGACAAACAACCTAAAAATTCCAAAGGAATCTGAGCCTCAACTTAGATTGAGTAATCGGGGTTGGGCCAGTAGTGTCACACAGAATGCTTTCGTCTTTGCGCACCATTTGGAAAAAGTTTTTCATCCAGGTCCTTCGACCAACAACTTCATAATGGTACCTCTGGTCACATAAGATTCGACAAACTCCAATTATACTGAAGGCAATGGAAATTAAGTACACTGTGCAAAGCCATATGAACCTGCAAAAATCCCCACAGTAGGAATTAATTACAAGCAAAATGGTAGCTATCAGAGTATAAACACAAGTGTTCAATGTAATATTCCGAATTGGCTATTTCACCTCAGCTTGGGAGATATCACAGATAATGATGATGCCTAATCCAAAAAAGGTAAAACTCAACCGGTATAATACAGAACTAGCAGTCTCCTTCCAATGACTTCAACAGTCTTCGGCTAACACTCATTGCGAGCAGACCGGCTATTAACTCTTTTTCCGCTTTTTCTAAATTCTAAGTTTTTGCTTTTACTGCAGTGCAGTTCTGTCACTGCCACCCACCCACGTGCTGGGAATTTTTCTTATTTAACATTGTTATAACTTATAAGTAAACAAAAGATAAATGATATCGCAGCGGTATGGCCCCTAGGCCTCCTAACTTAGGGGACAACCGCTTTGCCAAACTTGGCGAAAGCCCCCCTAAAAAAAAACAAAAAATTACCTGTTTATGGGAATGGTAAGCCTTTTTACAAACCGCTTGACTTATTCAATTTTAAAGTACACGACCGATAATAAAACACTGCAACTACGTGTGCTTAAGATATATGATCAACTGGGAAGAATTTTATTTGTACAGTGCAAGCTATGCTAATACATCAAATATACATAATCAGAATTAAAAGAGGAGAGAGAGAGAGAGAGTTAAGTTAAATTAAGAGAGTTAAACATTGTTATATTAAGAGACTTAAATATTACTAAAATAAGAGTATTTATAAATAAATATAGTGCTACTGCGAACATCGTCCCCCGTTGGAAGGGTCACGCTTTCAGCATTGCCAGGATCTGTGGGAAGGCAGCATAGTTTGGTCACGGCTCGTTTGAATATACCATTTGATGTGCGAAGAACCGCCACACGAACAACATTGTCATCACCTTTAATTGTTTCCGCTACTCTTGCCATTTGCCACTTTAATGGTGGAATATTTTCGTCCTTTATCAAAACAAGAGGTCCCACTTGTAGATTTGCTGAAGAGTGTTGCCATTTGGTTCTTTGCTGCAGAAGAGTTAAGTACTCCGAACTCCATTTTCTCCAAAATTGTTGCTGCATATAGCAAACGCGTTGCCAACGATTTAATCGATTGAAATTCAAAGGAGTGACATCCGGTTCTATTATAGCGGTGAAGGAACCGTCAATAAGAAAATAGGCAAGAGTTAGTTCGTCTAAATCGTCAGGATTTTCTGAAATGAGACAAAGAGGACGTGAATTTACAATTGCAGATATTTGACACACAAGAGTGCAGAGCTCTTCGAAATCTAGAATGTTTCAACCGACAGCTCGATAAAAATGAAACTTAGCGGTTTTAATAGCCGCCTCCCAGAGTCCTCCGAAATGTGGAGATCTAGGTGGTATGCATTTCCAATCAATTCCATCGCTGAGGCATTGCTGCTCAACTGCCCTTAAGTGTGTCCCATTGAAGAACAACCTTTTTAGAGAAACCAATTCATTTTTCGCCCCTACAAAATTTGTTGGGTTGTCTGACCAAATGGTTTTCGGTTTTCCTCGAGAGCATGTAAAACGGCGTAGAGCTGCCAAAAATGCTGGAGTAGACAAATCCGGGAGCAGTTCCAAGGGGACAGCCTTTGTAGAAAAGCAACTAAATAGGCAGACGTTACATTTTATTGGTGGTCTATTCCGAACTTCAGACCGATAGTAGAACGGCCCACAAAAGTCCGTACCAGTCACTAGAAAGGCTCTGTTTGCCTTTACACTTCCTTCCGGTAAATCTCCCATGATGTGCTCCGTTAACCTAGGCCGTACGTGCAAGCACCTGATACACTTATTAATGATGTGGCTTACTGCCTTGCGACCACCTACTGGCCAATATTGTAGAAGAATTGCGGCTAATGATGCCTGCGTCCCTGCATGCAATAATTTGCGATGAAAGAATTCTATTATCGAATTTGTAAAAGGATACCCTTGGGGCAATATAATTGGATGCTTCGATTCAAAGTCCAGAGGTGAATGCTGGAGGCGTGCTCTCACTCGCATTAAACCAAAGTTATCTAAAAATGGGGTGAGAGATCAGATTTTGCTAGATGATGCTACGCGACTACCAGATTTGAGTATTTTGTAATCTGGGAAGTGCTTTTGTTGTACCATTCAGATCAATAAATATGTGCATTGATGAACATCCTCTATTGTAAGTGCACCCCTTTTGGTCCCTGCCATGCGAAATAAATTTGTAAATATAACCGAATACTCGTTGCAGATTTCCAAAGGAGTTAAGAAATTTGCATTTTAATTAGTAACCATGAAAATACCACCATGGAATCTGACCAGCAGTGAAAATCACAGTCAAAAATTCCTAATTTTCAAATTAAGCTTACAAGTTCCGATAGGAGCATAGCTGCAGATAACTCTAGTTTTGGGACTGTCAGGGTTTTTACTGGCGAAACTCGTGATTTCGAACAAAGTAAATCTACATTGATTCCATTTTTATTTTGTGATCGAATGTAAATGCACACACCATATGCCAGGCTTGCATCACAAAATGCATGAACTTCCACCTTCGGGCATGGCAACAAAACTAAGCGACGAAATTTAGAACTCTCTACCGTTTTAAATTCTTCCAATAAATTTACCTAAGTTGAATAAAGTGTCTGGGGTAAGCTCTCGCCCCAGTCTACCTTGTCCTTCCATAGTTGTTGAAGCAAGATTTTGGCCTTAGTGATGACAGGACCAATCAAGTCTAATGGGTCATAAAATCTGGCAATGGTGGACAATACCGATCGTTTTGTCACTTTACCCGGAAGTGAGTGTGGCATGAATGAAAACAAGAAAGAATCTGCCACAGGATCCCATACCAAGCCAAGAGTTTTGGTCACGTCGCTCCCATCACTAAATTTCAAATATTTTTCTTTATCTTCTTCTGGAACTTGCGTTAACACCTTAGAATTGTTGGAACAACATTTTCTTAATTTGAAATTGCCTTTATTAAGGAGCTCAGTTGTTTGATGCATAATCTCCGTGACTTCGTCTTCAGAATTTCCTCCTGAAATGAGGTCGTCAACATAGCGAACTGTCTTTGCACCGATTGGCAGAACTCGCTCTTCATCATAAGCTAATTGATGCATGGTACGAATAGACAAAAATGCTGCCGGTTTGGTACCGTATGTGACCGTATCTATCTTATATATTTGTATATTTTCCTCTGGAAAGTCACGCCATAAAATGCATTGAAGAAAATTGTCAGGATGCTGCATTCGCACACACCTGTACATTTTGCATATATCTCCTGTTAGAGCGATCTCAAAGGTTCGGAAGCGTAATAGAATACTGAAAAGATTTGGCTGGATTGTAGGTCCAGCCATCAGGAAATCGTTAAGCGAATAGCCAGTGGAAGTTGATTCCGACGCATCAAACACAACTCGCAATTTTGTTGTTGTGCTGTCTGACTTAAAAACACAATGATGAGGCAAAAAATACGTTGGAGTGCCAAAAAAACAATCGTCGGCAAGTGACATGTGATTTAAATCTCTTTACTCCTTAATAAATGATGAGTATTTAATTCGTAATTCAGTGTTTCTTTCTAAAGACTCACCAGAACTTAAACGTTTAACATTGTTTTTGAAGTGCAATTCGCACTCAGAGCTTTCATTAGTAGCCTTACGCTCAGTCTCAACAAAATGCTCTACCTCCCAAAAACTCCTTAATAGCTGCTCTAAAGAGCCATCAGAATCGTTTTTTGAAGCACGTTAATCGACGACTGCTAAAGATACAATTTTACTAGTGGAAGGTTGTCTTTCACCACATACAATCCAGCCTAACTTTGTTTTCTAAAGGAGTGGTAAGGTTGGGCTCAATCGAATTTGGCCGACGCACATAAAATCAAAGAAGAGTCCGGCTCCAATCAAAATGTCCACACGGTGAGATTTGAAGAATCTTGGGTCGGCAAGAGTTATATTTGAAGGGATATTCCAAGATGTTGCATTTAAAGACATATTGGGTTGATGGTCGGTGATCGAAGGAATGGCAACGGCTGTGATTTAGGTGTGATAACCACCAACATGAGACTGAAAACAGATATCCACAGTTTGGTCAGCCACAAAATCCCTTTCGCCAATTCCAGACACTTGGGTTTTTGATTTGGTTGTTTTGAGTTGTAGCTGACTAGCGGCGCGATTTGTTATAAAATGTAATTGTGACGCGGAATCAAGGATTGCTCTGAATGGAATAGGGTTTCCTGTTCTTGGTTTCAAAAACACAATTGCAGTAGCGAGAAAAATAAAATCTTCAGGCATTGCGCTTGATGTGGCAAGCCGAGAGTTCAGAAGTGAAGTTGACACCAGGGCTGCCTGTTAATTGTGGGCAGGAGCAGAAAGGTTAGAACAATTTGATATTACAGCAGCAGCTTGAGACGAAGCAATGCGATCAAAATGTAATAGTGTATGATGCTTAGATGAGCACTGCTTGCAACAGACAGATTTGCAATTTTTGATAATATGCCCACGCTTCAAGCAATTAATACATAGCTGTCGCCTTTTGGCTTCTTTAAACCGTAATGTGGGAGATAATTTTAAAAAAAGCGGTCAGGAAGTAATTGCATGGTCCTTTACATCGCAAAATGTGCAAGGTTGATTAGGATGAACTGTGACAAACGCATGTTTATTACCCACCTGCTTGCTTGGTGTCTGGCTTACCGAGGCTGCAGTTATTCCTTCCATTATCCGGCATCTCTTCTCCAGGAACTCCACCATAGATTCCCACGTTGGTATGTCGTGCGAAGGAGAATCCTCCTCCCACTTCGCTCTGGTTCCAGCCTGGACCCTGCTGTTAACCAGATATATGAGCAAACTGTCAAGAAGTTCATCTCGACCGGCAATAGAGTACAAGGCTCGAAGGTGAGATTTAATCTTATCACACATTTGCCTTAAACCAATAGCAGAGCCATCACGAACCGTCTTTAGATTGAAAATTTCCTTAACATGTGTCTGAAACTGAATGCGTTTAATATCAAATCTAGATTTTAGCAAAGTTACCGCATTAATATAATTTTGGTCATTTATTTCCAATGACCGAATGGTATCCATCGCTGTTCCACTGAAACAAGATTTTAAATGCTGTAATTTTTCCACGCCCTTTAAATTTTGATGGTTGCCAATTATTGTTTCAAACAATGACCAAAAGTCAGGCCACTCAGTGATCGTACCATCGAAACGTGGCAACTCTAACTACGGCAAATACGAAGTTTTACAGCTTGAAACATCTGAGCCTCCACCGAAAACTGTCTTGGGAGTAGATGCCATCGCACCTGAAGAAGCAGGCTCCTTTAGCTCTTTGGCAATCGCAGATTTAATCTCCGAAAAGTATTCAAAAAACTGGCATCGAGCATCACTCTCAATTTCTTCATGGTCCTCCATCTCCAATTGAGATTGCACGTCTTCGAACTGCTCTTGCAATCGATTGAGCTGCTCCAATTTGATGGAAAGTAGTAATTCATCAGATGAACGTAACGCAATTTCAGTTAGTCCCTTCTGTATTAACTGCAATTGCGAGATGAACCATGCACTATTACGCGCCAAGAACATACGATTTTTATTAACCGTTTCCAGAACCGCTGGATTTGACACGGAATGTCGACCTTTCTTTGATCTTGACATGGTAGTGCTTGCTGTAAACTAAAAATCACAAACCGATATGACGAACGAAAAGTACCGATATAGTCTAGTGTAGCTACAACGATAGGTAAACTGAGAAATAGCGAGTACCGTTATGTCCGAACACTAAAACTGTGTTATAGAAAGCCACAATCACAAAGTAATCAATTAATATGACAATATAGGTAGCAGCACGATTGCAGCGAAATTGGCCGAACACAACTGTAGCGACAGTATACGAAGCAGCGAGAAAGCAATATATGCATCGACAATGAAAGGTAATCGAAGTAAGCGAAATGCGCTGGCAGTGGCAGCGAGCAGATGATGTTTAATGTGAGAATCAAACCAAGTGTTTGAATCCCCAATTATCTCCGAAGGTCACACAAAGTAAAAAAAAGGCGTCGGTGTATTCTCTAGCCAACCAATTTTAGCAGGAAAAGTTCCGGTCAAATAAATACCCGTTGGAATACACAATCCAAAAAAAAAAACGAATTAAACGAACAAACGCCACCGATATTACGTCGGGGTCACCAAATGTTTATGGGAATGGTAAGCCATTTTACAAACCGCTTGACTTATTCAATTTTTAAAATACACGACCGATAATAAAACACTGCAACTACGTGTGCTTAAGGTATATGATCAACTGGGAAGAATTTTATTTGTACAGTGCAAGCTATGATAATACATCAAATATACATAATCAGAATTAAAGGAGGAGAGAGAGAGAGAGAGTTAAGTTAAATTAAGAGAGTTAAACATTGTTATATTAAGAGACTTAAATATTACTAAAATAAGAGTATTTATAAATAAATATAGTGCTACTGCGAACATCGTCCCCCGTTGGAAGGGTCACGCTTTCAGCATTGCCAGGATCTGTGGGAAGGCAGCATAGTTTGGTCACGGCTCGTTTGAATATACCATTTGATGTGCGAAGAACCGCCACACGAACAACATTGTCATCACCTTTAATTGTTTCCGCTACTCTTGCCATTTGCCACTTTAATGGTGGAATATTTTCGTCCTTTATCAAAACAAGAGGTCCCACTTGTAGATTTGCTGAAGAGTGTTGCCATTTGGTTCTTTGCTGCAGAAGAGTTAAGTACTCCGAACTCCATTTTCTCCAAAATTGTTGCTGCATATAGCAAACGCGTTGCCAACGATTTAATCGATTGAAATTCAAAGGAGTGACATCCGGTTCTATTATAGCGGTGAAGGAACCGTCAATAAGAAAATAGGCAAGAGTTAGTTCGTCTAAATCGTCAGGATTTTCTGAAATGAGACAAAGAGGACGTGAATTTACAATTGCAGATATTTGACACACAAGAGTGCAGAGCTCTTCGAAATCTAGAATGTTTCAACCGACAGCTCGATAAAAATGAAACTTAGCGGTTTTAATAGCCGCCTCCCAGAGTCCTCCGAAATGTGGAGATCTAGGTGGTATGCATTTCCAATCAATTCCATCGCTGAGGCATTGCTGCTCAACTGCCCTTAAGTGTGTCCCATTGAAGAACAACCTTTTTAGAGAAACCAATTCATTTTTCGCCCCTACAAAATTTGTTGGGTTGTCTGACCAAATGGTTTTCGGTTTTCCTCGAGAGCATGTAAAACGGCGTAGAGCTGCCAAAAATGCTGGAGTAGACAAATCCGGGAGCAGTTCCAAGGGGACAGCCTTTGTAGAAAAGCAACTAAATAGGCAGACGTTACATTTTATTGGTGGTCTATTCCGAACTTCAGACCGATAGTAGAACGGCCCACAAAAGTCCGTACCAGTCACTAGAAAGGCTCTGTTTGCCTTTACACTTCCTTCCGGTAAATCTCCCATGATGTGCTCCGTTAACCTAGGCCGTACGTGCAAGCACCTGATACACTTATTAATGATGTGGCTTACTGCCTTGCGACCACCTACTGGCCAATATTGTAGAAGAATTGCGGCTAATGATGCCTGCGTCCCTGCATGCAATAATTTGCGATGAAAGAATTCTATTATCGAATTTGTAAAAGGATACCCTTGGGGCAATATAATTGGATGCTTCGATTCAAAGTCCAGAGGTGAATGCTGGAGGCGTGCTCTCACTCGCATTAAACCAAAGTTATCTAAAAATGGGGTGAGAGATCAGATTTTGCTAGATGATGCTACGCGACTACCAGATTTGAGTATTTTGTAATCTGGGAAGTGCTTTTGTTGTACCATTCAGATCAATAAATATGTGCATTGATGAACATCCTCTATTGTAAGTGCACCCCTTTTGGTCCCTGCCATGCGAAATAAATTTGTAAATATAACCGAATACTCGTTGCAGATTTCCAAAGGAGTTAAGAAATTTGCATTTTAATTAGTAACCATGAAAATACCACCATGGAATCTGACCAGCAGTGAAAATCACAGTCAAAAATTCCTAATTTTCAAATTAAGCTTACAAGTTCCGATAGGAGCATAGCTGCAGATAACTCTAGTTTTGGGACTGTCAGGGTTTTTACTGGCGAAACTCGTGATTTCGAACAAAGTAAATCTACATTGATTCCATTTTTATTTTGTGATCGAATGTAAATGCACACACCATATGCCAGGCTTGCATCACAAAATGCATGAACTTCCACCTTCGGGCATGGCAACAAAACTAAGCGACGAAATTTAGAACTCTCTACCGTTTTAAATTCTTCCAATAAATTTACCTAAGTTGAATAAAGTGTCTGGGGTAAGCTCTCGCCCCAGTCTACCTTGTCCTTCCATAGTTGTTGAAGCAAGATTTTGGCCTTAGTGATGACAGGACCAATCAAGTCTAATGGGTCATAAAATCTGGCAATGGTGGACAATACCGATCGTTTTGTCACTTTACCCGGAAGTGAGTGTGGCATGAATGAAAACAAGAAAGAATCTGCCACAGGATCCCATACCAAGCCAAGAGTTTTGGTCACGTCGCTCCCATCACTAAATTTCAAATATTTTTCTTTATCTTCTTCTGGAACTTGCGTTAACACCTTAGAATTGTTGGAACAACATTTTCTTAATTTGAAATTGCCTTTATTAAGGAGCTCAGTTGTTTGATGCATAATCTCCGTGACTTCGTCTTCAGAATTTCCTCCTGAAATGAGGTCGTCAACATAGCGAACTGTCTTTGCACCGATTGGCAGAACTCGCTCTTCATCATAAGCTAATTGATGCATGGTACGAATAGACAAAAATGCTGCCGGTTTGGTACCGTATGTGACCGTATCTATCTTATATATTTGTATATTTTCCTCTGGAAAGTCACGCCATAAAATGCATTGAAGAAAATTGTCAGGATGCTGCATTCGCACACACCTGTACATTTTGCATATATCTCCTGTTAGAGCGATCTCAAAGGTTCGGAAGCGTAATAGAATACTGAAAAGATTTGGCTGGATTGTAGGTCCAGCCATCAGGAAATCGTTAAGCGAATAGCCAGTGGAAGTTGATTCCGACGCATCAAACACAACTCGCAATTTTGTTGTTGTGCTGTCTGACTTAAAAACACAATGATGAGGCAAAAAATACGTTGGAGTGCCAAAAAAACAATCGTCGGCAAGTGACATGTGATTTAAATCTCTTTACTCCTTAATAAATGATGAGTATTTAATTCGTAATTCAGTGTTTCTTTCTAAAGACTCACCAGAACTTAAACGTTTAACATTGTTTTTGAAGTGCAATTCGCACTCAGAGCTTTCATTAGTAGCCTTACGCTCAGTCTCAACAAAATGCTCTACCTCCCAAAAACTCCTTAATAGCTGCTCTAAAGAGCCATCAGAATCGTTTTTTGAAGCACGTTAATCGACGACTGCTAAAGATACAATTTTACTAGTGGAAGGTTGTCTTTCACCACATACAATCCAGCCTAACTTTGTTTTCTAAAGGAGTGGTAAGGTTGGGCTCAATCGAATTTGGCCGACGCACATAAAATCAAAGAAGAGTCCGGCTCCAATCAAAATGTCCACACGGTGAGATTTGAAGAATCTTGGGTCGGCAAGAGTTATATTTGAAGGGATATTCCAAGATGTTGCATTTAAAGACATATTGGGTTGATGGTCGGTGATCGAAGGAATGGCAACGGCTGTGATTTAGGTGTGATAACCACCATCATGAGACTGAAAACAGATATCAACAGTTTGGTCAGCCACAAAATCCCTTTCGCCAATTCTAGACACTTGGGTTTTTTATTTGGTTGTTTTGAGTTGTAGCTGACTAGCAGCACGATTTGTTATAAAATGTAATTGTGACGCGGAATCAAGGATTGCTCTGAATGGAATAGGGTTTCCTGTTCTTGGTTTCAAAAACACAATTGCAGTAGCGAGAAAAATAAAATCTTCAGGCATTGCGCTTGATGTGGCAAGCCGAGAGTTCAGAAGTGAAGTTGACACCAGGGCTGCCTGTTAATTGTGGGCAGGAGCAGAAAGGTTAGAACAATTTGATATTACAGCAGCAGCTTGAGGCGAAGCAATGCGATCAAAATGTAATAGTGTATGATGCTTAGATGAGCACTGCTTGCAACAGACAGATTCCCAATTTTTGATAATATGCCCACGCTTCAAACAATTAATACATAGCTGTCGCCTTTTGGCTTCTTTAAACCGTAATGTGGGAGATAATTTTAAAAAAAGCGGTCAGGAAGTAATTGCATGGTCCTTTACATCGCAAAATGTGCAAGGTTGATTAGGATGAACTGTGACAAACGCATGTTTATTACCCACCTGCTTGCTTGGTGTCTGGCTTACCGAGGCTGCAGTTATTCCTTCCATTATCCGGCATCTCTTCTCCAGGAACTCCACCATAGATTCCCACGTTGGTATGTCGTGCGAAGGAGAATCCTCCTCCCACTTCGCTCTGGTTCCAGCCTGGACCCTGCTGTTAACCAGATATATGAGCAAACTGTCAAGAAGTTCATCTCGACCGGCAATAGAGTACAAGGCTCGAAGGTGAGATTTAATCTTATCACACATTTGCCTTAAACCAATAGCAGAGCCATCACGAACCGTCTTTAGATTGAAAATTTCCTTAACATGTGTCTGAAACTGAATGCGTTTAATATCAAATCTAGATTTTAGCAAAGTTACCGCATTAATATAATTTTGGTCATTTATTTCCAATGACCGAATGGCATCCATCGCTGTTCCACTGAAACAAGATTTTAAATGCTGTAATTTTTCCACGCCCTTTAAATTTTGATGGTTGCCAATTATTGTTTCAAACAATGACCAAAAGTCAGGCCACTCAGTGATCGTACCATCGAAACGTGGCAACTCTAACTACGGCAAATACGAAGTTTTACAGCTTGAAACATCTGAGCCTCCACCGAAAACTGTCTTGGGAGTAGATGCCATCGCACCTGAAGAAGCAGGCTCCTTTAGCTCTTTGGCAATCGCAGATTTAATCTCCGAAAAGTATTCAAAAAACTGGCATCGAGCATCACTCTCAATTTCTTCATGGTCCTCCATCTCCAATTGAGATTGCACGTCTTCGAACTGCTCTTGCAATCGATTGAGCTGCTCCAATTTGATGGAAAGTAGTAATTCATCAGATGAACGTAACGCAATTTCAGTTAGTCCCATCTGTATTAACTGCAATTGCGAGATGAACCATGCACTATTACGCGCCAAGAACATACGATTTTTATTAACCGTTTCCAGAACCGCTGGATTTGACACGGAATGTCGACCTTTCTTTGATCTTGACATGGTAGTGCTTGCTGTAAACTAAAAATCACAAACCGATATGACGAACGAAAAGTACCGATATAGTCTAGTGTATCTACAACGATAGGTAAACTGAGAAATAGCGAGTACCGTTATGTCCGAACACTAAAACTGTGTTATAGAAAGCCACAATCACAAAGTAATCAATTAATATGACAATATAGGTAGCAGCACGATTGCAGCGAAATTGGCCGAACACAACTGTAGCGACAGTATACGAAGCAGCGAGAAAGCAATATATGCATCGACAATGAAAGGTAATCGAAGTAAGCGAAATGCGCTGGCAGTGGCAGCGAGCAGATGATGTTTAATGTGAGAATCAAACCAAGTGTTTGAATCCCCAATTATCTCCGAAGGTCACACAAAGTAAAAAAAAGGCGTCGGTGTATTCTCTAGCCAACCAATTTTAGCAGGAAAAGTTCCGGTCAAATAAATACCCGTTGGAATACACAATCCAAAAAAAAAAACGAATTAAACGAACAAACGCCACCGATATTACGTCGGGGTCACCAAATGTTTATGGGAATGGTAAGCCATTTTACAAACCGCTTGACTTATTCAATTTTTAAAATACACGACCGATAATAAAACACTGCAACTACGTGTGCTTAAGGTATATGATCAACTGGGAAGAATTTTATTTGTACAGTGCAAGCTATGATAATACATCAAATATACATAATCAGAATTAAAGGAGGAGAGAGAGAGTTAAGTTAAATTAAGAGAGTTAAACAGTTAAGAGACTTAAATATTACTGAAATAAAGGTATTTATAATTAAATATAGTGCTACTGCGAACATTACCTATAAAACTTTTACGGACTTTCCCTCTCTTCCCGGAGTAAAGAAAGAAAATCCGAAATATGTAGTGTTGGCTACCATTCAGGAGAATAGACCCCTATCACATTATTCATGTTTTGCTGTCCAAAAGTCTTTACTTTTAATCAGCAAAGACATTATAAAGTCACTGAACTTCGCGATGGCAATCTTTTACTCTTCGTCAAAGACACCCTCAACGCAGAAAAGTTCCTCGCATCAAAAGAATTGCATGGGATCTGTGCCATTAGGGCCAAGTACCATGAAAACTTGAACTGCACCAAAGGCACGGTGTACGCCCCTTACCTTAACCACATAGCCGAGGAAGAAATCGTCAAAGAAATGTCTTCACAGGGAGTAATTTCGGCATATAAGTTCAACAAAACCATTGAGAATAAAACAGTTCCCAGTGGCGTGGTGTTGCTCACATTTGACTTATTCCATATTCCAGAAAAAATTGAAATCTCTTGGCGTACAGTTAACTTTAGAGAGTACATTCCCAATCCCATGCGGTGCAAGAACTGCCAATTGCTAGGACACACCGCTAAATTCTGCAAAAAATCTCCAGCTTTCGTCAATTGCAATCTTTTCCCCCCCCCCCCATAACCCGACTGCATACACTCGTACTCTTTGCGCTAACTGTTTGGAAACCTATTCAGCCTCGCACAAAACCTGTTCCAAATTTCTACAAGCAAAAGAGATCCTAAAAACAAAAATTAAAACAACTGTTCTATGCGCGATGCTATCCGCCTTGTAAAAGAACAACCACAACAACATATTGTCTCTACTCCTTCTTTCTCTTCAATTGTGAAAGACAATGCTATAAAAGACACCAACAACACCTCAAAATATTTTTCACTAAAAACGAACTCCAATTATAAACCAGAAAACAAAAATATCACACCCATAATCACAACTTCTACACATAATTTCAATATAGAAAATAATTCCCAATCACAAAAAAAAATATTATACACAGAAAAACACCGCAATCCAAACGAAACCACCTCAGCCTTCTCTTCTTCCTCATCACTCGTCTGATACTCAGACTCGTCTGTTACATTATCCAACAATAAATTCAGAAATAGTTCCCCCTCTGACGACTCTTCTAAAATTGATTCTCTCTCCTCACTTGAAACTAACCGGTTTGCCCTTCGGCAATCGTCTCTTTCTAATTTAGAAAACAACAACAAAAATCATTCAATCACATTAAACATATAAAATAAACTAATCACACATACATATATTCATTTCTTATCACATATTACATATATAAACATATATAAAGCTAAATAAATCAATTGTTCAAACCAATTCTCCCACTTTCCCTTTTCATGTTCAAATTGCTACAATGGAATATCAAAGGATACTTCAACAATTACCATTAGCTCGAAATTCTTATCAAAGAACACCTCCCAAGCTTTATCTCACTGCAGGAAACCCACTTGCCTTTTAACTTCTCCCCAAATACACCAAATCAATATTCAGGATACTTCATAAACTTACCCACAACAAGAAGAGCAAACAAGGAATTGGAGTACTTATTAAAAAATCTTTTCCACATAAGTACATAACAGTTCAATCTAGTATAGCCACAATCGCTCTAGAAGTAGATTTGGGAATTAAGTTTACCATAATATCTATGTACATTCCACCACAACAAGTTTTTACTTCCCAGGATATTAATAATATTTTAAATCAATTTCACACCCCAATTATTATTTGCAGGAGATTTCAATGCTTGGAGTCCACTATGGGGTTCCTCTTCTTGCAATCATAGAGGAAAATTCTGGAAGACATTGTTTAATGTAACAATCTCATACTTTTAAATTATGGTTTTCCCACCCATTTTTCTACACACAATACGTTCACACACATAGATTTGGCCCTGTGCTCCAGTCTCATTGCACCAAAATTAACCTGCAAAACATTTACAAACCTTCACGGCAGTGACAATACAACAATCTCCACCAAAAACCTAATAACAGACTCCACACCCACAAATAGTAAATTAAACAACTCTCCAAAAACAAACAAGAAACAATCAAAACAGAATCCAATCTATAATGACACATAACTTTCTATGATACACCCATATCACTGCAAGAGTAATACTATCTGATTTTTATGGTCGTAAATATTGTCCAATGGAATATGAACGGTTATCAAAATAATTTGCACGAACTTCAGCTATTAATTCACTACAAAAACCCAGACGTCATAGCATTACAAGAATCCCATTTGAAACTCAACTCCGTTATTCTCAATAACTACGATTGCTGCCTCAACAATACAAATTCAACACAAGCAAAAGGTGGAACAGCAATAATCATCAAAAAATTCATAGATCATAGTTTCTTCACACCATCAACAAATATTTGTGCCGACGGGGTGACCTTCACAAAGGAAACAAAAATTACAATAACATCAATTTACATTCCCCCCACCACAAAATTCACAACCAGCGACCTAACTTCAATTTTCGAGAGCACAAACACACCAAACCTGCTTCTAGGGGACCTCAATGCGCACAGCACGCTCTGGGGATCATCAAAAACTAACAATCGCGGCAAGATCGTTGAACAGTTCTACCAGCAAAAAACCTCGTTATATGCAATAACCACTCTCCAACTTACTTCTTTCCGCACTCCACGTTCACCCAACAAAACCCAAAACAGAAAAACCCGAACAAAAGCCTTAAATACTCCTAAATTCAAAATTGACACTGCAAATTGGGAAAAATTCACAACTAAGTCCGAGCACAATTTTGAGAAATATAACACCTCAAACAACATTATTATCGATATTAAAAAAAAATAATTATAGCTGCTGCTAACGAATCAATAAAAAAAATTGTCACCTTTCTCCTTCAAAAGCGGCATACACTGGTGGAACCCAAACCCTGAAAATTTAAGAGCCAATAAACAAATATTATGGCACTCTTTGAAAAACAGTATAAACACTGAAAACCTACTAGCCTACAAAAGAGCAAACGCTCTTTTCAAAAGAGAAACCAAAAAGGCAAAACGCGATTCATTTTACAATTTTACATCCAAAATAAATAACAACTCTTCCATGCAAACTTTATGGCACCACGTTAATAAATTATACGGAAAAAACAAATCTACAACCATAATTAATATACTGGATCCTACCAATAAAGTAATTTCTGACAAAGCAGAGATAGTATCGATCTTCGCTGATAACTGGTCAAAAGCATCTGACGACTCATACAGGGTGGCCCACATGAGACCTAGTGATGTTAAACACGTGTAACTCTTGTAATAACGGGGTTTTTTAAATGATTTATTTTAATATGTTAAATACATTTTATGGAAATTTAACGTGACTATGTGTGAAATATGACATCAGACAAATGACCACCATTTTGCTCGATACAGGCATTGGCTCTTTTTAGCGCATTTTGCATTACACGGCGTAATGTTCGAATGTCTCGAATATTCTGCTTGAGCTGTCCAAGTGTCTGTGGTTTGTTAAGATACACTTTGTCTTTTAAATATCCCCATAAAAAAAAATCGGGCGCAGTTAAATCTGGTGAACGAGGAGGCCAAGGGAAATCTGAATTTCTTGAAATTATGCGTTCACCAAAAATTTCACGCAGCATGTCAATAGTTTGCCTAGCAGTATGCGCAGTAGCTCCATCTTGTTGAAACCACAAATTAGGATGTTGCTCCACCATTGGCCGCAAAAAGTTGTCGATCATTGTTCTGTAAGAAGCCCCGGAGACCGTTTCTGGCGTTTCATCCTCATTCTCAAAGAAATATGGGCCGATGATTTTTATGGCCATAACACCGCACCAAACAGTGCATCTGATTGGGTGTGACTGATGCTGATGTATTGCCCTTGGATTTTCGGAGCCCCACAACCTACAGTTTTGTTTATTCACATAACCACTTAAATGGAAATGCGCTTCATCCGAAAACGGCGATAATTTCGCTGCGTCAGAACAATTGATCGTTGAGAAGAATAATAAAATTCGATAATTTTAATGCGTAGTTGTGGACTGTACGTATTCATTTTAAATTTCCAAGAGTTCAGTTATAATCTGCAAAAAGAAAAAATAAATTATGTTAAAAAATAAAAAAGTTATTTGTGTTTCACATCAGCTGGTCTTATTTGGGCTACCTTGTACATTTCCCCCACTTTTATCAGCGAAAAAATATTTTTCCCAAACATATAATTTGTCATCCTCACCAAACAGCCCAATTTATCAAAATAGATATCACCCTGAAAGAAATTAACGAAACGCTCTCAAAGCTAAAAGGAAAAATACCTGGCCCAGAGAGAATATGTTTTCCAATGTTAAAACATTTTGCTATATCTGGAAAAAATGTTCTTCTCAAACTGTTCAACAAAATTCTCAACAGTGGAACTATACCACAAGAATGGAAAATCAGTACGATCATCCCAATACCGCCCAATCTCTCTCCTATTCTGTACTGCCAAAATAATGGAGAAAATAATCTGTAAACGTATCTGCTGGTTCCTAAAAAGAAACAAATTGATCAGTCCGAAACAAGTCGCTTCAAATGAGGAAAAGGAACAGCAGACGCTCCTCTCTTTATAGACCATCAAAAAACAACATACCTCTCATCCAAAAACCACATATCCATTCTCTCTATAGGCTTTGAAAGAGCTTTTGACCGCATCGGCGCCAACGTTATCATTGATCAACTAAAATAATGGAAATTGGGCCCTAAAATATTGAACTTCATAACATCATTCTTATCAAACAGAAAATTTAAAATAAGAATAAACCGCTCTTACTCCAAAACCATGAGATTGATAAATGGTATCCCACAGGGTTCTCCCCTGTCTGTCGCACTATTCCTCATAGCATATGAAAAACTTAACAAAATAATTATAAGCAACCCAGCATTGCATTTACGCGGATGATCTATACATCATCATAAATCACAAAAATCAAGGCGTATTTCAAAACAAGATAAGCACACTATTTGCCAAAATAATAAACTGGTGCAATATCACGTGAGCAAAACTCTCCTTATCTAAAACTAAAGCCATTCATATACATAACAAAAATGCACTCCTATAGACATACATATAAATACCAACAAAATTGAATATGTAAATAATATAAAAATTCTAGGAATTATATTCAACACTAAATATAAATTTACAACACATATCAACTATCTTAAAGAAACACTAACTAATCGACTAAACCTAATCAAATGCATTAGCAGTTATCACCCAAATACTACAAAAAACATCATAAAATCAATATTGGCTTCCAAAATCGAATATGGACTTGCGATCTACGGACATACTTGTAAAGCAAACCTCAGAAAAATTGAAACAATCTCCAACGCCGCTGCACGATATGGACTGGGTGCCTTTCGAACAACACCACCGAAATTTTTACAAACAGAATCCGGACTAAGCACACTCCGCGACAGAATAAATGTATGCACAATGAAACTTGCAACAAAACTACTAATCCCAACGGAACAACAGCTTCTACCCTACAAATGCAGCGTCCGCAAAGATTCGATACAGAAAACGGAATCCAAAAAAAGTCGTCTGTGGATAAAATAACCCAAGCTATCCTCCAAATCGAGCTGGATCCAAGACCACAGAAGAAGTTTACTCCTTACCGACCACCATGGTTCCTGCAAAAAAGCAGTATTATCACATCTCTAATGCACCTCCCAAAGCAATCCACAAGTCACCGAGCCTATCAAATAGCTTTCAACAATATAATGGAAACCCACAAAGCAAACAACTGGCTTTTTCTTTACACCGATGGGTCGAAATCTGAATCTGGTGTTGGCTATGCAATTGTGAACAATAACTACAAGGCCGCACAATTAACACGTCTCAATAATAATTGCTCAATCTTTGCTGCCGAAGCAGAAGCGGTGCTTGATGCTGTGAAACTCTTCAAAAATCAGAAAGGCAAGTACAACATTTGCTCCGACTCACAGTCCTGCATCAAAGCCATTATAAACACTTCCCACCAAAACGGTACTATTTATAAAGCAGATGAACTAGCAAAATTTAACGCCACAGCTCCAATAATAAAAAAATCAACAAAACACAAACTGGAGATCATGCAAGCAATATCTAATTTCTATATCTCTAAGAAACAACAGGAGTGGCAAAACTACCAACATCACTATAAATTAATAAACCCATTCGGAGAAGCACCCACATATCCTTCAAACATTCCAAAAATATATCTTCAAAAGTAGATCCGCTTCAGAACAGGACATACGCGATTAACCCACTCCCACCTATTTACACCGTATTCCAAGCCACCATGCCTAATCTGCAACCAAACCACCATCACCTTCCAGCACATCATATCAATTAATAACCAATATAACAAACAAAAATTTCTCCACATTCATAAAAATACTAAGATCCTCCGAAATATTTTTTGAAATTTATTAATTATACAAACAATTAATTAAACATGTTATAAAAAAAAAGAATAAATAAATAAAAGAGCAATCAAACGTTAAATAGTTAACGCAATAAGTCGCTTAAAATATCGTAAAGCACCTGGTTATGATCTTATAACTGCAGAACTTCTTAAACAGCTCCCGGATCAAGCAATAATCTTTGAAACTAATATTTTTAATGCGTCACTGACAAAATGTATTCTTCCTGCTCAATGAAAAGTCGCCGAAGTGAAGATGATACTCAAACCGGGGAAACCTGCTGAAGATGTGAAGTCACATTACCCTATTAGCCTACTTTCTACTCTGTCAAAAGTTTTCGAGATATTATTTTTGAAGCGACTTATGCCGAAAATCGAATCCAAAAGAATAATACCAAATCATCAGTTGGGTTCAGGGAACAGCATTCTACTATCGAGCAGATTCATAGAAATGTACAGGAAATACATGGAGCGTTTGATAAAAAAAAAAAAAATCTGCTCATTAATCTTTCTAGACATATCACGAACCTTTTTCAAAGTTAAAAAAGTCTTACCAATTAACTACCACATTCTCAAAAAATCATATCTGTCTCAACGACACTTTTATGTAAACAACCAACACGAAATGTCACCCCTCCATTCCATCAAAGCTGGAGACCCACAGAGGGTGTGCATTAGGTCCAGTTGTTTAGCTTCTTTTTAATCACGATTTGCTTAACAAAGGCTGGAGCACTAACTGGAACATATGCAGATGACACAGCTGTTCTTACAGTCACAAAAGATCCTAAAGAAGCCTCATTAGAACTACAAGGTAATCTTAATGAAATATGCAATTGGCTAAAACGTTGGCGCTTGAAGGCAACTGAAAGTAAATCGATCCACATTACATTTACTACACGAAGAGACACTTGCCAGGAAATCAAATTAAATAATATCGTAGTCCCACAAAAAGATACCCGCAAAATATTTGGGAATACGCATGGACAGCCGACTAATATGGAATACGCACATCTTTAATAAGAGGAAATATTTGGGAATCCGATTTCGTAATATGTTTTGGCAGTTAAATCGGCGATCCTTCTTGTCTTTTCAGAACAAAATCCTTCTTTATAAATTCAGTTGAATCTAATATTGAGACATGGTTTCACGCTTGTTATCGTAATAATTAATTTGTAACTTTAAAGTGAAATATTCCAAGTGTAAATACATCAAAAAATATAATATGAGTGCATTAAATATCGAGAGTGATTAATGATCCAGATTTTGTTTGCGAAGAAAATCTTCCAGGTTGTACAAACGGTCGGGGCTTGAAAAAAATAAGTGCAGATTTTATTAGGAATGAAAATTATGATTTGGAACAATATGTTGAATATTATTTAAGTGAAACTTCAAATAGCACACCAGAATTGTTTTTGAATGATGAATTAATTGGTGTAAATAAGATTCTCTTTAATGAACAATTTTTCAAAATGTTGAGAAGGTAAGTAAATTAAAGAGATACATGTTATCATTTTTTTTAATGCTTTATAATTTTATTAAAATGTATATGGACGGACCTCCTAATAAAAGAAGAATGTGTGGTTTGCTTGCTGTTTGCCAAGTTTGCGGAAAAAAAGTAAAAGGACCGCTGCGTGTTAGCTCGAGTTTCATCAAGGAAAAAGGACTATCCATTAAATTTTGCGCCTTCAAGTCAAAAAAGAAAGAAAGAAAGGAGGAACCGTGATATTTTGGTTTTATTTGCAGCACAACATCTCCCTTGTCCATAGTCAGTCACAAAAGCTTTAAAAAATTATTTCCTGGCAAAGTATTCCGAGCAGGCGTTTAATTACAAGGTTACTTTTAGAGAGCAACATTAAATATATCTAAAAACTTGCTATTGAGCTCGATTAAATTGTATACATGTGCGTAACTGTTGATGTGTGGTCAGGTGGAAAAAAACATTTTTTTTTTACAATTGCCATTGGTTAGATGCTGATTGTCGAAGGTTTAAGGAAACCTTTTGATAGTGTGACGAATATATGCGGCGTAAACAAGCAATATAAACTACCAGTTAAAAAAATTGTTTTTACGATCACTGACAATGGATCAAACTTCATTAAGGCATTTAAATAAGTTTGAGTTGAATTGAATAAGTGATATAGTATATCAGATATACTTATTTATTCCAAATGTAACGTTTCCTATTGTTGATTTTTATTGATTTAGGGCCTATAAATGAACGTGACGTGATGAATAATCTGACTCTGGCTCCGATTCAGAGGGATCGATGGATGTTTCAGGTCCTCAATTTCTATCTGTAACTCCAAGATTGTCGAAGCATTTTCCTTGTACGAGCACCACTTTAAATATTCTGGCTACAACGGATTTCAACAAAATTATGAATTCTTCGTCAGGATATAAAAGATATTCATAAAAGGTCTTTCAACAGGAAAAAATTTACTTCATTTCAACTGCATACTTTCTACATCTATATTTTTGTTTTCCGTTTACATGCACACAGGTTTGGAACAAATGCAATAGACCAACATCTGCAGAAGTAATCAATGCAGTTACAAACGCCAATTTATTAACTGCATGCATAACAAGGTGGAACTCACTTCATGATTCCATAAAAGTGCGCTCTTTACTCCGGGTACCAGACGATTGAAAGTAAACAAACCCTTGTGCGTATTTATTGTAAGTAATTTCACAGATTCTAATGTGACTTCAGTTTGCAGATATGCAATAATGATATGTCGCTACGGGTAAAACAAAAACTCTTCTACAGTATGAAGCAGATATTAATGTGGTTCTAATGATGCATTTAGTCAAGATGAGTAATCACCGCAGATTTGCACTATACCTATTGCTTTTCTGGCTGCCACAATAGGCGCTGCCCCATTGGAAAAATCCACTGGTGTTATAGTACCCAACTATTGAAGTCTTTCTAGGTCATTCTCTATTAGCGGTAACATCGCGAATGGTACGGGTCTATTTGCGCGAAATACAGGCTTCGCATCCTGCTTCAAATATAGTTCAACCGTCACTTTGCTACACTTGAATGGAACTGCTTTGAAATTGTCTGATTTTAAATCCTTAATTTTTGACACGGCTGCACTGAAGTCAGGTTGCTCTGCTTTCTGTATTTGGCAACAGACGCTTGCCAGCGGTGTGTCCCACATGCCAAAAATATCCAGAACATTTAAAGAATCAATATCGGCCACAAAAATTTTCATTTGTTTAACTTTCCCCATGAAGCTGAATTTCGTAAATAAACTCAGCAATTAACCGAATTTTGTACTTTGAAGCAGTGGTAGCGAGATACGTTAATAAAACGCTGAGAGAACTTCGGTTCAATGTTGCTTTTATTACGGAGTATAACTTAAAACTAAACTAACAATTTTAAATTACTTACGCCGAAACCTTATAGTAACTTACTTACATCGATTATTTGTTATCGCTGCTGTAGGCACAAAAGTATTTTCCAAAATTATGTAGGCGGGTAGAAAGAGAGGTAAATGTCTATAACCACCAATAAGCAGAGTGCAAAGACGTAGCTGAACAAGTGCTAATGCACTGAGAATTGCAGACGTTGAATTTAGGGGTTGTTTATGTCATTGCACTTCAGCTGATTTATGTCATTGTACTGATCGTACTGACTTTGCTCTTTGGGAGGTTTGTGTCGTTGCACTTGAGAATGGTCTCGAATGGAAACATGAAAGGGAATTGGAAAATGCATAAACGGCTTTGGTGGTCATTTGTCAGATTCATACTTGATAAGAATGATATCTCAGCTGACATTTGGTGTTAGATTTACGGTTCGCAGCAACTGCTGGCGTAACTCCTCCCACCTTAGTTTGAGGACACTCCTGAGGCATCATATTTTTTATCTTTCCTTGCAGCTAAATGTTGGTTTTTTGCTAGTATAATTCCATTATTTAATTCTATAATTTCGGATATATTATTAAATATGTGCATGCAGTTCTTTTTCAATATACACTTTTTACATCTTCTTAACTTTTTAATATACCTGTCTCCTACATAGTTGTATATCTCTTTTTCATATTTGACAATTTCTTGCTGTTCAAACATATATTCTAAATACTGTGAAAAAAGTGGGAGGTATATATTAACTGCCACGCCCACTATTAACAAATATTAATAACTTAAGATCTGGTAGAGATTTACGGACGAAATTTTACGGGAAGGAACATGTGGACATTACAAAGCTATCTGTAACAAATGGGGCTAATCAGAGAAAAGACACGCCCACTTTTGATATAGGGAACTTTCGGCTCTAAAATTAAAATTAGCCTACCTATGCTCGTATTGATGCCAGCGGAATAAAAATTTGCAGAAATATACATGGGGTTCATAATAGTGTGTGTTCAGAATATGGAGATCATAATAGAACTGCCACGCCCACAATTAGCCACAAATCATTACTCTCTTCCTATTAAAGATTTATCAACGAAATTTCACAGGAAGGTTGCGAGTACTAACGTTAAACACCACACAGAAAATGGGCGTGTTATTTTTACAACCACGCCCACCATTGACATATTATTATAACTTACGACCTATATAATATTTTTGGACGAAATTTTATAGTAGTACGTACATATATGGACCCTACAAAGCCATATACAAGATTCAGAGTCGATCAGAGGACGGATACGCCTCCTTCCCATATAATGAACTTTGGGGACCCCACTTAAAGACAATTACCTTATCTATGCTTCGAGTGATGATATATGAAAACAAATTGGTAGATGTATACACTGGGTCTGTACTAGCATGCATGCCAAATATGGGCAGATTATTACTACTGCCACGCCCACAATTATCCAAAAATCATTACTAGGTTCCTATTAAAGATTTTTCAACGAAATTTCACAGGATTGTTTCGGGTACTAACATTAAAGAGCATACAAAAAATAGGCGTGTTATTTATACAGCCACGCCCACTATTGGCATATTATTGTAACTTACGACCTATACAATATTTTTGCACGAATTTTATATTAGTACGTATATGGACCCTACAAAGCTATACACAATAAATGGGGTCGATATAATCATTTCAAGGTTTATGAAGAAAACATCGGAATTGTTGAACTCGCACGCACAAGAAAAGGTAAGGGGTATTTCGTAGTCGGTCTAACCCGACTTCAGACTTCTTTACTTGTTCAATATGGAGAAGGTTTCGTTGAAGTTTTGGTTAATTTTTATCTGACTGTTAAGGTTTTGTATAGCATTGTGATTGTTTGTATCAATTACGTTGTGTCCTTCTATTTCTTGTCTGTCTTCATCATTCATTGTTCCATAAATCCATTTTTGTGCAGTACCCATGAAATTAAATAGTCCACATTTTTCTCTGTGTGGAATTAATGTATAAATTTGATTTTTTTATATTATTTTGTAAGTTGTAGACTATATCTAAGATTTCGTATGGATTTATAAAGTGTAGTATTGTATCGTAGTTTTTAACGAGAGCGACGTTGTCTATTGTTAGTTCGTGTGTAGCCCATGTTGGTTTCTATCTTCTCCATTAGCAGATGGGTGTGGCCTACGTTCGGTGTCCACAGTATCAGGAATAATATTAACATCGATTTTACCTGCAAATTTAGTCTCTTTTAATATTGAATGTATGTATATTTCCTAGTGCTTTCTTAGTATATTTTGGTTCTTCCTTATGCCTCACACTTTTATAATTTTTGATGTAGCCTTCTGATCTATTTTCTGAATAGTGTTCTCTGTTTGTGTTGTGTTTAATTATGTACCTAGTTTTTTCTTTAATGGAATTTGTATAAATCTGACTTTTGTCACACTTCCCTTGTTGTACATTAAATGGGTTTTCCTTTATTGTTGAGTGGTAACTATTATTATACCATTCTATTGCCCTACACATTTTCTCTTTTATGCTAAGTTGCTTGTTTTCGATATTTAGAAGTCTTATTCTCTCTTCTAATGTATTGTGTAGCCGTTCGATATCAGAGTTTCCTGTGTGGTTGTTTGCTTTTACTAAATGAAGTTCTATGTTCTCGTTTCGTAAGTGGTCTTTCACGTTCATACTTTTAAATTCATTATCTGTGATTAGTTTCTTAAAATGACCCTTTTGTGATCTGAGATCTCTTAGTTTTTCAATAATCGTTCTGTGATTTCTATCTTGAAGGTAATATGCGGTGGCGAACTTAGAGAATCTATCGATAAATGTCAAAAAATTTGCTTTTGAGTTTGTGTATATGTCCATATGTACTATTTGGCTAATGTCTGTTAGAGTCTCTGTCATTTTAAATTTTTTCTTGGGAGGATTTCTATCATATTTTACGCGGTTGCAAGTATCGCAATTGTTTATGTATTTCTGAATCATATTTTTTAGGTTAGGGTAATATATATATATATTTTTGAGGCCTTCATAATTTTATTAATTCCAGTATGTCCTGTTTCGTATTTGTGGTATTTTTGTATTTGTTTGTAGGTGTCATCTTCGTTGTCCATATCTTTTGCATAGTAGGCACATCTTACGAATTTTAAGTTATTTTCGGAAAGCTCTTTTACTTTATGTTCAAATGTTTTAACATCGTTGTCAGTTAACTCTGAGTAAACTCCTATTTTTCCATTTCCTGTGTGGTGCTTTAAAATTTGAGATATGTTACGTTGTAGGTCAGCTGCGCTTAAAAAAATTTTCTTATTGCCATGGTTGATATTAAAGTCCTGTGTTTAGTCGTTTGTAAGTATGATTTGTGTTTTAAATCTATTCACTTCAGTATCTAATGTTGATATATGGTTGTTAGGGTATTGTGTATCTGGATGTTCAATACCAGGTTCTTGACTGTGAACTTCTATTGTGTTGATTTCATTTGTGTCTGCATTAACTCGGCTTAAAAAATCTGCTACTTTATTATCGCCTCCTTTGATGTAATCCATGTTTATATTGTATTCTCCTAGTTTTAAAAGCCATCTTTGCAATCTAGGATTAATGTATTTGCCTTTTGTTTTAGCATGTAACCATTTTAGGGGTTGGTGGTCTGTTGCCAGTTCAAAATTTACTCCATAAATGTATGGTCTGAAGTAATTGGTAGCCCACACGATTGCTAGTAATTCCTTTTCCGTGGTTGAGTAGTTTCGTTCATGATCGTTTAATGTTCTGCTAGCGTAGCAAATAGGGTGATTATTCTGTTGAAGAACAGCTCCTATAGCGAAAATGCTAGCATCGGTAACAATATTACTATAGGTAAGTACGTTTGTGAGGCGTTGAGGGAACATTTACTTCATGATACATGTGGTTTACATTAGTGAACCCTGATTCTCTCCGATTATTGTAACCTTGTCTAGGATTATTTTGTTGTCTGTTTTGGCCATTATATTGTCTTTCATTGTGCTGTCGCATTTTTCTTTGGTTATTTTGTACTTGGTTGTATTGTATGTATTGTCCTGGATTATTTTGTCCTTGGTTGTATTGTGTGTATTGTCCTGGATTATTTTGTCCGTGGTTGTATTTTCTGTAGCTAGTGTTACTATGTTTGAAATTATTGTGTAGTGTGGAAGTATGACTATTGGCATCCCTAGTCATTCCTGAACTCTCTAGCAAGTCGAATGCACTCCGTAAGTTTGTAATATTTTTGTTTAGTATTAGTGTTGCTAAGTTAATGTTAATGTTATTTATAAAGGTTCTTAATATTATGCCCTCATTATTTGCTGGGCTAAATTCTATGGGCTTAGTTATGTCGTATTCATACTTTTCATTAAGTTTACTTAAAATATTTCTTAGCTCTAAATAATAAGATCTTACTTGAAAGCGATGGCTCGCTGGTACAGCTGATGGTACGTCTCCTTCACTCCAAAGTTGGTTATAAGTGCGTCCTTTATGTCGTCCCAAGAGGCGTTAGATCCCATGGTTCTGCCGACATCTAAGGCAGGTCCTTGTATTTTATTAATGATAGTCCTCGAGAAAATGAACGCCTTCATTTGCGGGTTACCGTCCAGTAATGGTAGCAACGTATCCACTTCTCGTAGAAATGAAGAAAGTGCATAATGTCCAGTCCCCGTAAACTCGTGTATCCTTTGCGCATCCTTCAGACGGTCGTTCGGTCTTATGGTTGTTGGCAACGGTGGTGCTGGTCTCACTGCTGGTATTGTTTGTTGCATTGTTTGTACAGATTCCTCCTGCGACATCTCAAATCTGGTGTTGGCCTCTGCTTGTATGTCTTCTTCCTTGGACGGGAGTGCGAATTTTCTGGATCTAGTTTCTATTGGCATCGGTTTTGATGGGTTTGCTGTGCCTACGTTTGGCCTTGATGAGGATTCACTTGGTATTGACTTGAGAGTTTTTTATGTTAATTCTTGTTCACTGCACTTTCTTTAATGTAACACGATAATAAATTGATTTTGTGCGTTTGGTCTTAATAGATTTGTTTTTTTTTTCTGTACTACAATATTTCTTAAGAAATGTTTTTCACAGTTAATTATAATTTTTTTTTTTTTTTGTTCTTAATTATTTCTTCAGAAATAGTTTCCACGACTGCGCCAGCTACGTTAATAAAACGCTGAGAGAACTTCGGTTCAATGTTGCTTCTATTACGGAGTTTAACTTACAACTAAACTAACAATTTTAAATTACTTACGCCGAAACCTTATAGTAACTTACTTACATGGATTATTTGTTATCGCTGCTGTAGGCACAAAAGTATTTTCCAATATTATGTAGGAGGCTAGAAAGAGAGGTAAATGTCTATAACCACCAATAAGCAGAGTGCAAAGCCGTAGCTGAACAAGTGCTAACGCACTGAGAATTGCAGACGTTGCATTTAGTGGTTGTTTATGTCATTGCACTTCAGCTGATTTATGTCATTGTACTGATCGTACTGACTTTACTCTTTGGGAGGTTTGTGTCGTTGCACTTGAGAATGGTCTCGAATGGAAATATGAAAGGGAATTGGAAAATGCATAAATGGCTTTGGTGGACATTTGTGAGATACATACATAAGAATGATATCTCAGCTGACGTTTGGTGTTAGATTTAGGGTTCGTAGCAACTGCTGGCGTAACTAGCGTGACTATTCTTCAGCTGTAGCCTTGTTTGCCCAATTTATGCCACGTTGATTTCCCATTTCGTGCCCTTTTTTTCTGCACTGAGCATTTCAAGCAATTGGCTTTGCACCTCAAAAAGTTTCTGGATCTTTGCCTCTGATATTTTCTGAAGTAGTAGCGACTGCTCGCTGTAAAATGATTCCTGGCGCCGACTGCTGATCACCCCAAACAATTTTCTGCTTGCCATTAATGCAAAAAATGAAAATCAAATTAAAAGTTAGCTTTTTTCGCCGTTAAATTTATTTTATAATTGCTGCACACCGATCCTTGTCGCCAATTAGTGTTGTGGTTGTAATCAAGAACAATATATATAATTTTAGTAATTCAACGTTAAATCAAGTTTATTCAAGAAGGTTTGTAAAAAGAATGTAAAAATCTAACAAGTGCTGAAAAGGTTTTGCCAGATGGCTCTAATATAATAAGTGACAGTGCTGTGAATTCTCAAATCAGATGACTCCAACAATTACAATATTTGCCAGAAGAAGCAAAGACCTATACTCCACATCTGATATTAAATAGTATCAAAAGATTTATTGAAATTTGAAGGATAATTCAACACTCGAAAGAGAAAGCACACAAAGGATGTCACCAAGACGTCACCAAGACCGCACTTTTTTATTAAAAATTTACAGTACTTACAGCTACTTTACGTAGGGTTAGCACAATATATTAAATTACAGAATGTATAGTTTACACGGACACTTAACAATAGTATACTACGAACTACAATATACTACAATATATAATAATAGTTTATAAGATTTTGTTTTTTGTCACGCATCATCTACATTACATATCATAATAACATATGAATTCTTTTAAAAACTCGTTGTCAGAATACATTTTCACTCTCCAAATATTTCGATTAAATGACACTTTTCAATAAAACTAACAATAAAAAAACAATATGGCCGCTGATTGTCAAAAAATGTTTGTGGTGGACTGTTAACTGACGAAAAAGAGCTGTCACACAAGCAACAAACGTAATTTTGGGAAAACTGTCAAGGCCCAAATACAATAACTCGAGCGCGTCAAACGAATGCAAGAGCGAGTCTCGGGTGAAATGTCAAAAATAATGTGTACAAAGGTATGGTATGTGGCAAAATACAATAATGCGTCACGCGACAGACCGAGGCGAGGCAGTTCTATAAAATTTTACAGATGTGCAATAATGTTTGCAGATATGCAATAATGATAAGTCGATACGGGTAAAACAAAAACTCTTCTACAGTATCCAAAATATAATCTAAAATATTCTGACAATTTGCAAATGTCAAAATAATGCGTCGGTGTTCAGATAACATTTTAGTATGAACATGAGAGTGCGGACTCATGTGAAAATGAGTCGTCTCTCTGAGGCTAATGTGAACATAGTCTAATGCGTATCTGTTTATATCGGTTTTGCTGTTTTTGGCTGCGCGTTTATTTTATTTAATAAAAAATTTCAAAACATTTAGTTTTCAATGGGTTTTTAGCACTTTCCCTTTTGTCTAAATATGGCTTGGACTTTGCTTATTGTATATTAAATGCGAAAAAGTCCAAAATGAGATATCGCGCGTGACTTGCTATCTCGCGTTAAGGTGGAAACACTATGTGACGCTGAAGCTTGCGGCTGAGGCTGACTATGAAGCGCAATAAAAAATAAAGCGTTGCGAACGAAAAATATGAACAGAATGATGAAGCCCATGAAACTGCAGCTACCGTTGTTACCACATATTTGAAATAATACCGTGAAAGAATTTTAAATAAATATGCTTACAATGCGAGTTTCGTGTACAATACCACGCGATATTATGAATTTAAATTATATGAGTTGAATAAAAACTTTTATTTAATGATAATGTAGCATTTTCCTTTTTTCCAATAAGTATAACTTTTTTACAAAGTATTTCTGATAACGCCGGTTTTGTCATCCATATTTTAAATTTGATAATTAGCTCTCTTCTCTTTTGCATCGCCGCAAAGTAGAAAATTTAAAACTTGCGCTTCATTCTCAGCTTCAGCTTCTCATTGTGTGCCCTTCCATTTAAGAAGCCGTTTTGTATTTTGACAGCGCCTCAGGCTTCAACCTCAGTCGCACATTGTGTTTCAGCTCTAATTGTATTCGGTCGTTGAATTGTGTCCGATAATGTGTACCACACCTAAATTATGAATTGGTAAGGATCGATGTATGATTGAATTTATCATGGTATATGGGGTGAAGCTCCAATTTCAGGTACTACCACTGCAGTAAGAATGATATAGAAGTTTAAGCATTGCGCAGGTCAGCTATTATTTATTCACTGAGTAACACATTTAGTTGATGGGGTTTGACGTCACAGTAGTAACAAATGCATAGTGTTGATTATCTACTCTTAATAAATAAGAAAATAAAGAGAATTGTGAAAAATGAAATGTGCGATGGCAGGTTGTAATAATGGAAATGGAAGTAAAGCTTCGGATTGTAGTTTTTTCACCTTTCCGTCCGATTCGATTGTTTTGAAAAAGTAGATAAATTTCTGCCAGCGAGAAATCGTTTTCAATCCGAAGAGCATCTTCTTTTGTATGTAGCATTTCACAAGAGAAGACTTCGCAATTAGCTTGAAATATCAAATGGGTAAAATATAAATTATTTAATTTGCATTCGTATTTCTGCAATTGTACAATTTTCCAGGCTTTGTTGTTGAACAGCGGCGCTGTGCCTACAAATTTCAATTTCGAATTTTAAATTGAACAGACAGCGTTCAAAGGGCTGGTGTATGATAGTCTTGAAAATCTTGCTTGTTACAAATACCACAAATTGTGTGACAAAATCGTCCACACTGCAATACAAGACAAGGCCGATTCTTTGTACACGTGGGTTATGAAAGGCTTGAGGTTTTAAGCGTAAGCTATTTAGAAATAAAAACCAGAGTTATTTCCTTAAGATAAATTACTTTATTATAAAATATTATTTAATTAATACAGAGATACGTTTTACGATGTATAGTGCTTAAGGCAAACAATAAGAAGAAGGTAAAAACGGAAGTTACAAAAGGAAGAGACAAATCAAGTTGACATAAGTGACATATTGCATATGTAACAAAAGAAACAAAAAACAATTATCGATATCAATAAAGATGAGCAATTGTAAATTATAATAATCTAACAAACTCCTCCTTAATTTACAATATTAAAATTTACTTTAAATTTAATACATTTCTAAACATAACAAATTTTTCTTTTGGTAGGCCTTTGGTGAATAAGTCAGCTAACATTTTTTCAGTTGGACAAAACTCAACTTGGACTAGTTTCTTTTCGACGTAGTCTTTCACGAAGAACGTTATAGTATCGATGTGCTTTGAGCGATTGATCAGCTTTTCATCAGCTATCATTTCTGGTTGTCCTCGTATATTGTTGTAGGCTGATTGCGACCATAACCTAGGTCATTTAGGATTCGTTGTATCCATACAGCTTCCTTACATGCTTCGGACAAAGCAATAAACTCTGCCTCAGTAGACGAGAGAGCAGCACAATATTGACGCTTACAGGACCAACTTACAACACCATTTAATAGAAACACGTACCCAGAATTAGACTTACGAGTTTGGCGGTCTTCAGCCCAATTGGCGTCGGCGTAACCGATGAGTTCATAGTCTGATGATTTTCCTCCAAGTTTCAATTGCATAGATGATGTTCCTTTTAGGTATCTTATAAGTTTCTTTACTTCATTCCAATCATACTGATTAGGATTTTCCACCTTTTGTGAAAGTATGCTAACAGCAACAGAAATATCAGGTCGTGTGTTTGTTGAAATATACAATAAACATCCAATTGCAGCTCGATATTTCTCATTAGTTGGCAATTTGTCACCTTCTGGTTGTTTGTGATATGCAGGGCTTAAAGGTATATTAGAATCTTTCGAATTTTGTAAATCAAATTTCTTAACGACTTCTAAAATATATTTCGTTTGGTATATTAAATAATTATTATTTTCTTTTGTTTAGAGTCACAACTATATTAGATATCAGGCCTAAATTATCAATACTGAAATTTTTACGTAAAATATTTTCAATACGATTTACCTGATTTTTGTCACTCGAAATCACCAGTATGTCGTCGACATATATTAATACAAACAAAGACTTTTCATATGTATACAAACAGTGGTCAGCTTTACTTTGTTTTAAGTTTGCTTCTTCAGCAAGCACAGTACGCAGCGTTTGATTCCAGATACGGGCTGACTGTTTAAGACCGTAAATACTTCTTTTCAGCAAACATACCTTGTTTGAATTATTTTCGTTGATAAACCCGGGCGGCTGACGCATATCCTAATTCACCATTTAAGAATGCAGTTTTTGCATCAAAATGGTAAACATTCATATTCTTAGCAGCGGCGATGGAAAGAAGAATTCGGAAGGTAGCGTGTTTAGCTACAGGAGCAAACACCTGGTCGTAGTCGACTCCAAACTTTTGGCTGAAACCTTGGGCAACAAGACGTGCTTTATATTTTTGCACTCTACCGTCTGCATCTGTCTTTAATTTATAAACCCATTTGCAGCCGATTAGATTTTTGCCATTAGGTAAATTTACTAATTCCTAAGTGTTATTTTCGATGAGAGAGCTATACTCCTCCTCCATGGCTGCAATCCATTGACTACCCTTCGAACATAACACAGCTTCATTGTAATTGGATGGCTCGCCATTGATAACAACATCAATTTCGTGGATTAACCGCATTGGACCAATACCTTTATTTACCCGTTCAGATCTTCGCTGTGGCTAGCATAATTCATCTGGTTGATCATCATTCATATTGTTATTTTGATTCTCATCGTCGGTGTTTTCATTATCGACGTAATCAATACCGGCGTTTTCGTCGACGGACTCTGGACTGTTGCAATTGTTATTGTCGTTTCTAATTGGAATGAAATCGGTTTTATTTTCACATTTTTCTATAATCGTGTTGTTTACAAATTTAACGTCACGGGAAACAACAACTTTTCCTTTTTCTGGAACCTAACGCTTTCGAATGAACATCAAACCCGACGAAAATAGCTTCATCTGCTTTTGGGTCCAGTTTTCGGCACTGACAATCGTGAACTTTAACAAAACATCTTGAACCAAATCTTCTCAAATTTCCATAAAACGGGTTTCGACCATGCCAGATTTCAAATGGTGTGCTTTCTATTGATTTCCATGGTAATACGTTTTGTAAGTTGTTCGCTGTTATTATCGCTTCACCCCAAAATTTATTCTCCAGCTTGGCATCTAACAACATACAACGCGTCATGTCAATTAATGTTCGGTTTTTGCGCTCTGCGACGCCGTTCTGCTGAGGTGTATAAGGCGCAGTACGCTGAATCTTTACGCCTCTTTTATAAAGATAATTGACGAAATTTTTGTCGGTATATTCTCCACCACGATCGGTTCTCAGGCATTGAATTTTGTGGCCAAATTTATTTGCTGTTAATTCATAAAATTCTTCAAATTTCTGGAATGTCTCAGATTTCTCTTTAAGCAAATATACAGTGGTGAAACGTGAAAAATCGTCAATAAAAGTTAATACATAGCGCTTACCTGATGGTGTTGTAGTCTGCATCGGTCCGCAGATATCGCTATGTATTAGCTGTAGAACTTCTGTTGATCTATATTTGGCCTCTTTTGGGAACGGCAGCCGTGTTAATTTTGACTTAATGCAGATTTCGCAGTCAGTGTAGTTTTTGCAGCTAGGTCCACACTCCGCTATTTTCATACCAGTCGCTATATTATCATTTCCGATAGAACGTATTGCATCCATGCTGCGATGACCCAATATGCGATGCCAGTCATGTAAACAAAATTTCTCATCGTTTGAAACAAAATTTGCTGTATTTTTTACTCGCAGTCTATACAGGTTATTTATAACGTCTGCAATAGCTATTTGTTTATTATTTTCTGTTCGTATATCACATATGTTTTGGCAAAATGTGACTTTCATGCCCTTTTCTGCCAATCGTTTAACAGAAATCAGATTGCCACCAATTTCAGGAACATGCTACTCCCACTCTTACGTTCAAAATTCATGACCCGTAGGGCATCTGCATCTTCAGACGTAACCACTGTTTTATCTCTATCTTACCTCCGGCGATACTCTTCAATGATTTTTGCACAAACAAGAGATTGTGTCAAATCTTTTTGATCGTGCGCCTCCATTGCTGTTATAAGTCCATCATAACTACTTGGAACAGAACCCAAAATTGTAGCCGCCGCTAAAAATTCCCATGTTATATTGCTACCTAACGCAATAAGCTTTTTCTGTTCGTCATGTTATATTGCTACCTAACGCAATAAGCTTTTGAAATAGTTCATTCATCTGACCTACGTGCGCCTCCATGTCAGTGTCATCTCTGGCTCTCTTCGCCATCACTTCGCGTAGCAACCTTACTTTTACACCTGGAGCATCACGTTCATAAAATTCCTTAAGGGCATCCCATGCCTCTTTTGCAGTCATTTATGTGATGAATTTGATCGTCTCCAATACACAGGGCTATAGTAGCGTGAGCTTTTTAGTCGGTTTTTTCCCATTGAACAAAATTTTCTGCTGGTTTAGCTTCTGTAATTGCCTACCACAAACCCTCGCGCTTTAAAAGCATTTCCAATTTGAAGCGCCAGTTAAAATAATTTGTGGTTGTCAATTTCGGCATTTGATGATGAAAATCAGCCATATTCATTTTTTTATGATGAAAAAATTACAAAAAAAAAAAATAAAAAAATTATACAAATATTTTATTTAAAGTGAATTTATCTCAGCAATCCCTGGGCCCATAACCATTGAAAGGCTTGAGGATTTAAGCGTAAGCTATTTAGAAATAAAAACCAGAGTTATTTCCTTAAGATAAATTACTTTATTATAAAATATTATTTAATTAATACAGAGATAAGTTTTACGATGTATAGTGCTTAAGGCAAACAAAAAGAAGAAGGTAAAACCGGAAGTTACAAAAGGAAGAGACAAATCAAGTTGACATAAGTGACATATTGCATATGTAACAAAAGAAACAAAAAACAATTATCGATATCAATAAAGATGAGCAATTGTAAATTATAATAATCTAACAAACTCCTCCTTAATTTACAATATTAAAATTTACTTTAAATTTAATACATTTCTAAACATAACAAATTTTTCTTTTGGTAGGCCTTTGGTGAATAAGTCAGCTAACATTTTTTCAGTTGGACAAAACTCAACTTGGACTAGTTTCTTTTCGACGTAGTCTTTCACGAAGAACGTTATAGTATCGATGTGCTTTGAGCGATTGATCAGCTTTTCATCAGCTATCATTTCTGGTTGTCCTCGTATATTGTTGTAGGCTGATTGCGACCATAACCTAGGTCATTTAGGATTCGTTGTATCCATACAGCTTCCTTACATGCTTCGGACAAAGCAATAAACTCTGCCTCAGTAGACGAGAGAGCAGCACAATATTGACGCTTACAGGACCAACTTACAACACCATTTAATAGAAACACGTACCCAGAATTAGACTTACGAGTTTGGCGGTCTTCAGCCCAATTGGCGTCGGCGTAACCGATGAGTTCATAGTCTGATGATTTTCCTCCAAGTTTCAATTGCATAGATGATGTTCCTTTTAGGTATCTTATAAGTTTCTTTACTTCATTCCAATCATACTGATTAGGATTTTCCACCTTTTGTGAAAGTATGCTAACAGCAACAGAAATATCAGGTCGTGTGTTTGTTGAAATATACAATAAACATCCAATTGCAGCTCGATATTTCTCATTAGTTGGCAATTTGTCACCTTCTGGTTGTTTGTGATATGCAGGGCTTAAAGGTATATTAGAATCTTTCGAATTTTGTAAATCAAATTTCTTAACGACTTCTAAAATATATTTCGTTTGGTATATTAAATAATTATTATTTTCTTTTGTTTAGAGTCACAACTATATTAGATATCAGGCCTAAATTATCAATACTGAAATTTTTACGTAAAATATTTTCAATACGATTTACCTGATTTTTGTCACTCGAAATCACCAGTATGTCGTCGACATATATTAATACAAACAAAGACTTTTCATATGTATACAAACAGTGGTCAGCTTTACTTTGTTTTAAGTTTGCTTCTTCAGCAAGCACAGTACGCAGCGTTTGATTCCAGATACGGGCTGACTGTTTAAGACCGTAAATACTTCTTTTCAGCAAACATACCTTGTTTGAATTATTTTCGTTGATAAACCCGGGCGGCTGACGCATATCCTAATTCACCATTTAAGAATGCAGTTTTTGCATCAAAATGGTAAACATTCATATTCTTAGCAGCGGCGATGGAAAGAAGAATTCGGAAGGTAGCGTGTTTAGCTACAGGAGCAAACACCTGGTCGTAGTCGACTCCAAACTTTTGGCTGAAACCTTGGGCAACAAGACGTGCTTTATATTTTTGCACTCTACCGTCTGCATCTGTCTTTAATTTATAAACCCATTTGCAGCCGATTAGATTTTTGCCATTAGGTAAATTTACTAATTCCTAAGTGTTATTTTCGATGAGAGAGCTATACTCCTCCTCCATGGCTGCAATCCATTGACTACCCTTCGAACATAACACAGCTTCATTGTAATTGGATGGCTCGCCATTGATAACAACATCAATTTCGTGGATTAACCGCATTGGACCAATACCTTTATTTACCAGTTCAGATCTTCGCTGTGGCTAGCATAATTCATCTGGTTGATCATCATTCATATTGTTATTTTGATTCTCATCGTCGGTGTTTTCATTATCGACGTAATCAATACCGGCGTTTTCGTCGACGGACTCTGGACTGTTGCAATTGTTATTGTCGTTTCTAATTGGAATGAAATCGGTTTTATTTTCACATTTTTCTATAATCGTGTTGTTTACAAATTTAACGTCACGGGAAACAACAACTTTTCCTTTTTCTGGAACCTAACGCTTTCGAATGAACATCAAACCCGACGAAAATAGCTTCATCTGCTTTTGGGTCCAGTTTTCGGCACTGACAATCGTGAACTTTAACAAAACATCTTGAACCAAATCTTCTCAAATTTCCATAAAACGGGTTTCGACCATGCCAGATTTCAAATGGTGTGCTTTCTATTGATTTCCATGGTAATACGTTTTGTAAGTTGTTCGCTGTTATTATCGCTTCACCCCAAAATTTATTCTCCAGCTTGGCATCTAACAACATACAACGCGTCATGTCAATTAATGTTCGGTTTTTGCGCTCTGCGACGCCGTTCTGCTGAGGTGTATAAGGCGCAGTACGCTGAATCTTTACGCCTCTTTTATAAAGATAATTGACGAAATTTTTGTCGGTATATTCTCCACCACGATCGGTTCTCAGGCATTGAATTTTGTGGCCAAATTTATTTGCTGTTAATTCATAAAATTCTTCAAATTTCTGGAATGTCTCAGATTTCTCTTTAAGCAAATATACAGTGGTGAAACGTGAAAAATCGTCAATAAAAGTTAATACATAGCGCTTACCTGATGGTGTTGTAGTCTGCATCGGTCCGCAGATATCGCTATGTATTAGCTGTAGAACTTCTGTTGATCTATATTTGGCCTCTTTTGGGAACGGCAGCCGTGTTAATTTTGACTTAATGCAGATTTCGCAGTCAGTGTAGTTTTTGCAGCTAGGTCCACACTCCGCTATTTTCATACCAGTCGCTATATTATCATTTCCGATAGAACGTATTGCATCCATGCTGCGATGACCCAATATGCGATGCCAGTCATGTAAACAAAATTTCTCATCGTTTGAAACAAAATTTGCTGTATTTTTTACTCGCAGTCTATACAGGTTATTTATAACGTCTGCAATAGCTATTTGTTTATTATTTTCTGTTCGTATATCACATATGTTTTGGCAAAATGTGACTTTCATGCCCTTTTCTGCCAATCGTTTAACAGAAATCAGATTGCCACCAATTTCAGGAACATGCTACTCCCACTCTTACGTTCAAAATTCATGACCCGTAGGGCATCTGCATCTTCAGACGTAACCACTGTCTTATCTCTATCTTACCTCCGGCGATACTCTTCAATGATTTTTGCACAAACAAGAGATTGTGTCAAATCTTTTTGATCGTGCGCCTCCATTGCTGTTATAAGTCCATCATAACTACTTGGAACAGAACCCAAAATTGTAGCCGCCGCTAAAAATTCCCATGTTATATTGCTACCTAACGCAATAAGCTTTTTCTGTTCGTCATGTTATATTGCTACCTAACGCAATAAGCTTTTGAAATAGTTCATTCATCTGACCTACGTGCGCCTCCATGTCAGTGTCATCTCTGGCTCTCTTCGCCATCACTTCGCGTAGCAACCTTACTTTTACACCTGGAGCATCACGTTCATAAAATTCCTTAAGGGCATCCCATGCCTCTTTTGCAGTCATTTATGTGATGAATTTGATCGTCTCCAATACACAGGGCTATAGTAGCGTGAGCTTTTTAGTCGGTTTTTTCCCATTGAACAAAATTTTCTGCTGGTTTAGCTTCTGTAATTGCCTACCACAAACCCTCGCGCTTTAAAAGCATTTCCAATTTGAAGCGCCAGTTAAAATAATTTGTGGTTGTCAATTTCGGCATTTGATGATGAAAATCAGCCATATTCATTTTTTTATGATGAAAAAATTACAAAAAAAAAAAATAAAAAAATTATACAAATATTTTATTTAAAGTGAATTTATCTCAGCAATCCCTGGGCCCATAACCATTGAAAGGCTTGAGGATTTAAGCGTAAGCTATTTAGAAATAAAAACCAGAGTTATTTCCTTAAGATAAATTACTTTATTATAAAATATTATTTAATTAATACAGAGATAAGTTTTACGATGTATAGTGCTTAAGGCAAACAAAAAGAAGAAGGTAAAACCGGAAGTTACAAAAGGAAGAGACAAATCAAGTTGACATAAGTGACATATTGCATATGTAACAAAAGAAACAAAAAACAATTATCGATATCAATAAAGATGAGCAATTGTAAATTATAATAATCTAACAAACTCCTCCTTAATTTACAATATTAAAATTTACTTTAAATTTAATACATTTCTAAACATAACAAATTTTTCTTTTGGTAGGCCTTTGGTGAATAAGTCAGCTAACATTTTTTCAGTTGGACAAAACTCAACTTGGACTAGTTTCTTTTCGACGTAGTCTTTCACGAAGAACGTTATAGTATCGATGTGCTTTGAGCGATTGATCAGCTTTTCATCAGCTATCATTTCTGGTTGTCCTCGTATATTGTTGTAGGCTGATTGCGACCATAACCTAGGTCATTTAGGATTCGTTGTATCCATACAGCTTCCTTACATGCTTCGGACAAAGCAATAAACTCTGCCTCAGTAGACGAGAGAGCAGCACAATATTGACGCTTACAGGACCAACTTACAACACCATTTAATAGAAACACGTACCCAGAATTAGACTTACGAGTTTGGCGGTCTTCAGCCCAATTGGCGTCGGCGTAACCGATGAGTTCATAGTCTGATGATTTTCCTCCAAGTTTCAATTGCATAGATGATGTTCCTTTTAGGTATCTTATAAGTTTCTTTACTTCATTCCAATCATACTGATTAGGATTTTCCACCTTTTGTGAAAGTATGCTAACAGCAACAGAAATATCAGGTCGTGTGTTTGTTGAAATATACAATAAACATCCAATTGCAGCTCGATATTTCTCATTAGTTGGCAATTTGTCACCTTCTGGTTGTTTGTGATATGCAGGGCTTAAAGGTATATTAGAATCTTTCGAATTTTGTAAATCAAATTTCTTAACGACTTCTAAAATATATTTCGTTTGGTATATTAAATAATTATTATTTTCTTTTGTTTAGAGTCACAACTATATTAGATATCAGGCCTAAATTATCAATACTGAAATTTTTACGTAAAATATTTTCAATACGATTTACCTGATTTTTGTCACTCGAAATCACCAGTATGTCGTCGACATATATTAATACAAACAAAGACTTTTCATATGTATACAAACAGTGGTCAGCTTTACTTTGTTTTAAGTTTGCTTCTTCAGCAAGCACAGTACGCAGCGTTTGATTCCAGATACGGGCTGACTGTTTAAGACCGTAAATACTTCTTTTCAGCAAACATACCTTGTTTGAATTATTTTCGTTGATAAACCCGGGCGGCTGACGCATATCCTAATTCACCATTTAAGAATGCAGTTTTTGCATCAAAATGGTAAACATTCATATTCTTAGCAGCGGCGATGGAAAGAAGAATTCGGAAGGTAGCGTGTTTAGCTACAGGAGCAAACACCTGGTCGTAGTCGACTCCAAACTTTTGGCTGAAACCTTGGGCAACAAGACGTGCTTTATATTTTTGCACTCTACCGTCTGCATCTGTCTTTAATTTATAAACCCATTTGCAGCCGATTAGATTTTTGCCATTAGGTAAATTTACTAATTCCTAAGTGTTATTTTCGATGAGAGAGCTATACTCCTCCTCCATGGCTGCAATCCATTGACTACCCTTCGAACATAACACAGCTTCATTGTAATTGGATGGCTCGCCATTGATAACAACATCAATTTCGTGGATTAACCGCATTGGACCAATACCTTTATTTACCCGTTCAGATCTTCGCTGTGGCTAGCATAATTCATCTGGTTGATCATCATTCATATTGTTATTTTGATTCTCATCGTCGGTGTTTTCATTATCGACGTAATCAATACCGGCGTTTTCGTCGACGGACTCTGGACTGTTGCAATTGTTATTGTCGTTTCTAATTGGAATGAAATCGGTTTTATTTTCACATTTTTCTATAATCGTGTTGTTTACAAATTTAACGTCACGGGAAACAACAACTTTTCCTTTTTCTGGAACCTAACGCTTTCGAATGAACATCAAACCCGACGAAAATAGCTTCATCTGCTTTTGGGTCCAGTTTTCGGCACTGACAATCGTGAACTTTAACAAAACATCTTGAACCAAATCTTCTCAAATTTCCATAAAACGGGTTTCGACCATGCCAGATTTCAAATGGTGTGCTTTCTATTGATTTCCATGGTAATACGTTTTGTAAGTTGTTCGCTGTTATTATCGCTTCACCCCAAAATTTATTCTCCAGCTTGGCATCTAACAACATACAACGCGTCATGTCAATTAATGTTCGGTTTTTGCGCTCTGCGACGCCGTTCTGCTGAGGTGTATAAGGCGCAGTACGCTGAATTTTTACGCCTCTTTTATAAAGATAATTGACGAAATTTTTGTCGGTATATTTTCCACCACGATCGGTTCTCAGGCATTGAATTTTGTGGCCAAATTTATTTGCTGTTAATTCATAAAATTCTTCAAATTTCTGGAATGTCTCAGATTTCTCTTTAAGCAAATATACAGTGGTGAAACGTGAAAAATCGTCAATAAAAGTTAATACATAGCGCTTACCTGATGGTGTTGTAGTCTGCATCGGTCCGCAGATATCGCTATGTATTAGCTGTAGAACTTCTGTTGATCTATATTTGGCCTCTTTTGGGAACGGCAGCCGTGTTAATTTTGACTTAATGCAGATTTCGCAGTCAGTGTAGTTTTTGCAGCTAGGTCCACACTCCGCTATTTTCATACCAGTCGCTATATTATCATTTCCGATAGAACGTATTGCATCCATGCTGCGATGACCCAATATGCGATGCCAGTCATGTAAACAAAATTTCTCATCGTTTGAAACAAAATTTGCTGTATTTTTTACTCGCAGTCTATACAGGTTATTTATAACGTCTGCAATAGCTATTTGTTTATTATTTTCTGTTCGTATATCACATATGTTTTGGCAAAATGTGACTTTCATGCCCTTTTCTGCCAATCGTTTAACAGAAATCAGATTGCCACCAATTTCAGGAACATATAAAACAATTTCGATACGAACTCTGTTTGATTGCCCATCACCGTTTACTGTATGTATGACAACACTGCCTTTGCCAGATGCAGCAACCAATTGACAACATCTTCAGTATGTGACCCAAACATTTTCAGTATGTGACCCATCAAAAACATCAAACATTGCACAATTACTAGAAATATGACATGTGGCTCCAGAGTCCACAATAAATTCGTCACAGTTCTTTGTGCCAACAAAAAATAAATGTTCAGCCGAATCATTTTGCTCTATAATATTTGCTTTTGATTTACGTTCTTTGCTTTCTTTGTTAGCCTTCTACGCAGAGTACTCTGTGCATTTACTTCGGACGTGACCTTTTCTCTTGCAAAAAAAAACAAGTAATGCTACTCCCACTCTTACGTTCAAAATTCATGACCCGTAGGGCATCTGCATCTTCAGACGTAACCACTGTCTTATCTCTATCTTACCTCCGGCGATACTCTTCAATGATTTTTGCACAAACAAGAGATTGTGTCAAATCTTTTTGATCGTGCGCCTCCATTGCTGTTATAAGTCCATCATAGCTACTTGGAACAGAACCCAAAATTGTAGCCGCCGCTAAAAATTCCCATGTTATATTGCTACCTAACGCAATAAGCTTTTTCTGTTCGTCATGTTATATTGCTACCTAACGCAATAAGCTTTTGAAATAGTTCATTCATCTGACCTACGTGCGCCTCCATGTCAGTGTCATCTCTGGCTCTCTTCGCCATCACTTCGCGTAGCAACCTTACTTTTACACCTGGAGCATCACGTTCATAAAATTCCTTAAGGGCATCCCATGCCTCTTTTGCAGTCATTTATGTGATGAATTTGATCGTCTCCAATACACAGGGCTATAGTAGCGTGAGCTTTTTGGTCGGTTTTTTCCCATTGAACAAAATTTTCTGCTGGTTTAGCTTCTGTAATTGCCTACCACAAACCCTCGCGCTTTAAAAGCATTTCCAATTTGAAGCGCCAGTTAAAATAATTTGTGGTTGTCAATTTCGGCATTTGATGATGAAAATCAGCCATATTCATTTTTTTATGATGAAAAAATTACAAAAATAAAAAATAAAAAAATTATACAAATATTTTATTTAAAGTGAATTTATCTCAGCAATCCCTGGGCCCATAACCATTGAAAGGCTTGAGGATTTAAGCGTAAGCTATTTAGAAATAAAAACCAGAGTTATTTCCTTAAGATAAATTACTTTATTATAAAATATTATTTAATTAATACAGAGATAAGTTTTACGATGTATAGTGCTTAAGGCAAACAAAAAGAAGAAGGTAAAAACGGAAGTTACAAAAGGAAGAGACAAATCAAGTTGACATAAGTGACATATTGCATATGTAACAAAAGAAACAAAAAACAATTATCGATATCAATAAAGATGAGCAATTGTAAATTATAATAATCTAACAAACTCCTCCTTAATTTACAATATTAAAATTTACTTTAAATTTAATACATTTCTAAACATAACAAATTTTTCTTTTGGTAGGCCTTTGGTGAATAAGTCAGCTAACATTTTTTCAGTTGGACAAAACTCAACTTGGACTAGTTTCTTTTCGACGTAGTCTTTCACGAAGAACGTTATAGTATCGATGTGCTTTGAGCGATTGATCAGCTTTTCATCAGCTATCATTTCTGGTTGTCCTCGTATATTGTTGTAGGCTGATTGCGACCATAACCTAGGTCATTTAGGATTCGTTGTATCCATACAGCTTCCTTACATGCTTCGGACAAAGCAATAAACTCTGCCTCAGTAGACGAGAGAGCAGCATAATATTGACGCTTACAGGACCAACTTACAACACCATTTAATAGAAACACGTACCCAAAATTAGACTTACGAGTTTGGCGGTCTTCAGCCCAATTGGCGTCGGCGTAACCGATGAGTTCATAGTCTGATGATTTTCCTCCAAGTTTCAATTGCATAGATGATGTTCCTTTTAGGTATCTTATAAGTTTCTTTACTTCATTCCAATCATACTGATTAGGATTTTCCACCTTTTGTGAAAGTATGCTAACAGCAACAGAAATATCAGGTCGTGTGTTTGTTGAAATATACAATAAACATCCAATTGCAGCTCGATATTTCTCATTAGTTGGCAATTTGTCACCTTCTGGTTGTTTGTGATATGCAGGGCTTAAAGGTATATTAGAATCTTTCGAATTTTGTAAATCAAATTTCTTAACGACTTCTAAAATATATTTCGTTTGGTATATTAAATAATTATTATTTTCTTTTGTTTAGAGTCACAACTATATTAGATATCAGGCCTAAATTATCAATACTGAAATTTTTACGTAAAATATTTTCAATACGATTTACCTGATTTTTGTCACTCGAAATCACCAGTATGTCGTTGACATATATTAATACAAACAAAGACTTTTCATATGTATACAAAGGTCAGCTTTACTTTGTTTTAAGTTTGCTTCTTCAGCAAGCACAGTACGCAGCGTTTGATTCCAGATACGGGCTGACTGTTTAAGACCGTAAATACTTCTTTTCAGCAAACATACCTTGTTTGAATTATTTTCGTTGATAAACCCGGGCGGCTGACGCATATCCTAATTCACCATTTAAGAATGCAGTTTTTGCATCAAAATGGTAAACATTCATATTCTTAGCAGCGGCGATGGAAAGAAGAATTCGGAAGGTAGCGTGTTTAGCTACAGGAGCAAACACCTGGTCGTAGTCGACTCCAAACTTTTGGCTGAAACCTTGGGCAACAAGACGTGCTTTATATTTTTGCACTCTACCGTCTGCATCTGTCTTTAATTTATAAACCCATTTGCAGCCGATTAGATTTTTGCCATTAGGTAAATTTACTAATTCCTAAGTGTTATTTTCGATGAGAGAGCTATACTCCTCCTCCATGGCAGCAATCCATTGACTACCCTTCGAACATAACACAGCTTCATTGTAATTGGATGGCTCGCCATTGATAACAACATCAATTTCGTGGATTAACCGCATTGGACCAATACCTTTATTTACCCGTTCAGATCTTCGCTGTGGCTAGCATAATTCATCTGGTTGATCATCATTCATATTGTTATTTTGATTCTCATCGTCGGTGTTTTCATTATCGACGTAATCAATACCGGCGTTTTCGTCGACGGACTCTGGACTGTTGCAATTGTTATTGTCGTTTCTAATTGGAATGAAATCGGTTTTATTTTCACATTTTTCTATAATCGTGTTGTTTACAAATTTAACGTCACGGGAAACAACAACTTTTCCTTTTTCTGGAACCTAACGCTTTCGAATGAACATCAAACCCGACGAAAATAGCTTCATCTGCTTTTGGGTCCAGTTTTCGGCGCTGACAATCGTGAACTTTAACAAAACATCTTGAACCAAATCTTCTCAAATTTCCATAAAACGGGTTTCGACCATGCCAGATTTCAAATGGTGTGCTTTCTATTGATTTCCATGGTAATACGTTTTGTAAGTTGTTCGCTGTTATTATCGCTTCACCCCAAAATTTATTCTCCAGCTTGGCATCTAACAACATACAACGCGTCATGTCAATTAATGTTCGGTTTTTGCGCTCTGCGACGCCGTTCTGCTGAGGTGTATAAGGCGCAGTACGCTGAATTTTTACGCCTCTTTTATAAAGATAATTGACGAAATTTTTGTCGGTATATTCTCCACCACGATCGGTTCTCAGGCATTGAATTTTGTGGCCAAATTTATTTGCTGTTAATTCATAAAATTCTTCAAATTTCTGGAATGTCTCAGATTTCTCTTTAAGCAAATATACAGTGGTGAAACGTGAAAAATCGTCAATAAAAGTTAATACATAGCGCTTACCTGATGGTGTTGTAGTCTGCATCGGTCCGCAGATATCGCTATGTATTAGCTGTAGAACTTCTGTTGATCTATATTTGGCCTCTTTTGGGAACGGCAGCCGTGTTAATTTTGACTTAATGCAGATTTCGCAGTCAGTGTAGTTTTTGCAGCTAGGTCCACACTCCGCTATTTTCATACCAGTCGCTATATTATCATTTCCGATAGAACGTATTGCATCCATGCTGCGATGACCCAATATGCGATGCCAGTCATGTAAACAAAATTTCTCATCGTTTGAAACAAAATTTGCTGTATTTTTTACTCGCAGTCTATACAGGTTTTTTATGACGTCTGCAATAGCTATTTGTTTATTATTTTCTGTTCGTATATCACATATGTTTTGGCAAAATGTGACTTTCATGCCCTTTTCTGCCAATCGTTTAACAGAAATCAGATTGCCACCAATTTCAGGAACATATAAAACAATTTCGATACGAACTCTGTTTGATTGCCCATCACCGTTTTTTGTATGTATGACAACACTGCCTTTGCCAGATGCAGCAACCAATTGACAACATCTTCAGTATGTGACCCAAACATTTTCAGTATGTGACCCATCAAAAACATCAAACATTGCACAATTACTAGAAATATGACATGTGGCTCCAGAGTCCACAATAAATTCGTCACAGTTCTTTGTGCCAACAAAAAATAAATGTTCAGCCGAATCATTTTGCTCTATAATATTTGCTTTTGATTTACGTTCTTTGCTTTCTTTGTTAGCCTTCTACGCAGAGTACTCTGTGCATTTACTTCGGACGTGACCTTTTCTCTTGCAAAAAAAAACAAGTAATGCTACTCCCACTCTTACGTTCAAAATTCATGACCCGTAGGGCATCTGCATCTTCAGACGTAACCACTGTCTTATCTCTATCTTACCTCCGGCGATACTCTTCAATGATTTTTGCACAAACAAGAGATTGTGTCAAATCTTTTTGATCGTGCGCCTCCATTGCTGTTATAAGTCCATCATAACTACTTGGAACAGAACCCAAAATTGTAGCCGCCGCTAAAAATTCCCATGTTATATTGCTACCTAACGCAATAAGCTTTTTCTGTTCGTCATGTTATATTGCTACCTAACGCAATAAGCTTTTGAAATAGTTCATTCATCTGACCTACGTGCGCCTCCATGTCAGTGTCATCTCTGGCTCTCTTCGCCATCACTTCGCGTAGCAACCTTACTTTTACACCTGGAGCATCACGTTCATAAAATTCCTTAAGGGCATCCCATGCCTCTTTTGCAGTCATTTATGTGATGAATTTGATCGTCTCCAATACACAGGGCTATAGTAGCGTGAGCTTTTTGGTCGGTTTTTTCCCATTGAACAAAATTTTCTGCTGGTTTAGCTTCTGTAATTGCCTACCACAAACCCTCGCGCTTTAAAAGCATTTCCAATTTGAAGCGCCAGTTAAAATAATTTGTGGTTGTCAATTTCGGCATTTGATGATGAAAATCAGCCATATTCATTTTTTTATGATGAAAAAATTACAAAAAAAAAAAATAAAAAAATTATACAAATATTTTATTTAAAGTGAATTTATCTCAGCAATCCCTGGGCCCATAACCATTGAAAGGCTTGAGGATTTAAGCGTAAGCTATTTAGAAATAAAAACCAGAGTTATTTCCTTAAGATAAATTACTTTATTATAAAATATTATTTAATTAATACAGAGATAAGTTTTACGATGTATAGTGCTTAAGGCAAACAAAAAGAAGAAGGTAAAAACGGAAGTTACAAAAGGAAGAGACAAATCAAGTTGACATAAGTGACATATTGCATATGTAACAAAAGAAACAAAAAACAATTATCGATATCAATAAAGATGAGCAATTGTAAATTATAATAATCTAACAAACTCCTCCTTAATTTACAATATTAAAATTTACTTTAAATTTAATACATTTCTAAACATAACAAATTTTTCTTTTGGTAGGCCTTTGGTGAATAAGTCAGCTAACATTTTTTCAGTTGGACAAAACTACACTTGGACTGGTTTCTTTTCGACGCAGTCTTTCACGAAGAACGTTATAGTATCGATGTGCTTTGAGCGATTGATCAGCTTTTCATCAGCTATCATTTCTGGTTGTCCTCGTATATTGTTGTAGGCTAATTGCGACCATAACCTAGGTCATTTAGGATTCGTTGTATCCATACAGCTTCCTTACATGCTTCGGACAAAGCAATAAACTCTGCCTCAGTAGACGAGAGAGCAGCACAATATTGACGCTTACAGGACCAACTTACAACACCATTTAATAGAAACACGTACCCAGAATTAGACTTACGAGTTTGGCGGTCTTCAGCCCAATTGGCGTCGGCGTAACCGATGAGTTCATAGTCTGATGATTTTCCTCCAAGTTTCAATTGCATAGATGATGTTCCTTTTAGGTATCTTATAAGTTTCTTTACTTCATTCCAATCATACTGATTAGGATTTTCCACCTTTTGTGAAAGTATGCTAACAGCAACAGAAATATCAGGTCGTGTGTTTGTTGAAATATACAATAAACATCCAATTGCAGCTCGATATTTCTCATTAGTTGGCAATTTGTCACCTTCTGGTTGTTTGTGATATGCAGGGCTTAAAGGTATATTAGAATCTTTCGAATTTTGTAAATCAAATTTCTTAACGACTTCTAAAATATATTTCGTTTGGTATATTAAATAATTATTATTTTCTTTTGTTTAGAGTCACAACTATATTAGATATCAGGCCTAAATTATCAATACTGAAATTTTTACGTAAAATATTTTCAATACGATTTACCTGATTTTTGTCACTCGAAATCACCAGTATGTCGTCGACATATATTAATACAAACAAAGACTTTTCATATGTATACAAAGGTCAGCTTTACTTTGTTTTAAGTTTGCTTCTTCAGCAAGCACAGTACGCAGCGTTTGATTCCAGATACGGGCTGACTGTTTAAGACCGTAAATACTTCTTTTCAGCAAACATACCTTGTTTGAATTATTTTCGTTGATAAACCCGGGCGGCTGACGCATATCCTAATTCACCATTTAAGAATGCAGTTTTTGCATCAAAATGGTAAACATTCATATTCTTAGCAGCGGCGATGGAAAGAAGAATTCGGAAGGTAGCGTGTTTAGCTACAGGAGCAAACACCTGGTCGTAGTCGACTCCAAACTTTTGGCTGAAACCTTGGGCAACAAGACGTGCTTTATATTTTTGCACTCTACCGTCTGCATCTGTCTTTAATTTATAAACCCATTTGCAGCCGATTAGATTTTTGCCATTAGGTAAATTTACTAATTCCTAAGTGTTATTTTCGATGAGAGAGCTATACTCCTCCTCCATGGCAGCAATCCATTGACTACCCTTCGAACATAACACAGCTTCATTGTAATTGGATGGCTCGCCATTGATAACAACATCAATTTCGTGGATTAACCGCATTGGACCAATACCTTTATTTACCCGTTCAGATCTTCGCTGTGGCTAGCATAATTCATCTGGTTGATCATCATTCATATTGTTATTTTGATTCTCATCGTCGGTGTTTTCATTATCGACGTAATCAATACCGGCGTTTTCGTCGACGGACTCTGGACTGTTGCAATTGTTATTGTCGTTTCTAATTGGAATGAAATCGGTTTTATTTTCACATTTTTCTATAATCGTGTTGTTTACAAATTTAACGTCACGGGAAACAACAACTTTTCCTTTTTCTGGAACCTAACGCTTTCGAATGAACATCAAACCCGACGAAAATAGCTTCATCTGCTTTTGGGTCCAGTTTTCGGCGCTGACAATCGTGAACTTTAATAAAACATCTTGAACCAAATCTTCTCAAATTTCCATAAAACGGGTTTCGACCATGCCAGATTTCAAATGGTGTGCTTTCTATTGATTTCCATGGTAATACGTTTTGTAAGTTGTTCGCTGTTATTATCGCTTCACCCCAAAATTTATTCTCCAGCTTGGCATCTAACAACATACAACGCGTCATGTCAATTAATGTTCGGTTTTTGCGCTCTGCGACGCCGTTCTGCTGAGGTGTATAAGGCGCAGTACGCTGAATTTTTACGCCTCTTTTATAAAGATAATTGACGAAATTTTTGTCGGTATATTCTCCACCACGATCGGTTCTCAGGCATTGAATTTTGTGGCCAAATTTATTTGCTGTTAATTCATAAAATTCTTCAAATTTCTGGAATGTCTCAGATTTCTCTTTAAGCAAATATACAGTGGTGAAACGTGAAAAATCGTCAATAAAAGTTAATACATAGCGCTTACCTGATGGTGTTGTAGTCTGCATCGGTCCGCAGATATCGCTATGTATTAGCTGTAGAACTTCTGTTGATCTATATTTGGCCTCTTTTGGGAACGGCAGCCGTGTTAATTTTGACTTAATGCAGATTTCGCAGTCAGTGTAGTTTTTGCAGCTAGGTCCACACTCCGCTATTTTCATACCAGTCGCTATATTATCATTTCCGATAGAACGTATTGCATCCATGCTGCGATGACCCAATATGCGATGCCAGTCATGTAAACAAAATTTCTCATCGTTTGAAACAAAATTTGCTGTATTTTTTACTCGCAGTCTATACAGGTTTTTTATGACGTCTGCAATAGCTATTTGTTTATTATTTTCTGTTCGTATATCACATATGTTTTGGCAAAATGTGACTTTCATGCCCTTTTCTGCCAATCGTTTAACAGAAATCAGATTGCCACCAATTTCAGGAACATATAAAACAATTTCGATACGAACTCTGTTTGATTGCCCATCACCGTTTATTGTATGTATGACAACACTGCCTTTGCCAGATGCAGCAACCAATTGACAACATCTTCAGTATGTGACCCAAACATTTTCAGTATGTGACCCATCAAAAACATCAAACATTGCACAATTACTAGAAATATGACATGTGGCTCCAGAGTCCACAATAAATTCGTCACAGTTCTTTGTGCCAACAAAAAATAAATGTTCAGCCGAATCATTTTGCTCTATAATATTTGCTTTTGATTTACGTTCTTTGCTTTCTTTGTTAGCCTTCTACGCAGAGTACTCTGTGCATTTACTTCGGACGTGACCTTTTCTCTTGCAAAAAAAAACAAGTAATGCTACTCCCACTCTTACGTTCAAAATTCATGACCCGTAGGGCATCTGCATCTTCAGACGTAACCACTGTCTTATCTCTATCTTACCTCCGGCGATACTCTTCAATGATTTTTGCACAAACAAGAGATTGTGTCAAATCTTTTTGATCGTGCGCCTCCATTGCTGTTATAAGTCCATCATAACTACTTGGAACAGAACCCAAAATTGTAGCCGCCGCTAAAAATTCCCATGTTATATTGCTACCTAACGCAATAAGCTTTTTCTGTTCGTCATGTTATATTGCTACCTAACGCAATAAGCTTTTGAAATAGTTCATTCATCTGACCTACGTGCGCCTCCATGTCAGTGTCATCTCTGGCTCTCTTCGCCATCACTTCGCGTAGCAACCTTACTTTTACACCTGGAGCATCACGTTCATAAAATTCCTTAAGGGCATCCCATGCCTCTTTTGCAGTCATTTATGTGATGAATTTGATCGTCTCCAATACACAGGGCTATAGTAGCGTGAGCTTTTTGGTCGGTTTTTTCCCATTGAACAAAATTTTCTGCTGGTTTAGCTTCTGTAATTGCCTACCACAAACCCTCGCGCTTTAAAAGCATTTCCAATTTGAAGCGCCAGTTAAAATAATTTGTGGTTGTCAATTTCGGCATTTGATGATGAAAATCAGCCATATTCATTTTTTTATGATGAAAAAATTACAAAAAAAAAAATAAAAAAATTATACAAATATTTTATTTAAAGTGAATTTATCTCAGCAATCCCTGGGCCCATAACCATTGAAAGGCTTGAGGATTTAAGCGTAAGCTATTTAGAAATAAAAACCAGAGTTATTTCCTTAAGATAAATTACTTTATTATAAAATATTATTTAATTAATACAGAGATAAGTTTTACGATGTATAGTGCTTAAGGCAAACAAAAAGAAGAAGGTAAAAACGGAAGTTACAAAAGGAAGAGACAAATCAAGTTGACATAAGTGACATATTGCATATGTAACAAAAGAAACAAAAAACAATTATCGATATCAATAAAGATGAGCAATTGTAAATTATAATAATCTAACAAACTCCTCCTTAATTTACAATATTAAAATTTACTTTAAATTTAATACATTTCTAAACATAACAAATTTTTCTTTTGGTAGGCCTTTGGTGAATAAGTCAGCTAACATTTTTTCAGTTGGACAAAACTCAACTTGGACTAGTTTCTTTTCGACGTAGTCTTTCACGAAGAACGTTATAGTATCGATGTGCTTTGAGCGATTGATCAGCTTTTCATCAGCTATCATTTCTGGTTGTCCTCGTATATTGTTGTAGGCTGATTGCGACCATAACCTAGGTCATTTAGGATTCGTTGTATCCATACAGCTTCCTTACATGCTTCGGACAAAGCAATAAACTCTGCCTCAGTAGACGAGAGAGCAGCATAATATTGACGCTTACAGGACCAACTTACAACACCATTTAATAGAAACACGTACCCAGAATTAGACTTACGAGTTTGGCGGTCTTCAGCCCAATTGGCGTCGGCGTAACCGATGAGTTCATAGTCTGATGATTTTCCTCCAAGTTTCAATTGCATAGATGATGTTCCTTTTAGGTATCTTATAAGTTTCTTTACTTCATTCCAATCATACTGATTAGGATTTTCCACCTTTTGTGAAAGTATGCTAACAGCAACAGAAATATCAGGTCGTGTGTTTGTTGAAATATACAATAAACATCCAATTGCAGCTCGATATTTCTCATTAGTTGGCAATTTGTCACCTTCTGGTTGTTTGTGATATGCAGGGCTTAAAGGTATATTAGAATCTTTCGAATTTTGTAAATCAAATTTCTTAACGACTTCTAAAATATATTTCGTTTGGTATATTAAATAATTATTATTTTCTTTTGTTTAGAGTCACAACTATATTAGATATCAGGCCTAAATTATCAATACTGAAATTTTTACGTAAAATATTTTCAATACGATTTACCTGATTTTTGTCACTCGAAATCACCAGTATGTCGTCGACATATATTAATACAAAAAAAGACTTTTCATATGTATACAAAGGTCAGCTTTACTTTGTTTTAAGTTTGCTTCTTCAGCAAGCACAGTACGCAGCGTTTGATTCCAGATACGGGCTGACTGTTTAAGACCGTAAATACTTCTTTTCAGCAAACATACCTTGTTTGAATTATTTTCGTTGATAAACCCGGGCGGCTGACGCATATCCTAATTCACCATTTAAGAATGCAGTTTTTGCATCAAAATGGTAAACATTCATATTCTTAGCAGCGGCGATGGAAAGAAGAATTCGGAAGGTAGCGTGTTTAGCTACAGGAGCAAACACCTGGTCGTAGTCGACTCCAAACTTTTGGCTGAAACCTTGGGCAACAAGACGTGCTTTATATTTTTGCACTCTACCGTCTGCATCTGTCTTTAATTTATAAACCCATTTGCAGCCGATTAGATTTTTGCCATTAGGTAAATTTACTAATTCCTAAGTGTTATTTTCGATGAGAGAGCTATACTCCTCCTCCATGGCAGCAATCCATTGACTACCCTTCGAACATAACACAGCTTCATTGTAATTGGATGGCTCGCCATTGATAACAACATCAATTTCGTGGATTAACCGCATTGGACCAATACCTTTATTTACCCGTTCAGATCTTCGCTGTGGCTAGCATAATTCATCTGGTTGATCATCATTCATATTGTTATTTTGATTCTCATCGTCGGTGTTTTCATTATCGACGTAATCAATACCGGCGTTTTCGTCGACGGACTCTGGACTGTTGCAATTGTTATTGTCGTTTCTAATTGGAATGAAATCGGTTTTATTTTCACATTTTTCTATAATCGTGTTGTTTACAAATTTAACGTCACGGGAAACAACAACTTTTCCTTTTTCTGGAACCTAACGCTTTCGAATGAACATCAAACCCGACGAAAATAGCTTCATCTGCTTTTGGGTCCAGTTTTCGGCGCTGACAATCGTGAACTTTAACAAAACATCTTGAACCAAATCTTCTCAAATTTCCATAAAACGGGTTTCGACCATGCCAGATTTCAAATGGTGTGCTTTCTATTGATTTCCATGGTAATACGTTTTGTAAGTTGTTCGCTGTTATTATCGCTTCACCCCAAAATTTATTCTCCAGCTTGGCATCTAACAACATACAACGCGTCATGTCAATTAATGTTCGGTTTTTGCGCTCTGCGACGCCGTTCTGCTGAGGTGTATAAGGCGCAGTACGCTGAATTTTTACGCCTCTTTTATAAAGATAATTGACGAAATTTTTGTCGGTATATTCTCCACCACGATCGGTTCTCAGGCATTGAATTTTGTGGCCAAATTTATTTGCTGTTAATTCATAAAATTCTTCAAATTTCTGGAATGTCTCAGATTTCTCTTTAAGCAAATATACAGTGGTGAAACGTGAAAAATCGTCAATAAAAGTTAATACATAGCGCTTACCTGATGGTGTTGTAGTCTGCATCGGTCCGCAGATATCGCTATGTATTAGCTGTAGAACTTCTGTTGATCTATATTTGGCCTCTTTTGGGAACGGCAGCCGTGTTAATTTTGACTTAATGCAGATTTCGCAGTCAGTGTAGTTTTTGCAGCTAGGTCCACACTCCGCTATTTTCATACCAGTCGCTATATTATCATTTCCGATAGAACGTATTGCATCCATGCTGCGATGACCCAATATGCGATGCCAGTCATGTAAACAAAATTTCTCATCGTTTGAAACAAAATTTGCTGTATTTTTTACTCGCAGTCTATACAGGTTTTTTATGACGTCTGCAATAGCTATTTGTTTATTATTTTCTGTTCGTATATCACATATGTTTTGGCAAAATGTGACTTTCATGCCCTTTTCTGCCAATCGTTTAACAGAAATCAGATTGCCACCAATTTCAGGAACATATAAAACAATTTCGATACGAACTCTGTTTGATTGCCCATCACCGTTTATTGTATGTATGACAACACTGCCTTTGCCAGATGCAGCAACCAATTGACAACATCTTCAGTATGTGACCCAAACATTTTCAGTATGTGACCCATCAAAAACATCAAACATTGCACAATTACTAGAAATATGACATGTGGCTCCAGAGTCCACAATAAATTCGTCACAGTTCTTTGTGCCAACAAAAAATAAATGTTCAGCCGAATCATTTTGCTCTATAATATTTGCTTTTGATTTACGTTCTTTGCTTTCTTTGTTAGCCTTCTACGCAGAGTACTCTGTGCATTTACTTCGGACGTGACCTTTTCTCTTGCAAAAAAAAAACAAGTAATGCTACTCCCACTCTTACGTTCAAAATTCATGACCCGTAGGGCATCTGCATCTTCAGACGTAACCACTGTCTTATCTCTATCTTACCTCCGGCGATACTCTTCAATGATTTTTGCACAAACAAGAGATTGTGTCAAATCTTTTTGATCGTGCGCCTCCATTGCTGTTATAAGTCCATCATAACTACTTGGAACAGAACCCAAAATTGTAGCCGCCGCTAAAAATTCCCATGTTATATTGCTACCTAACGCAATAAGCTTTTTCTGTTCGTCATGTTATATTTGCTACCTAACGCAATAAGCTTTTGAAATAGTTCATTCATCTGACCTACGTGCGCCTCCATGTCAGTGTCATCTCTGGCTCTCTTCGCCATCACTTCGCGTAGCAACCTTACTTTTACACCTGGAGCATCACGTTCATAAAATTCCTTAAGGGCATCCCATGCCTCTTTTGCAGTCATTTATGTGATGAATTTGATCGTCTCCAATACACAGGGCTATAGTAGCGTGAGCTTTTTGGTCGGTTTTTTCCCATTGAACAAAATTTTCTGCTGGTTTAGCTTCTGTAATTGCCTACCACAAACCCTCGCGCTTTAAAAGCATTTCCAATTTGAAGCGCCAGTTAAAATAATTTGTGGTTGTCAATTTCGGCATTTGATGATGAAAATCAGCCATATTCATTTTTTTATGATGAAAAAATTACAAAAAAAAAAATAAAAAAATTATACAAATATTTTATTTAAAGTGAATTTATCTCAGCAATCCCTGGGCCCATAACCATTGAAAGGCTTGAGGATTTAAGCGTAAGCTATTTAGAAATAAAAACCAGAGTTATTTCCTTAAGATAAATTACTTTATTATAAAATATTATTTAATTAATACAGAGATAAGTTTTACGATGTATAGTGCTTAAGGCAAACAAAAAGAAGAAGGTAAAAACGGAAGTTACAAAAGGAAGAGGCAAATCAAGTTGACATAAGTGATATATTGCATATGTAACAAAAGAAACAAAAAACAATTATCGATATAAATAGAGATGAGCAATTGTAAATTATAATAATCTAACAGGTTAACCATTTAAGTGAAGGGGAGTTAGCAAAACCAACAGAAAATATGATGGCATATATAAGTGCATTACAAAACAATTTTGAAGCAATTATCGGAGACAGTTTACTCATTACAAATAATTTTATTCAAAAACATATTGAGCAAGTTTTCGGTATCAATTGCAATATTAAAGTAACAAATTTTTTTTCGGGCGAGAATCTTTTCGAAAATTAGGAAATTAAATAAAGAAATTAAAGAAAATGCCACAAAAGATCAAGAAACTTTTGTAAAATATTAACATAATTTTATTAATTTTACTATTATACTGTTATTAATATTATACTATTATTTTTACTTTTATTATTATTCATAATAAACTAATTGGAAATACACATATACTTCTCTTCTGTTTGCACAGCTTATTTTTTCAATTGAGCATATACTCGTATGGTGGTCGGTTTTCCAACGGCAAATAGCACTCAATAAATGAAAGAGTTCACTGGCGGCAGTATGTTCATCGAAAAATATCAAAGTAATTTTGTTTTTTCATACTGCATTGGCCGTGTGACTCGCACACTCTTACTTCTCTCAATTTTACTTAATACACACTTATGCAGTTGGTAGTGCATGATGTGTTTTGTACGCACCTCTAGTTTTATTATTTTTGCTACTGCAGTATACTGTATGTTGTGTTCAAAGGGGAAGTCATACATATATAATACAATAATGTGGCAACATAATGAGAATGTTTATTTTATTGGTCTGGTATTTCTGAATTTGGAATTTTCGGATAAATTTGTGTACAACATTTATTCGGCTTGTACACGGAATTAGGGGAGTGTTAAGTATAATACTTGCTTTAAGAAAATTAAGATTTAAAAATGGATTTCGGAGCTCCTGAATGTTTAGCAAATATTTTGTCAGCTGATGAAATTGACCGGACTTCATCAGAAGTTTTAGAAAAAGTTAAAAAGTATTGTGAAGAATTGTATGATGAATATTGTAAAGAAAAAGCTGCTGCTAGTCGCCTTGGTGAGTAATTACATATTTACAATTATTCGATCACATATTTTCAATTTAGATACACACCCGGTTATGAAAATCTTGATGTATATATACATTTATATCACTAACCTTATATATTTAATTGACCACCAGTATAAGCTGGTATGGTTTCGAGCTGTAAAAATAAATGTGTTTTTCGATTTGCCTTAGGGAGTTTAAGAAATGGTTCTTATATTTTCATTTTTGATTTTTTTGTGTTCTGACACTCCGTAAGTTTGACTTTGTTCAAATTTCTTATATAAAAAATATAGACACGATGAGATAACATTTTTCTCTTTGTGAAAAGTTGGACAACTGAGCCATGGCGCAGTCTGAAGTTAAAAACAAAGAAGTGTAATATACAGAAGTTTGGCAGGCGCACAGTGCTGCGCCTCCATGCAAATAGTGGGCAAAAAAGGAAAATGGGATTTTGTTAAATATTCATATCTTAGTGGATTATGAAATGTTGAACTCAAAAATGAAATCTGAAAATGAAAAATGTTTTCAGAATTATTTAAGTATTATTATTATTATATCTTACACCATTATTAATTATGAGTGCAAGGTATTGGGGGAATAAGTACTAGCTACAGAGGCTTTCGACTCGAAGAGAAAACGATTTTTTATAGAGAGAAGCATTTTGGAGACCAAGCCCTGGGCAGGATTTGAGCCTGCGACTCTCGGGGTGTGAGTCTAGCTTGCTCACCACTAGACCAGAGAGGGTGGCTTTATTTAAGTAATAGTTTACATACTTATTTAAAAATAATAGGGAATTAAGTTTGTTAATACCAAAGTTTAGATACTCTACACTACCAACGCACTGCGAGGCGTTCTAATATTTGTGTTTGGCTTTACCCTACGTCTGTTTACCAAATTATTAATTTCCGCAGACAAAATATTAAATAAAAAATGTGTAAATGGATACGAGTGGTCTCTCATACTGGAGTGTTATTTTACAAGTGTGGCTGACTTCATAGCTGACATGCGTGGCCTGAGTATTTTATTTAAAATTCCAGAAATAACAATATCTCGATGTGTAATAATTTTTACAACTATTTAAATTGTTTATATCGTACACAATTTTTTTTCATTTGTAGACAAACAGACGTCAAACTAACCTTTATTGTAGTTTATCAGAGTTCGTAAAAGCACGCGTGCGCTCCTTTGAGAGCCAAGATTAGGCTCCTCCCTCGAGTATGGCATTTTTGAATCATTATTTTAGCACTTGCCCCGTGTAGCGAGACGCGAGTCAAATTGAATGACACGCTCCAAGTGCTGTTTTTTTCTTTCACAAGAGCCCCTGCACCGTGCTGAGGTTTGCGAGTTCGAATCGAATCACCGAGTTATGTTTGATATCATCACATGATGTGATTTTGTAAAAAGCCAATGTGGTTTGAACAAATAGCCTTTTTATAATGCACTTCTTACTAAAGTTTCGATGATTTTTTGTGCGTTTAATTCGTGCAGTTATGGCAAGCTGAAAACCTCCTGGTATTGGCTGATTTCTGGTATTGTTTTCGTTTCTGACCGGAATTAAAATTTCGAAACACCGTACCATTTATTTCAACTTGTTCATCAAAAGATAGTAGGTATGTCTCAATCACGGTTCTCGTGCTGCCATCTTTGTTTTTGGAGGTGATCATGTTGTTAATGACGAGAATGGCATCATTGATCTTAGTCTCGTTACTTTGGTTGTATGGTGTTGAACTCCAATTTGCAATTCCTAGATGGACTAATTGTTGGCCGCAGGTAGTGAGCTGCAGCTCTTTGCAAAGCTCCATCGATATTGATTGTAGGGGCTCAACAGCATTCGCCCCATTTTGACCCTCAGGTGCAGAACCATCGCTTTAAACTGCATTCCATAGAGGCTAAGTTTCTGTTAGATAGTTTTAGGATTAAGGTACTTAATAAAAGATTACAAACTATCCCTACTTTGTAGTACTTTAATTTTTGTCATTTTCTGTTATAGTTATGTTAGTAAGGTGCTCGTTTACAAATGTTTTTAATTTTAAATCAATTAATTAACATATAATAAAATTTTAAAAAATTACTGGGTTCACAGGGTTTACTATCGTTAATGTAACTTGTTGAGAGTATTGTCTCCAAATCTAATATCAAAATTCTATTTCTAGTTAATAATGTTTCGTAATACTAACCTGTGTCTATTTTTCTGTCCGCGTGATAGAGTCTTGTTAACAATTTCTGTTAGTTCTAATATTTTAGCTTGAGGACGTACGTTTGCTTGGTACAGTTTGTTGTTAGAATCAACAAACATATCCGGTCGGCTCTGCAGACTGTTAAAATCGTCAAACACAGGCTTACCAGCTACCACTTTTAAAGCCGTACCCAGAAGCTTTAAACTTCGATCGTGTCTGTGGTGGATTACGATGGTTCGTAAAAGTATTCCTTTACGCCTGTGTCTAATAGCTTTCTCATATGGGATTGAGGAAATTAATCCGTATGTCTTCTAGTTTCGCCTTCATTGTTTCATATCAGGTCAGGATAGTAAGAGGCGTCAAGTAACCCAATTGTGCCCAGACTATTGTGTCTCCATCCATAATTGGAATATAAACCGAACGGGTGTAGTGAATAAGTTTGTCAGCCCTGTTTGCCATCGCTAGAAATGCCATAATCTCTAACCTGAAATGCAAGATATTAAAAGATTAACTTAGAGTGCAAGAACCTGTACAACTAATCTTGACTTCTTATATTCCCTGCCCCATTATTCTAATATTCTAACATGTCCGCGAATTGTCTTTGTGGACCCTCCTCCTCGTTATAAGAACGGTGGTGCCCAGATCCTCCTCAACCACCGCTTTCGCGTATAAAACGGACAATATGTTTCCTAACCTTTTATTGACTTTGAAAAGGAACTTGCCAACAGCGATATAAGTCCGGTTTTCTCTACTTTTGTTGTGAAATTTTAAGTCCACTGATTTCGCGATGTTTTTAATACGTTATATAATTTCAGTTCCTAATTAGGTTGGGGAGGGTATGTCAATTGGTCTTTTATTTGTAACCGAATGGATTGACTTGGTATACTCGTTTGTTGCCAACCGAATCAATTTATCTGTGTCGTCTAAATTCCTTTCGAGTTTTAACTTAACTTTTTCTTCTAAGGAGCTGTGGAACCGTTCCAACTGACCGTTTGAGGTGATGTGCATCGGGGGTTCTGTAGTGCATAGATTAATTAATAATTCAAAGTCCAGAGGCAACATAATCCCAACTCATCAGTCCGATCACCTGATGATTCACAGCATAATATCAACCCGAGTCAGGGCCGCTGACATCAGTGGGCTGTAAGTACACTGAACTTTGCACTCTACATATTCCATTGTATTCCGCGATAACTTCTAATTTTAAAATCAGTAAAAGTAATTTATAAGTAAGTTTTTATATCTCTTAAACGCGGTGCGCGAAATTTCAATAAATTAAATTAATATTTGTATATCGGAAACGCGGTATGCGAAAAACCAAATTACAATTATAATGGTTGGATCTAGTTGCAGCAAGTGTGATGCTAAAGATGACGACCGCATGGTACAGTGCGATCGGTGCGATAAGTGGTACCACTTCAAATGCGTCGGAGTTAATAGCGGAGTAGCCGATATTAGCTGGAATTGTGCAAATTGCTATACATACAAGAGCCCGGACAAATTGAGCGCTGCAGCTCCTCCGGCAAATATGCAATTCGGAACCCACTGTAAAGATCGCCCTCAAGCATCATCATCGCCAGCAGCCGAAGTGGACATTCCATTACCAACAACAACAACAACAAGGTGGAGTGCAGAAGATGGCGCTGCACACCTGCCAAGAGATTTAGGCGTACCTAATAACCAAACACTAATAACTACAGGCGGCGCAGAAGCGTCAAGTTTAGCAATGCAGCCCCCCTATCAACATGCCCAGCAACATTGTATCCATACATGTCGAATCAAATTAATGCAGTGCAGAGTGCACCATTGACAAACGTTGCTCCGCCACACATGTTGCATGATAAGAATTCTACGGAGCATGATGCCTCAATATCAAAAAAGGTCGAATTACAACTGGCCATGTTAGAGGAAGAAAGACGAATCCAACAGAGCTATTTAGAACGAAAATACGAACTATTAGCACAATCACAGGACATTTCGCCCGAAAATTGTAATAAATTCTCTTACCAACGCACGCCAACTCAAACACAATTAGCAGCAAGAGTAACCGCAATTTAATGGCGAACCGGAGGAGTGGCCTCTATTTACAAGTTGTTTTAAGAACAGCACAGATGTCTCAGGTTATTCAAATGCCGAAAACCTGATCAGATTTCAAGCGTGTTTAAAGAGAAAAGCCCGTGAAATGGTTCGAAGCAAACTTCTGTTGCCTGCGATGGTACCAGAAATAATTCAGACTCTGGAAATGTGTTTTGGCAGGCCAGAATTTATAGTAGAGAGCCTGATAGAAAAAGTAAGAAAGGTGGCGCCATTGAAAGATAAGCTGGAGGCACTCATCGACTACGCTCTCTGTGTACGTAATATTTACTCTACCATGGAATCATGCAATATGTACGCATATATTAATAATCCAATGCTAGTACAAGAACTAGTGGAAAAACTGACAACCCAATACAAGCTAATGTGGGCAATGCATGCTAAAGACGAAAGAATTCCAGTGGTAAAAACGTTTAGCGACTGGCTTTACACACTTGCAGAAGCGGTTAGCAAAGTAATCACATCTGCGACAACAAAACACCATGGATCACTCAATACATACATGCAAGCAGACAATCTACAAAAAAAAAAAACATAATTGTGCACATTGCAAAACTGAGGGACATAGAATATCACAATGCAAGGAGTTTAAAAAACTCAGTCTGGAGCGTAAGTGGGACATCGTACGAACTCTGAAATTATGCCGTCAGTGCTTGAACATCCACCGACGCCGATGCTTCATCAATCAAACCTGTGGCATCGAAGGATGTAACGCTAAACACCATCAGTTGTTGCACAGAAGTGCACCCACGACAACAGAAAGTGAAGCAGAGGCATCAAATACGGGTGAAAATAGCAGTGAGACTGTGAACTCACACTACAGTTCTAGCGACAATGACCGACTATACTTCCGCATTTTACCGGTTTGTATTTACTCTGAAAACAATTACTTAGACAGTTTTGCATTTTTAGATGAGGACTCGTCAGTGACACTTATGTAGGCAGAAGTTTTCAACCACCTTTGTTTTTGAAAGGTGTCCACGCACCCCTGTGTCTACGTTGGACCGGGGACAAAACAAGAAATGAAGATGCATCTATCAAAACGTCACTAAAGATTGCTAGCGTGCATAGTGGTGTGTCGTTCACTCTAAATGGAGTCCACACCGTGGAAAGCCTCAGCTTACCCGTGCAAACTATCGACATGGGCAAAATTGCGAAGGAGCATCCATATTTAGCGGACTCGCCCATACAGTCGTATATTAACGCTAAACCAACAATTCTTATCGGCTCAGATAATTGGAGACTTGCCGTGCCACTTAAAATTCGTGAAAGGACATGGTGTCAACCGATAGCGACGAAAACAAGACTAGGATGGGCCTTACAAGGGCGTGGATCCGGTTCTCAGATGAATTCCCATCTAAATATACATACGTGCGGCTGCAAAAAGGAATATGAAGAGCTTCACGACATGGTTAAAGAACTCTTCTAGTTGGATTCACCACCACCGTCGCTGTTACTATCACAACAGGATGAGAGAGCTATGGCCATACTGGATTCAACATGTCAAAATATTGGAAACC